>OX438826.1:8635000-9040973 GCA_949315975.1 Eudonia truncicolella | reverse complement strand
AAAAGACGACAACCTCAGGCGGGAATCGAACCACGCACCTTCCGCATTCCGGGCGGCTGCCTTAACCACTTGGCTACCGAGGTCTGGCTTTCACCCGTCGAAATTTTTCAGTGCTTGATGTTTATGTTTTTTAGTCAACATTGCTTCATCAATCTTAGAAGTTTTCACCTCTGAGATCCGAAAGAAATATTTTTACAAATATTTGAACATTCGGTTAAGATGAAGCTGCGTTATAGATAAGTGTTTTTTATATATTTTAGCGTTTTATTAACGCTTAAATATACTTAAGTAAAATTTAAACACTGAAAAAAGACGACAACCTCAGGCGGGAATCGAACCACGCACCTTCCGCATTCCGGGCGGCTGCCTTAACCACTTGGCTACCGAGGTCTGGCTTTCACCCGTCGAAATTTTTCAGTGCTTGATGCTTATGTTTTTTAGTCAACATTGCTTCATCAATCTTAGAAGTTTTCACCTCTGAGATCCGAAAGAAATATTTTTACAAATATTTGAACATTCGGTTAAGATGAAGCTGCGTTATAGATAAGTGTTTTTTATATATTTTAGCGTTTTATTAACGCTTAAATATACTTAAGTAAAATTTAAACACTGAAAAAAGACGACAACCTCAGGCGGGAATCGAACCACGCACCTTCCGCATTCCGGGCGGCTGCCTTAACCACTTGGCTACCGAGGTCTGGCTTTCACCCGTCGAAATTTTTCAGTGCTTGATGTTTATGTTTTTTAGTCAACATTGCTTCATCAATCTTAGAAGTTTTTACCTCTGAGATCCGAAAGAAATATTTTTACAAATATTTGAACATTCGGTTAAGATGAAGCTGCGTTATAGATAAGTGTTTTTTATATATTTTAGCGTTTTATTAACGCTTAAATATACTTAAGTAAAATTTAAACACTGAAAAAAGACGACAACCTCATATAACTCAGATTAAAGAGCTGATGCCCGGGTTGCGAAATAGAAACAATCAAGTTCGATTGGAATATAATTAGAAAAATTTGTATCGAGATCAGGTATATTAATTCGCTGTTTAATATTACAAAATTTCGAGCCTGTTCTAGTCTGAGTTGGGGGGACTTGGGGTTAAGGTCACTCGCGTCCGTAGGTCCGTCATTGAGACCCTACACGTGCCCCCTCCTAATCTTCGCGTGGACTCCTGCAAAATCAGGGGAATTCACTCCAACTTAAGCGCCGTCCATTACCACCTTGAGACGAAGAAGCCAACCTTGCTTTTCCTCACTGAAACGCAAATATCCCCCCCTCCTGACCTCTCCTACTTGCGATACCCGGGATACAATTTGAAGCATTCGTTTGTGCCATGCGCCGGTGTCTGTGCTTACGTCAGGGAGGATATGTGCGTCCGTCGCCACGGCAATCTTGATGTTATGGACCTCTCCATTTATGGCTGCACGTCGACTGCGGACACCACCCTGGCGTCTACGAGTGCCTGTATAGGTCCCACAGCGGTAATATTGAAACTGACCAACTTATCGAGAGCGTCCAAACGGCCACAGATTCTTTTCTACAACGGATCCCCTCTGCCGAGATTGTGGTACAGGGAGACTTTTAATGCCCACCACGTCGAATGGCTTGGTTTACGTACAACTGACCACGGGGGAGAGCCGTTCATGACTTCGCTTTGGCCTACAGTCTGTCATAAGTGGTTGCCGAGCCTACGCGGGTACCAGACGTGGAGGGCTATACACCTTCCTTACTGGATCTCCTGACCTGACTTGACCTCGCACCCAGACGGCTATCAAGTGTCCGTTGATGCATCACTAGGTTCATCAGATCATTGCCTGATTTGTAGCATAGTGCCTCTCACGGAAACTTTAAAATCGCAATGTGCTGTTAGCCGTCGGGTCTGGCATTATAGGTCAGCGGACCGGGATAGGATGCGAAGTTTCTTTGCGTCGTACCCATGGTGGCTTTACCCCGGACGTGCTAATATTTCTCTGGAAAACGTCATCGGGAACCGGAGTAAACTTGTGACTGACACTGAGAACATGTTAAGTCATGTCTCGAATTGGGGCCGACTTAATGTAGTCCATTTTAACCCTTCTAAAAACACAAGTTCGCGTGTTTATGGCCAAAAACATCCCTTCGTCGTATCTCTAAACTTTTAAGGAGCTCTTGATACCAAACCGACCATTGGAATCCTTGGCGTCAATATTTCGAGTGACATTCAGTTTTGTGGTCATTTGGAAGGTAAAGCTACATTAGCTTCGAAAAAGCTAAGTGTGCTCAATAGAGCGGGACAGTATTTCACGCTGGCCCATCGCTAACAACTCTACAAAGCACAGGTCAGGACTCATATGGAATGCTGTTCCCATCTTTGGGCTAGAGCGCCCCAGTACCAACTCCTCCCATTTGACCGCATTCAACGCAGAGCTGCTCGCGTTGTCGACAACGTTGTAACCTCTGGTCGGCTCGATCCACTGGCCATTCGGAGAGACGTTGCGTCTCTCTGTATATTTTATTGCCTTTATCATGGGGAGTGCTCTAAGGAATTGTTCGGTTTGATCCCTGCAGCTGATTTCCTTTATCGCACTACACGCAATCGACTGTCTTTCAATTCACACCACCTTGATGGATGGCGGTCTACTACTGTGCTTTTCTCAAGTATTTTTTTACCACGATCTACAGTGCTGTGAAACCAGCTCTTAGCGGCGATATTTCCGGACCATTACGACTTAAGGATCTTCAAGAAACGAGGCTATTCCTTCCTTAAAGGCCGGCTACGCATTTGCGATTCCTCTGGTTTTACGGGTGTCCATGGGCGGCGGTGATTGCTTCCCATCAGGTGACCCGCCTGCTCGTTTGACTCCTTCTAATCTAAAAAAGACTTTCGTTGCACAGTTAAACCTGTATTTAAGCCTTGAAATCAGAAGTAAAAATGTAGAACCAGAATATAAACATTAACCTTAGTAACGTTAAAATGTTTTTGTTTTGTTTATACAATTTAAACGCAAATTTTGTTGCGAAACTTAGTAACGTTCATAACACATGTGGTTCAAAATAACTACTAACACTAACTCCTTATCCATCACTGATGTAATACAAACCATAACTTGGGGCGATAGCAGATTTCTACAAGTTTTGAATATTGATGCAACATAAACAGGAGGCAGACCAACGGGCGCACTTTGCCACAGTTTTTCTGCGAGCGTTTGAATTTTTCCTAGATTTAAGCGCAATTTTGTGTGAGTGACGGTATTTTATGACGCACCGCCCGCCGGCGGTGGAACAGCCACAACCGCATGTGGCCGGGTTATGCTAAACGCTAAGAGAACAACGAAAATTACGAAATCTCGAAATATATTTCAGACGGAGGCAACATCTGTGGTAAATGTTTGCATAGACCTACCGTATATCTCGGGAGGCCTCTTTGCTTGTCAATGGCGTTGTACGTTTTATTTTTATTTATTTATTAGGATAACCAATAAAACAAACACTAATACAAGCAATTACTAGGTAGAACATAATACAGACTTAAAACTATGTCGTCTCAATTAAAGGCTGTCGCGGCATACAACGTTTTGTCATATTTGACTTCAAAATTAATTTTTAAAATTTGATTTTGATTTCACAAAAAGAGGTTTGATAAACATCTTCTGTTATCAACCCTCACAGCATCGAAGGCAAACAAAAAAAAAATTTGAAAATCTTAAAGAAAACCCGTACAAGAAAATAAAGGACAATATTAAATTTCCCTCCCGTAACAACGCTACCGCTCGCGTAATAGACAAAACAGATGTTGTGATAATAAACACTTTATCGACCGAACGCGCCGGCCCAAGTGGCAACGAAATAAATGGCCTTTAATTTAGACGTGCGAGGGAAAAGAATCGCCTCCAATACGGATAATGTCTCCCGTCCGGAGACCTCAGGCCTGCGTCGTGCAACGATTCCAGTTATAACAGAATCGGACCCAGATTTATATCACGATTTAATGTTATCTTTGTTTCAGAGTTAACTTCTGAGAGTGAAAGTTAGCAGTTTTTGTAAGTGAAGTGGGGTTAATATTTCTACTGTTTTATTAACTGTCTTTTTGTTAACAAGGCGTTAGCACAGTGGCAAATTGTAACACCGACTTTCGGGTTGGGTCAAGATGACCCATATAAAAAATTGATGTAATTCGAATATGTATAGGAATTTCGGCAAACTATAGCTACTAATTGATTAATTGACTATAATTTTAAAGTTTTTTGGTAAACTTAAACAAATTGATCAATTTTTTAATTAAAATAAACTAAAAGTTTGTGAAAAGTAACAAAAATAAACAACTTCTGTCTAATAGCAACATTCCGACAAGTATAATTGGTTTTCCTATCTTTATTCGCTGTAATACACTCAAAGGTTCATTATAGCTATCGTCGTTAAATGACTGTGCCACTGTCATTACTGCGATAACTCAGATGATCTTGTTCCTCTTCATTTTCTGACGAAATCTTTTCGATTTCGGAGTCCGACACAGTTCAGGAGTTCCGTGTTTTACAGGAGTAAAACAGCTAAAATCCTTGCCTTTTCAGTTTTTCCCGGTTCATTTCGTAAATATCGCAAAAAAAACAAGATAATGAACTTAAAATAAAAGAAAAATGTTTTAAAAATATGGCACAAAACTACGACATCGAGTGTATGGTTGGGTCATATTTAAGCTTTCTGTTGTTTGGCCACGTATATCCACCGATGCAAGTGCACTCCGACTGAATAGCGGTAAGAAACGAGGAGGAGGTGTAGCTCCAGCTACTAAGAAGTACGGCAACGTCACCCAATATTTCTGGGAAATACACATGCTTAAAAATGTCGCGGGTCATATAGACCCATCATAAGGTTAATATATCCAGTTCAAAGAACTTCTTTTGGGTTTTATCATCGTTATCAGCCTTATACTACATGAGGTAATTGGACCACAGCAATTGGACTAATGCGGGTGATAACAGCTGGGACCACTGGCATAACGTGCCCTCAGAAACGTGAAGAAGCTCAAGTTATTTTAATTCTGGTCAACTATCTGCTGTCATCAGAACGCCAAAGTGCAAGCCGATGCTATCTTTTCCGCATATATTCCAGTCCAATAGAAATAGAATAGAATGATTATCGTGTAGGATAGACTTATGCCAACGATATGTATTTATAATGTCATTGATATGACATTTATATGACATTTGATTGGCTTATGTCAATCCCATACGTTTATCACTCTAATCCATTTCTATTTTACTAGCGATGTCTAGACCCTCAGAATGTAGGAACAATGATACGCTACTCATGACTCCGGCAACAGTAAAGACTTTTGCGACACAAAAATAAATATCCCTAGTTTAACTTAAATTGTCTCCTCTCCTAATACATTACGGAGCATTCCGTACCCACTCAATAATTCAATACAAGGCGTAAGAAAAACGTTGCTTTGCGTCGAAATAGTAAGTTTTGGCGGCCAAAAGGTTGGCTCGAGCGATTTTCAACAACACGGCTGGCCCTTTCAACCTTTACCCTCTTCAATAGAATTTAGTAAAACTCAAAGGCACTTATATATTTTTCATATTGGCTTCATAAGCTTTTTTTGTCTATATTTTTTGTGTAGATAGATATATAGACACTTGAATGAAATACAGATGGAAAAACTGGTACTCAATAACTTAAAGCTATATCTTAAAGCTGTATCACAGGCGGTCGTATCTACGATACGCTTGCTTAAAGATAACCTTTGGTTTTCTGTAACGAAAGGAAATGGAAAATGATGAGAGTCTAATTAACTAAGTGGTGGTTTAAAAGAAGGAGAGAGCACAACCTTCTTTCTTTTATTCCTTCCTCTCGGTTCCTTCTCGGTGGTAAACTTAGATATCGTTAGGTAAGTACATGAGAGTGGCCATATGGATCGTGCAGGAATTCTCACGTTCAACAATATTAAAATGTACCGGAAAATTTTACTTTTTCGTCAAAAACTTGTCGTCATTGTCTAAAAAAAATATCAACACTCGGCCCGCGAAGGCTTGAACGCCCATAATTGGATTTGGGATCCCTTGAGAACAATTGATCGAGATGGCGAATAGTCTAGATTTTAATCTAAAAGCAATAAAGGAAGAAGTTTATATAAATTCCAAGTTAGGTACTCTATAATGTAATATTTTTTCTGTAATTTTGTTGTCATTCCGAGTATTATAATTTCTAATATAAATATTATTAACCAGTTCACAAACGTTTATAACACATAAAAAAATTAAAATGAATAAAAATTAAAATAAAAACATAAAGACAGTAATACATAAAATAAAATAAAAATTATTAATAATAATTAATATTACACACTTACTTATAAATAAGTACAACGAAACAAAAAAATACATGAAAGTGTTTACAGTGAAGCTGTTAAATGTGTGAATTCAGCTAGGTAAATGGTTAAGAAATAAGCTTTTTCTTATATTAAATGTCAATGTTTGAGAAGTCAAAAACTTCAGTTCAGAATTTGGTATATCGAATTTCTACGAAAACAAGAAAGCCATCATCCAGAAGTAGTGAGCTACAGTTAATAAAGCTCTGGTGGTACGACCAGGGCGGTATTTCAGCGAGTGTAGAGGCCAAATTGGCCTCCACTCTCCGGAAGGCCGCAATTAACGCGTCGAAATATCCGTCGAGAACGAGATTGCTGCAAATACCGCCTACAGCGTTACTGTGGTGAACTAAATTTTCGTGAAATTGGTGCTTCTAAACGTCTTACTTCAAATGTTTTAAAATATTCTATTATTTCCATTATTGTTGGTGACTTGCATAGTACCAATCTTTATAACCGCCTCTCTCTCTGTGGTCTAGTGGATAAGACCACCGGTTTAGACTCACAAGGTCCCGGGTTCGATTCCCATGGGGGGGTACATCTTTGTGTACTCGGTTTGGTTGGTGGTAGGGCTTGTTTGTCCGCCTGGCTAGCTACCACCATCTTATCTAACTATGTTACCATAACATGTTGTTTGTAGCATTGTTGTGTTCCGGCAGCTAGAGATAAGATAGCCATGCCTCAGTAGTTGAGGATTTCCGGGTGAAGTGCGCTTCCATCTTCGGCCTTATCATTACTTAACACCAGGTGAGATAAAGGTCAAGTGCTAAAAAAAGATATATAAAAAAATTAAGTATTTATCGTAGTTTAACGCCAACTACATTAGGCACCCTTTCTTTTTTTTATCAGAATTAACTATTAGACCATCTCTACTGGGTTGTCGCTAGGACCGGAAGTTGTGTGGGGTTGAAGGATGGTCTGCCCTGTCCACTTTAACCACACGGTACCCGTCTGCCGCAACTGCGGGACCCTGAACATTTAGAGACTCATTCGCGGCCCGCCGCGTGGCCTTTTTATATCCTATGCCGACGTTTCAACCGAGTTGCACCGGCCGTGGTCGAGAGTAAATTGCCGTTGCGATCTGACGCCTCCGCTTCCGCGAAAAAGAGTCTTATTGCATTGTCACATTATTTATCCTACTACCGTCACATATAATACTTACGGTAGTTTACTGGTAAGTTTCCGTTGATCCACGTAAAAGACTCCACGTAACGGAAAGCGAAAGTTTAAAAGTGTATAGGTACGTACGTAACTGGAAACTTTTGCCAGTCTATAAACAAGCACTTGAAATATTTAAAAAAGGCAATATTTCGGTTGTGAGAATATACTTTCATAATAAAAAAGCTGTCGCTCGGATTGCGAAATGAAGTAAGTTTGAGTCCCACCTGAGTGAAGTTACCTTTTCTTAGTGCTTTTTTCATTTGCGATAATTATACCAAACATGGAATTATTTTTCGAACAAATGATAACAGTCATAAATCTGCTTTATTAGTGGGGGAGAATGGAAACGGTTGCGAACGTTACCTACCCAGAGCCATTTTTTCCTTGTTAATGTTAGCATTTGTATTAAAATCATAATCTGGCCCGAAGTCGTTTCATTTCGGATGCTCAAAATCCCGGAATAAAATTGAAAGCAAGACAACAAAGAGTTTTATGTCTAAGTCCGTCGAGTTATTGTGAAATTACGACGTTATTCTTCACCCACAATGGCAGCCGTACGGACGCTGCACGGTGGTATTAAATGATATTTACTTTTATTTCTCGAATGGCGTTGTAACAACGCTTTTGGGTACAGTCGTAAAAGATAAGCAACTACCGCTATCGACTGCCTGTAGGTAGGTGACCAGTAAGTAAACATTTGTTAGGTTTTACCGACCGTGGTCTAGTTTAAAATCACCAGTTTAGATTAGAGTTCGCTATTTCGATTCACAGCAGATATATACTTATGTTATGCTTGGCTTCATTATTGCCACAGCTTGTTTAAAGTTCGTACTGTAAGCGTAGACACTTTGCAGTAAATAATAGAACAATTACCTCTCCATAATAATTGTTTGTTGAGTAGTTTTAACAATTTTATGCTCATCTTAGCTGATCCCCTTCTCTCACTCTCTCTGTCTTTTTCATTTTATCTGTGTTGCTATCTTACCGGTGTTGAAACATAAATCTTTTACACTAACTTAGTGTTAAAATAACTTATGGCATTGCATTTAGAATAAATAGTAAACGTTAAACGTTAACATTACAACTGTAAATAAGAAATTAAATCAAAATAGTTAATTAATACTTTTAAACAACTCTAACAGAGCTGACTATCTAAGTCGCATAGAGAAATATAGTTACATCCCGTCTAAAATGAGGAGGTATATTTTTTCAAGATCCCTTTATACATACGTACTATATGTTTCATTTGTAGTATGTACAAAATGTATTATTTTACATTTTTATATACAATATTGTTTGATTTAATTAATGTTGTACGTTTATTTCTGTTTATAATAAGACTACTTACATCTTATTTAAAGCTGACAACAAATTGAGGCAAACATTGTCATTAAATGTTGGAATGATGACAATAGTAATTTCAACTTTATTATGCGCCCCAATGGAGTACAGATATTTTCGAATACTGATGAACTTTCGGCCATAAAAGGTAATGAAAGCCCGTCAACTCCCCAAATAGTCCATTACAACAGACTTTACGGCGCCAAACCCACTCGTCTTGGCGGAATTTAGTTACGTTTCATGACCGCTAAATCATAAATAAACATTATTTAAATGTTACAAACATTTGCATTTGAAATTAAACAATCTTAGGGAGTAATTCAATTTACTTGGCAAATATTCGCCGCCGTCACGCGCCGTTCAAACTCGATAACTTAGTCTTCACCAATCTGTTTATTCGGCTCGTTTGCTTATTAAAGTACTTAAGGCAGTCTTTTAGTGGCTAGATGAATAGCAGATGAAAAATTCAATAGTCAGATATTAAGGAAAGATATGTTTCGGCCGACTTTCTCGTCAACAGGCAAGATGTAGTCTCAGTCGTGTTACGGAAAAATCGTGAAATCGCCTTAAATCACGAAAATGGAAGAGTAGTTAACATAATCCTCAATAACCAACCAACCTATCATTTATTAATTTTTTTAATTTTTTTTTTATAGTTTGCTTATTGCCTCAAACGGCATTTTCAGCGTCACCGTACTTTTAACCCAACCAACCTAACCTATATAATTTTTTTAGACAGAACACAACACACACAACTACACATAATCAGATAAAAAAACAATAAGGAGTACGAACAAATTCGTCGAGAGTCGTAAAGTCTGTCAGTCCGTTCACAGCAACTGCACAATTAGAAACTGACCGGCGACCGATGTATGACCGGCTATACCGTAATCAGGGATCGCAGCTAAGCGCGCCGGCTATTC
Organism: Eudonia truncicolella; assembly: GCA_949315975.1. NCBI lineage: Eukaryota > Metazoa > Arthropoda > Insecta > Lepidoptera > Crambidae > Eudonia > Eudonia truncicolella. The sequence goes on along the minus strand of OX438826.1, from coordinate 9,031,195 downwards.
CGCATAATCTAGCCAATGGGGCCGCGATACCAATGGCCAATTCAATTAGGTTGGATTCATGTAGCGTAGCTTGAATTAACACATGATAAGCTGGTGCGTCCTACTGCCGCACTTCTACCGTACCGTAGAATCATACCGTTCAAGATTTCTTGGCACATACATTATGTCATTTCAAAAAAGTGTTTACTAGGTATATTAAATTTCATTAGAGGGGGTCTGTTTATTTGCACTTTTATTTAAAAAGTTATTTAATAGTAAACAGTGTCATTTTCCTTTCCGATTATTAAGAAAATGGTCTATGATGGACGCAGACTTCACCCAGAATCCTCAATAAGGTAGTAACCTGGCTATTTATTTTTAAATAGACGGAACACAACCAAAACATTAAAAGTCAATAATGAATTAACCGACTCCTTATCATAAACACATACACATAATCAGATAGAATGCCAAATTATGCAGTACGAACAAATGGGAGTCGTAAAGTCTCTCAGAGCGTTCACAGCAACTGCACAATTAGGAACTGACCGGCGAACAATGTATGACCGGCTACGGGGCGTAATCAAGGATCGCAGCTAAGCGCGCCGGCTATTCCGCCGGCGCGCTAAACTAGCCAATCGGGCCGCGATACCAATGGCCGATTCAATTAGGTTTCATTCGGATTTAATAGTTGTTGGAATTAACACATGATAAGCTGTTGCGTCTTAGTGCCGCACTTAGAGACGTATATAAACGTTAAAGATTCCTTGTTACGTAAAATTTGTCATTACAAAGAAGTATTTTCTATATGTAAAATATATGAAATCACTTTTACGTTTGTAATTATAATAAAAATAAGCGCCTCCGTGCTTCGGAAGGCACGTAAAGCCGTTGGTCCCGGCTGCATTAGCAGTCGTTAACATCCACCAATCCGCACTGGGCCCGCGTGGTGGTTCATGGCCCGTTCTCCCTATCCATCCATAGGGAAAGTTCGTGCCCCAGCAGTGGGGACATAAAATGAGCTGATGATGATGATTAAAAACCTATTTAGAATCGTAACCAGTGCCATTTTTATTCCTGATTATCAACGAATTGATCATAAGATGTACGCACACTTCACCCGAAATCCTCAATTAGGAAGTAACCTAACTATTTATTATTAAATAGACGGAACACAACCCAAACATTAAATGTCAATATGCACGAGTATTTCCCAACTCAAAAACTTTATCTAAATAAACGCCGGCGTACGCCGCATTCAGAGACGTTTATTAACATTGAAAATTACCTGGTACCTACCCAATCACTTATTTTTTAGACTTTATTATGAAAAATAGGCACTAAGTAAATTTTTAATGTCAATTGATGTTAGTCATTGTTGTTAGTCAGTCAGTTAACTATTCACTGTTGATGAAGTAAATATTTCGTAATACAGTATATAGAATACCAAAAGACAGCATTTAACATTTAACATTTAACTTTACCGCCTACATATTTATCAAAATAACTGGGTCTAAATGTATTATTCTCGTATTAAATAAATTATTTACGATAGATAACTAGGACAATTATGAAATCAATTGTTTGTACTTGCAATAGCCAATCGCATACACTATAATGGATTAATCCCGCAATATGTATTAAGGAGGACATCGTTTGGTATTACAGTGTGGATAGATCCCTAACCCGACGACGCGTATTATGCAGTAGCCAAGATACAGTTAATGTTGCTATTCAATACTACCACCTACAAATATATAATATGGAGTATTTCCTACTGTGACAATGCATCGACGCCTTAGAATGAAATCCTCGTAAGTGAAGAAGAAGTAACTTTTCAGGAGGAAGAAAAATATGCGTGCTGTAAAATTTTTGTACGGTGTCTTATGTTTTTTTAATGGAAATTTAACCCGCTTTTATATCAAGAATTGTTTGATACTATAAAACTGTCTACTTTTCTTTCTAGAAACGCAATAAAATAAATTTAATCAAAAATGCATTCCCGAGGTTTTCACTCTAAGGCGACGGTATATAGTTCCTAATATATTTAGATAAGCGTCCGAGCTAGGTGAGATGCTTCAAGAGCTACAAACGGCAAGCATCAAGGTAGGGCTTATAAGATAAATATGACGAAAACGAAACTGATGACCGTGCGCAGACTATATGTTGGGGGTGTGGAGGTGGAATATGTCCATGAGTACGTTTATTTGGGCCAAATTGTCTCTATCCAGGCGAGACAAGACAGAGAAGTTGCTTGACGCACCGAAAACGCCTGGAGGAGCATTTGGTCCATGAAAGATCTAATGAAAGGAACTTTACCACTTTCCATAAAGAGTAAAATCATGGATATAAGCATCCTCCCTACCTTAACATACGGCGCGCAAACTTGGTCATTGACAAAACGTCATAAATCAGCACTCGGGGTATGCCAGCGAGTCATGGAGCGTAGTATCTGAATAAAACTCACGGATCGCGTGAGAAACGAGATAATACGTTCCAAGACGCAGGTTGCCGACGTAGCTCAGAAAGCTGCCGATCTTTAGTGGGACTGTGCCGGCCACGTAAGTCGCATGTCGAACGAGTTGTGGGCGAAATCACAAATTGGGTCTCACAAGGCCGAAAACGATATCGCGGCCGACCTGACGGAGATGGCGGGACGAGTTGGACTCATTTTTGAAGGATTGGTCCCAGAAAGCTACAGACCGTGAGTATTGGAAAAAGGGAAGGGAGACCTTTGCCCCGCAGTGGGGCGATATAGGCTAAAAATAAATAAATAAAGCATAGAACTTAATCAAAAACGTTGACAAAAAATATAGTAATGCGAAGAGAAAATGTTGCTTTTATCGTATGTTTGACACTGTGTCGCGGAAAATAGGTTAGTACAATTAGTTTATATCCTATAACTGTCCCACTGCCGGGCCTCCATCATTGAAATGAACGATGACATTATCACTAAATTGATGGGTAATGGCTGAATCAGCACTAGTTCGTTTTTGTTACATTTTACAAAAGATAGAACAAATGACCGATTTCACTAACGACCCCTCAGTTTTAGGTACCGGAGTAAAGCTGTCACCCAAACGCTTAGGTGTCACCTAAAACCTAAGAGCCGTCTGTATGACGGGCTTGAGACTACATGAAAAATCGATGTCAACAACGAATGTCAGTGATCACTTCAGTAATTGCTGTAATAACTTTCCTAGGAATTTCAAAGCTGTTATATACACAGTCAGGTCATAAGTATTGTCACACAGAAAAACTTTTCTTTTAGAATGCTGGCCACAAAAAAGTTTATCGAATTCGAATTTCGAATTGTTCATGAAAATAAAAATGTACACTTTTTAGAATTTTACTCAATTTTAAATATGGAGTGGACGCTTAAAGAAGACCGTGTTGCAGTTATTGCGTTGCATCGTTGCGGTTACGCGCCAATTCAAGTTTTTGACATACTGAAAAATTTGAATTTAACCAAAAGATTCGTTTATCGTACCATCAAACGATACAATGAAGACTCTAGTGTAGATGACAGGTCAAGAAGTGGTCGCCCTTGGTCTGTTAGGACTCCAGCAGTGATAAAAGCTGTGAAGGCGCGAATTCAAAGAAATCCCAAACGTAAGCAGAAACTGTTGGCCCTTCAGATGGGGTTAAGCAGAACCACGGTGAAAAGGGTGTTAAATGAAGACTTAGGGCTTCGGGCATATCGAAGAAAAACAGGACATCGTTTGAATGCTCGTCTAATGGACCTGAGACTGAAGAGATGCCGCGCTTTGTTGAAGCGGTATGCGGGAAAAAAATATCGGGAAATTCTTTTTTCGGATGAAAAAATTTTTACCGTAGAAGAGAGCTACAACAAACAAAATGATAAGGTGTATGCACACAGTAGTGAAGAAGCGAGCAACCGTATTCCGCGTGTCCAACGAGGTCATTTTCCATCCTCGCTCATGTTATGGTTGGGAGTTTCTTATTGGGGCTTAACAGAGGTACATTTTTGTGAGAAAGGTGTAAAAACGAATGCAGTTGTGTATCAAAATACAGTCCTGACAAACCTCGTGGAACCTGTTTCTCATACCATCATCAATAACAGGCACTGGGTATTCCAACAAGATTCGGCGCCAGCTCACAGAGCGAAGAGCACACAAGACTGGCTGGCGGCGCGTGAAATCGACTTCATCCGGCACGAAGACTGGCCCTCCTCCAGTCCAGATTTGAGTCCGTTAGATTACAAGATATGGCAACACTTGGAGGAAAAGGCGTGCTCAAAGCCTCATCCCAATTTGGAGTCACTCAAGACATCCTTGATTAAGGCAGCCGATATTGACATGGACCTCGTTCGTGCTGCGATAAACGACTGGCCGCGCAGATTGAAGGCCTGTATTCAAAATCACGGAGGTCATTTTGAATAAACTTTATTGTCATAAGAATCTATGTTTTGTTAAGTTCATTTTGGTATATAAATGGTTACATAATGAATGAACTTGTCTCAATTATTTTATATTAAACATGTGACAGAATTTATGACCTGACTGTGTATGTGTATAGCTGCTTCTAAACTGTTCAGCGCTTTTCGTTGCCAACTGTACATAGGACACTGCTGCACTCGAGTATGTAACGTACAAAGAGATAGCATGGTCTTTTGTTACAAAGTGAGTATCTGCGGTATTTATCTGCTTTGTGAAGAGTCTCGCTGGTCTCAAATTACGCGGACCGATACAGCGGCGGCGGGCCAATAGCTTTATTCGGATCACAGTGGGGATCCTTTTCAAAAATGTCCTTTGTAATTGGCCTTAAACCTTTTATATATAACTATATAACTTTTAGCTAATTACTAAGCTTTCTATTGTTATTCGGAATATTTACTTTGAAACTTTTTTACTTTAATTATTGAATATAGGGGTCAGCAACGTGCTTTCATGCTGTCATTTAATAAAAAAAAAACAATTAAATTTTATGCCAGATTACCAAAGTACAGACGCCTGCACATGAACCTATTCAAAACTGTCAAATTTCTTCAATAAATTTTCAACCATATCATTAGGGCATAAAGTTCAAAGTCTATTGAAGAAATTTGACAGTTTGTGATAGGTTGATGTGCAGGCGTGTGTACTTTGACATTGTTGTGAAACAAATTGTGAAGATACTGATCAACAAATAGCTTACATATTTCTTGTGACTACCAAAACTGTTGGTCTAAAAACAAAATATTAGTAACCCTACAAACAAAATGTAGGTCATGTCAGTGAATTTTGTGGTAATAACCATTTTACAAAATACTAAGCACAGAATAGAGTGAATAATTTCTAGCAACGCTCTGTAGGGGCCAGTCTTTGTTAATTAATCGTTCAGCTGGCGGGTCTCAGAGAGCTCCGGTTAGAAGCTAATGTTGTGCTGTACAAAAAAAAATATTCTTCATACTTACTTCACTTTAAAATTTGTTTTTTTTTTAATGAATTGGTAGCGTTTCGTGCGCCGTCGATTTTAAGTAAACAAACAGTTGGTCGCGAAACTAGATATTCTTTAAATATTGTTTCAAAAAATATATTCTTTATAAAATTTAAGACTACTATTTTTAGTTATCATTATTTAGAGGCTTTTGTCCGTAAATCGTAAGGTATTTTATTTTAAAATTTGATCAATCAACAATGAAACGACACTGGTCTTAAAGTGTCGGAAACATTGGTACCACTACCCTACCTACTTTTGATTCGTTTAAAAGAGTTTTTTATACCTTTTACATATGCGAAAAGGCTTTTAGCTGTGCAGAAAAATAAGCGCAAGAAAATTCACACTAGGTATAATATTATATAAGTTCAGCGTCTTCTACCACTTATACTCGTACTACGGTGAGGGCGCTGAAGAACTTTTTAACCTTATCCCACCTTCCTCCATGGGAATACGAGTTCTGCTCTCCGGAGTCACCGCTGTACCCTTCCTGTGACATGGGGTTCTACAAACGAAGCGTGAAGAGGCACCTTGTAGGTCGGCAGGGTGAGGGTGGCTGATGCTGCATTGTTTTCGCGCTGCACCAGTTGTCATTGCGTCTGGGCTGCGTTTCCACTTAACTTCAGGTGGAGTGGAGTCATTTCTCGTGCTAGTTATAAAAAAAAACTAACGAGCCTTACAGTAGTCGCATATGATGTGTAACATTTGACATCTCACCTTTTGAAATCAATATTACAATATAAAGTAGAATATAGATTTACTAATCATAAAGAGAATGCAGTAAATACTCATTAGAAGACATGTCACACTGTTATCCTGTTACACTGTTACGATCACATTTCTACGAAATCACTCCCACAAATATTACGACCTACAACGGACATTGGGCTTAAAGTGTCGATCACTGGTGGCTTCCCCGACTAACACGTAACAGTTACAGGATCACATTGTTACGACCCTACTTCCGTCCCTTTTCTACGAAATCACTCCCACAATTGTATTTAAAGAAGGCGAGCGGAAAGATGTTACACATCAAAAAGTAACAATTTACAAAAAATATTGTTGTATGTATAACCACAGAAGAGATAGGTATTTAACTAATGCATTTAACAACTGAGAGCTTGATTAACAGTATGTTATCTCAGGCGTAATTTAATGTTAGCGTAAGTGCGCTTACAATAAGAGCCACGCAGAGGTAGGGTGAGGGTGAAAGTGTAGAAACAATATCAGGGGTACGAAAAAATGTTTGTATCGATGACAATCTCACACTTGTAGCACTTATTTCACCTGATGTCGATGGCCCTTATTTCGCCTCGGTACAGTAGTTGAGGATTCCGGGTGAAGTGCGCTTCCACCTTCGGTCTCACTTAACATCACTTAACATCAGGTGAGATGAAGGCCAAATGCTTGCCCGTAAGAAAAAATAAAATTAAAATAAAAAATGTCTAGCGATGATAAGGCTGAAGGTGCAAGCGCTAACACAGCTGTCTGCATGCGAACCTTTACGTTTGCACTGCACCTACATATGTACCTATGTACACAGTAAATAATATAAAAAAGGTATTTAATAATAACAAATGGATAATGCAGAATGGATGCTCGGATGCACCATCAAACAGTTGCTGTTATGGCAAAGACTGAGTTGATTACGGTAATAAGTTTATACCATGTTATTATAACAGTTACATTACGTAGTAATGTGATCACTACATTGTTACTGTACATTTTTTTAACTTATTTATCAAGTCTATTGATAATCCTTTTTACGATCTTCTCTGGAGTATCGAGAAGCACACGCCCAGGAATGCTCACGCACAAAAATGTTGTATTTATGCAATCTACACTAGTTCGTGCACAAAGGAAACGATTTGTCTGTATAGGTGGCTGATACAGTGATTAATATAAAGCTTATAGAAAATCCAAAGCTACAATAAAAATTACAAAATGTTACATTGCTTTTTGCAAACCAAGTGAACAAAGGTGTTAGAGATAAATGGAACTTGAATATTTTGTTGCCCTTTTCGGTGTAAGCAGTAAAGTGGAGAGCATGGGTGCTGATAACATGAGTTATAAGTTTTTGTTATATTTATACCTATATAACAAAAACTTGAAACGAATGTTGCGATCCAATCTATACATCTGTACATCTATACAATATAAATAAAGCTAAAGAGGGTCGAAAGTCTGTACATGGAAGATATTCGAAAAAAGTTGGCGGGGGATACTTAGAATCGATAACAGAACACGTTCCAACAGTTTTTAGAATTTTTGTCTGTTTATCTGTTTATCTGTTGCCTGTTTATTTGACCGCATGAAAATGGAGACAGACCATGACCCGTAATAGAATGAAGGATACTTTTTATCCAGGTAACAGGTTCCTGTGGGATAGTGTAGTCTTTGCGAACGAAGTCGCGGGCGACAACTAGTCTAATAATATTATGATAAAAATACGAAGCACCTTGTACAAAGTTTTTTAAGGGGTATTATATACCCGACGTATAAAGTTATGCCTATGATACACTACTAGTATACAGGCTGTTTGGTATATTGATATAACCCCGAATATAGCTGATAGAGTACAGTGTATAGAACCCCGGAAAGTTTTGAAAATACCTGATAATCACCATTTTGGTCGAGATCTTTAGGTTCTTTGTTACTAAGTAACATTACAAAGTGGCAATCCTAGGTCCAACTGATACATTGATATTGATCGTCCACCTCATGAAAAAAAAAAACAAAAGTCAAAACATGCCAGGGTTGAACAAAAATAATGTTATAAAATTAATAAAAGTTTTTGTATGAAAAAATAAATCGACGTAAATATGATTTTGCACATTTATCACGGTGTTCTTTGTACTTAGTTGCATGGCTATTTTTTGGGGATTATACACTTATTACCAAATATCCTGTATACATGACTAGATAGTTTGCGTTAAAATCGTAGTTTAAAATAAGGAACGCGTAGTTTTAAAATTCCACGAAGCTTATCAATCAAAAATCAGAATAATAGTCACCTACATTGCTTAACACAACGATTCGTTAAACTACTCCAATGATATGCGAGCTATAAAAAGAGTCTTCCCCTCTTTTGCAATCAGAAAAAGCTAAGCCCGTTCTTTTTATCGATGCGGGCGACGTTCAGTGCGGATCTAATTTAGGGTCTGTGATAAAATACTCCCTCCCCGCCTTTATTTGTAACAAGATGTGATTTTCCTGGAAGGTATTGGTCAAATCAGCTTCGGCTTAAATACCTACGTATTTTTAAATAAGGTACCAACCGAAATAAAGTATTATCCCATTTAGAAAGCCTGATTTTACGATTGTGAATTGAATCCTGAGGTTTCTGATACGCAATTGCTATTGTCATGTTAGGTATGTAAACATAATGTATCGAGTTTAATTAGTTTTTAATTAAATAGGAATGTACGGTCTTTTTTTGTGATTAAGAGCTTCGAAAAGAAATTGCTTCCATTCAGCAACCATATATTTTTTTTCTTTATGTTCGAGTCATATAGATCTTAAGAAACGGATTTAGTTGTGTAGTAAATTGAAATCTTAAGTACATCTCTCAAATATTGTTATAAAGTAATTTTACCCTACATTACTATTAATACGCCTGTGGTGTCCCACTGCAGGGCAAAAACCTCTCTAATGTAATGTAATGTTATATATGAATTTATTATATCAAAATAAAATTAATAAATTGGGTCGAATCAGAAATCAAATGCAAGATCACTTATTCAAAGCTATTTGTATCAACATTCTATGAGTTCTTTTTAATGTCATTTTCACTAGTGTATTAGTTTTTTTAAAGATTATCTAAGTTTTCTTTGTTGTCTTTAATAAATAATGTTGTTCGCTTTTCAATTCTCTTCACTAATACGCTTTTCTAAGTTGTCTCTCTTGTTTTTGAAAAATAAATGAACCACAAAAGAGGTCGAGATAAAAGCTAGTTTCAAAAGTAAATAGCAGTCTAGTTTTGAAGTAAGTCGGGTTGGAGGCGAATCACGTGCGATTCCTATTTAATTTGCCGTTCACCAAAAGGTTTCAGCACAATTTCAATAGATAAAATTGTTACGATTGTCCAAATTTATGTGGTGTCTCAATATATCGACGGTGAGTTAAACGAATCCAATTTACCTACCACCGTCATTACATTGTCTTATTGCTGGCTTTATTGGATAGACCTAGTCACCACAACTCTGAATCTGGCCCAATACCTGTTGGTGGGTTTTAACGACTGCCATAAAAATACCAGGGGCCAACGGCTTAACATGTTTTCCGATGCACGGAGTACAAGCAGCTGATGATTATTATAATTTGATAGCACATCCGGTGACACGGCATTGCGAAAGTAGCTTTACTTGCAAGATCGCATCATAAACACGTAAGTCACCGAACCACCGAGCTCTTCTAACTATACCATGTTTTCATACATTTTAATCTACTTGCTTTCACAATGATATTAATAATTGGTGAAACCCATTTCGGTATTGGTGACCACTTCCACTTCTGGTACTTATCTACTTATATTATATACATAAAACTATTAGATATTTATTTTATGTGTTGTTTTATGAAATTTGTGGTATTTCATCTACAAAGGTGAATCTGCATGACCATCGGTTGCAATGACCGTTGGATAGATGGCACTGTGCCGCTATTAGCACTCAAAAACTAAAAAGCAGTGACAAGATTCACCGCTTACGTCAGCCTTCCCGGTAGCATAGCGGTCAGTGCAGCCGCCCGGATTTCGGAAGACCCAGGTTTAATTCCTGGCTGGGTCAGGAGGGCATTTAATTTTTTCCCTGTATTTTATAAATATTTAATTTAGCTTCAGTGCAGCAATTAGCACTTGAAAAAAAAAAGTAAAATTTAGATATTTATGTTTAAAAATCCCATAAATCTTGTAGGTACTTCTTATCACTGATTGTTTAAACAATACCTATAGATTAGGTCTAAGCTATGGTTAAGCTATACCTATTCATTGACACAATAGCATCTTACGTTCAAAACGCGAAAATCAAATAAAAACTATAAACGCAATATTTCCGAAACTAAATGATTCTAGTGAGCAGTTCCGCTATTTCATTGAAATATTGACGCTATAAAGTTTGCAATTTTAAAAGAGTAATGGCGGATTCCAGGTGCTTGAAATCACTATTGGGAAATAAAACGAAGCAAGATGAGCGGACGTATTACCGAGCTTTGTACATTGATTCAGTGCTTGTTTAATGATTTTTACCATATTTATTTCATATAGCCTATGTCACCCACAAGGAATGAACCCGATCCGATCCGATCCCTTCGGAGAATCTAGTAGGGCACGGGGACGCGCACTAGTGCGCGATGCCGTTCCCTCTAGATAACCTCCGAAGGTGATTCGTTTCACACGGCTTGAGGGACCCTTTACGTTCCTCGCCGCCCCCAAAAAAGCCCGGTGAAGCTGAAAATGTCGTAGAGGAAATCAGCAATCTCTCTCAAAAAAAAAAAAACAGGAAATGAATCATTATATCAGTGAAAGATTTTTTAGAATTGGACCAGTAGTCTCAGAGGTTACCCTATTCAAACAAACAAACAAAGTCACACACTTTAACTCTTTATTAATAGTATAGATAAGAAATCAGTTGTAAAAAGTCATGCGAAGAGAACGTTATAAACCATAATTGGTTTTATTGTGCACTGCAGTTTTACATTACATTCTTTAAGATTTCTTTAGGACTTTTTTTTAAGTGACACACTGACTTACCCATCCGGTGTACTACCATTAGGGTATTGAACCGCGCAAATATACCAACACTACCTTCTGTTAATTTATAAGCCAAAGGAACCTTATTCAATGTTAACAAAAACACCAACCACTATTAGAGGATTTTTAAATTTGGTACACATCCGGTACCCCGGCTTTTTTTTTGAGAGAGATTGCTGATTGCCTCAGACGGCATTTTCAGCTTAACCGGACTTGTTTGGGGGCGACGAGGAACGTTAAGGGTTCCTCAAGCCGTGTGAAACGAATCTCCTTCGGAGGTTTTCTAGAGGGAACGGCATCGCGCACAAGTGCGCGTCCCCGTGTCCCCGGGTTCGGATCGGATCGGCTCCGAAGGGTTCGGATCGGATCAGGGTAACCCGGCATTACAAAAGTTGTTTCTTACCTTGCAAGATCCCAACGAGAACGCGAATGAATCTAAACTCGTAAAAAAAAATCAATATGTTTTCTAACAGTACCAGGTATACCTATATATAGTTCCAGCAATACTATTACTGCTACACTCATTCACAGAGTTACCTTGACGACGTGCTACCTCCTTGCGATTAATTATCCTGCAATATTGAACATACATTGCATTTTAAAATAGATCCATTACTTGTATTGCACGTTTCAAAGGTGCAATGAGGTATGCTGGGCACATGCAGCGCAAGCTATAGCTGGCGCTCCCGTGCATACGAGATGTGCGAATTGATCCGATACAAATGCCTTGCAAAGCTCTGGAAGATAGCTACTGTATATACAGGCATAGCTGTTGTTAAATACCAAGATAAGTCAATGACAAACAATTACCTACTGTAGCGTTAAATCACCGCTACCAGTTTGTCGCCTTTTCGACACTCTACTATTTTCTATATATCTTGTAGTTATACCAGTAGGTGGCGTAGTTGTTTTTTGTGTATTGTAGCCTATGGTATCTGGACCGCTGTGGCTGATTGCTGACAGCCTTGGTGTGGTTGCCATGTCAGATTTAAATTTTTAGAGTTTTGTTTTTCATTTTTTATTGACAACGCCATAAGTATTTGGTTCCGAGGATGATTGTATCCTGAACGGCTGACGAGTTGAGACGATTTGTCGTTTTTACAATTAATTTTGAGTATTCCTTAACTGATTGGCTCGTCCGTGAACCGTTCACCGTTACGATTAGTGTAGTGTTCCGCTGTCCACGATTGCTGTGCACTTGTTTATTGTGAGACGGCTGGGGGATACAGTTTCGTGGACCTCCCCGTGTTTCGAAAGAATTAACGCCAAAAGCCAAAAAGCCAGGCGATCTGCGCGTCTGGGTAAGTTATGGATTCTTTTGGTTCAAACGGGGAATCAAATTAGTATTTCTCGTGAGAACGTCGTATTTATTTAGGGTGTATGATTGTAGCTCCTCGGTGCGGGCCTCGAGACACCAGTCCAGATTGGGCATTTTTTTGTTTTGAATTTTTTTAGGACCTAGTGTAATGTAACTGTGGTTGTGTTTTACTTTGTGTGTGTGTGTTGTGTGCAAAACCGTTCATTTTTAGAATAAAGAATAAGAATAAGAAATTATTTATTGACGATCACACAGACATAACAGAAAAAAAACAATGAATATGAAAACATTTAAAAAATTATAATATTAATAAAAATAATAATTAAACAACAATAAGGAAGGATGAATGTGTGTGAAGGCCAACTAGGACCCTGCCTCAGCTTTGTGGCTTTGCGGTGTGAGAAACAAACATCACCACAACGACGCTGGTATTCTGACAGGGCTTATGGTGTGCGATTGTAGTATTGTGTGTGTGAGTGTACATATAGAGGTGATATAATATAAAACATAGTTACATACACATTTAATATAAATGTTGGAAAAACGTTCACATAAATATGTTGTAAGAAATATTATATTATATTGAAACACTAAACTAAAAGAATAAGTAAAACTCGATGCTCTAGATGCCTTCGCTACTCCGGATCTAAAATAAGGTCCGTGGAATGACGTGACGCGTTAGTATCTGTCATCAAGCGTCAACTGTCATGATGTTTTGCTCGAGTGCATTTCACGGATTTAAATTAGCTTCGTGATTGCATTGTCTTGTTTGAGTTCGGCTTTTGACACAAAACATGCCATGAATTTTATGAAGAAAAAGAATAGTATATTGTCAAAATAAATAAACAACAGAACATTTTTGTGTTTGCGTCAATAAATTCTACGAAACGAACTGTTTACTTTTATTTTCTCTCACTACACTACATACAAATTCAACATGAAAAAGTGCCTGAAAATGTACAGTCATGTTACCACTTTTGACTAGTTTTGACCCTTATTCCACTGCTCGTAACTGTACATAAACTTTTGATTTAATAATTTTCAAAAATTTCAATTATTAAGCTTCTCAGTAAGTATATTATTATTTGTAATTCTAATCAAGGTCAAAGTCAAAGTCAGAGTTATAGAATATAAATACAATACTCTTCTTCACCCATGTTACGTGATCAAATTATATTGATCAAAAATGTTATCATGAATATGAGTCTACCTACACGAAAAACAAAAGCAATATTTCAACTCCATTGTTTATGCTTTTTTCTGAACTTTTTTTCATTTATCATTTTTATGTTATAACAAAAGCTCAACAAAGCCTCCATCAACACGCAGGCAAAGCGCATCAACCAATTAGTAATCAACATGGCCAATTGGTCTCTGCTAACGAGATTGTCATTGACCCGTACAAATCATTAGAACTTTATCAACTTACACTTACGTGTTTCAATCGGGAACACACAATACGGGGAAATATTCTATTCCCAATTTTTAAGTTCCGACTTTCATCAATCTGAACTTCATAATTCCAAAGCTTTAAAGTTTGATTCGTGATTTTAATCATATCTATTGTATTTGAACTATAACTGTTGCTTACATGATGTTTGGACTCGTAAATAAACAAAACGATTTTTAATTTTTCACAATTTAAAATTCAATATTTCGAAACCCGTGTTAATAAAATTCCGAATTAAGTTTTTTTCATATTTATGTAGTGAACCCGTTTCAATTACAGAACAAAATTGGTGTGGCACCCACCAAACAGTACAAATTGCAATTAACATGGCCAATTCGCGAACGGTTCGCGATTTTCCTGATTTATCAGGGTCGGGTATAAGTTCGCAGGTACGTACGAACCGTAGATATTGGCACGCCGGGCGTAAAATAAGTCTCAGGTGTAGTTGATAGCTTTTATCCGCCAAAACTGATAAAATATGCCCTGCCCTAAACCCGGCCCATGTCGTTAGTTCCCCTGCGAAATTATGAAACTTATTGTTGTTGTAACAATCGCACGATATTGTTTGACTTTTGATATTGAATTCGATAATAAAAGCCGGCCTAGTGAGACTCGGAATTGCGCAATTAAGTAGAAAGTAAAATAAAATAAAATAAAATATTTGAGTATGTACGCCCGTAGCACGTACGTTTACCAGTTTGTGGTAGTCTGCTATACAGCGTGTGTACACACGCCTGCACATCAACTTACCACAAACTGTCAAATTTCCTTAATAGACTTTGAACTTTAGTTCTAAGATATATATATGGTTGAAAATGTATTGAAGAAATTTGACAGTTTTGGATAGGTTGATGTGCAGGCATCTGTACCTACCTATGCATACTCACAGTAGGTACCTACCTAGCTTTTTATATAGTCGTTCTTCTATCACCGATTCGAAATTCGATGAACTATCTAACTTATGTTAATATCTATTTATATCTACCTATCTCTATATTATTATTATTATGGTGTGTTAACACAATAATAATAATTATTATTACTTACACATTTGACCAAATTTTCTTTTTTTTATATTAACGGGTAAGCACAGTGCCTTGATCTCACCTGATGTTAAGTGATGATAAGGCCAATGATGGAAGGGCACTTCACCCGGAATCCTCAACTAGTGAGGTACTGGCTATCTTATCTCTAGCTGCCGGAATACAACAATGCTACAAACATTGATGTTATGGCGACATATTTAGATAAGTAGCTAGCCAGGCGGAGAAACAAGCCCTACCACCAATCAAACCGAGTACACAAACATGTACCCCCCGCTGGGAATCGAACCCGGGACCTCTGGGTCCAAATCGGTGGTCTTAGCCACTAGACCACAGAGGCGGTTAAAAAAACACCACCACACTGCCACACAACATACATTTTAGTTATGAGACGTCTATCTATGTCGTAGGTGTTTCCTCGATTTCTTTCTTTTTATTTTATTTAAGTGTTTAGACATTAACGTTATAGTAGTAATACCGCTGTTTGTTTTCCGAATAATAAAAAACAATGTTTTTGCTAGCTCAGTAGCTAATAATATTTTATCAGCATCCAGCTCTCTTCCGGTCGTAGCGATTTTCCGTTTCATCGGGTCAAGGAAATAATGGACAAGAGAGTGCACACTTATGCACTTAATATATCCTGCGCATCTTACTGCTTCTTCATCATCATCAATATTTTAGGCCATTATCTAAGATAACCTTTAACAGGAACTGAGGCTTCGGGGTCGGCATCGCGTGCATAATATCTTTGGTGTCATAAGCGTTGACTTTTAATTTTAAATCTTACAATTATTTGATTTACAAAGATATTTGTCACAGAAAATGTAGCTTGAGATAAGTACTACATTTATTTAATAAAATTGAAGATTGTAGAAACTTATTTATACCTTTTTAAAGCGAATAATTTAAGTATAAGTAGTGTAATTCATTTGTAAAAGAGTACGTATTCAACTATCTTTCACTCCGTACGTCCGTGAATTCGTGTGTGTTTGTGTGAAATATCTACCAGTTCGGATACGACCCAGAGAGATGCATGTATACATGGAAAGCTTTGCATATTCAATTTCCCTGCAGGTTGTCGATATAAAGTAAGTGTGAACTATATAAGCTTACACTTCTAACAACGTACAATATTATTGTTATTTTTTTTAAATAATATTTATTATTTTTTAATAACAAAATCTATGTAATTTCAAATCTATGTAAAGACTGACTCTACCTTTTGTTCGGAAATTATCTAGTAGTTAGTAGTTATTATTTGTCTATAATAAAAACATGATGATAAGTAATTTTATGCTTAAAATATTAATAATATTATTAGCGTTTTAGCGCAAGCAATTCAATCTACAACTCTTTAACACATACAGGGTAAATCTAAAAGCACTTAACATTAAGCCAAACAGATACCAAAAGTCCTAAAACATAAATCCAATTTTCCCAAAAAACAAACTTTTCAAACAGAACAAACTCATCTCGATAGTATGCATTGATACACCCCTCTATAAATGATAGACTCATCTAAATTCGGTTTGTTCGTGACCTGAAATCCGAAAGCGGACTTTACTGTAGTTAATTTGTACTAAAACTACTACTTGAAGACGATCGAGAATACCTTTATTTAGTTAAGAAGTTACGGTAAACAATATTGTTAAGACTAACACTCGAACTCGTATAGAGAATGCGGAAACAACGCTACTTGAGGGCATCGACTTGAGTAGCAAACACTTTTTGTTTTATTCATTTGTTTCTTTCTTCTATGTTTATTCGGGTACTAGTGCGCATCGTCCTACAAGTAGTAGGCATCTTAAGCAGGTGGAGGACCAGGAGGTTGTAATTGTTAGTAGCCTATCGTTTAGCCCATAACCTGTGTGTGTGTGTGTGTCTGTGTGTGTGTGTGTGTGTGTGTGTGTGTGTGTGTGTGTGTGTGTGTGTGTGTGTGTGCTATTGTTCTTTTGGGAACTTCTGAGCCCAGCAAATATAGACTTTTGATGATTTTCTAGTAAGAAGCGGTAAGAAAGGTGGATACAGAGGCCCAACTGGTACACTGACTGGTACTTTAAGTGGGTATACCTCCACTTTCATTAGTCGAGATTTTTGAAGCTGGATGGTGGAAGGGGAGTTGAGTCTTACACCCACGGACAATGTTTGAGTTACGCATTTTCACAAGTATAAAAAAATTACTACTACTGCTCTGATAGCAGGGGTGACATTTTTGTATATATTGTTGGTGATGCAACGGATTTTGTGCGATATTAAACGGCTTTGCTCCTAAACCCAAAGCTTGAAAACAACTGTCCTCAACTCGTTACATAAAAAATAACGTGTAAACTGCAAAATTTACGTTAGCTAGTTAGTATCTATACAAAATTCAAGTTCACAAAATAGAAATTGATAACACAAACGAAAACAAAAAGCCCTTCTTACTATAACAAACATTTTAAGGGAGAATACTTTACAAGGCTTGCGAGTCGGGTTTAATGTTGCCAGATCTAGTTGATCCGGTATAAGCTCACAGGATTCAGAACAGTTTCAAGCTGGAAAATAATATGAGCCGTGCCCGCTGCTTCACGTATTAGTGGTTATACGTGTTCTAGGTACCTATGTGAGAGAAGTCATCTATCTTCATTTGAGTAACGCTGTCGTCCTATGATGTACAAGTAACCTTCCACTCCGGTTGCCGCTACAAAAGTTAACCGCGGCTATGCAGTGGAAATAAATACCGCAATATGTATTGTTTAATGTTATGTAGCCCGTATATACCATGTCATTAAAGTTTTATATTTAGGGGATTTTGGCATGTTTTCATTGGTCCTTCTAGCCGGATAAAAGCGATAAAGTAAATTAATCTAGTTTACTGTCCAAGATTTCGTGTTTACGAGACTGAATCTAAATAAAATCTGTAACACTAACAAAGAAAGGAAGAACAAAACAACATCGCTACAAAATATACACAACCATTGTTTTTTAAAGAACAATTTAATAAGCACGGTCTTGAAATACTAACATTTTAAAGGGAACAATTTTCAATGTCACAATGGAAGACTTACCAATACATAGTAACAAACTACATACATACGTTGTACAGGTGTTCTAAATAATCTTGCCAAGCCAAAGAAGGAAAACAAGCCTTCTACTTCTGCATTAGTCTTTAAAATATAAACAAACTAAAAGTATGTTGTAGGTAAATTATGTAGAATATCCACCTTTTTGTAAAAATAGGAATTACAAAAGCAGTCTGTTCGATATTTTTGTTGACTTCGACGCGTAAGCGAAGTAAAAAAGCCCTAGGTTATTGGGATTTTTTTGATTCACTATAGCGCTGCAGGCTTACTGGTTAGCCACTAATGAGTGACATCTTCATCTCGTAGGGTTTTCTTCTTTTTTAACAGATATTCCTTTGATGTTCGACAATGTTGAGATAGATCTATAGCTCAGTATAGTATATCAATCAGACGATCATAAAACTTTTTTGAATCATCTAGCTAGGCATTATATTTGTAGTATGTATTACTTATAAATGATTCTATAAACTTATTTATGAATTCTGTTAACTATATTTAGTTTAATAGACACAATACAATCACCAAGGGATTAAATGTTAAAATGGATTAGAACAGTTTAGAAACCTGGAATTAGCTTTGACATAGACTATTGCACGTTGGAACCGCTTATTACTATTTGAGCTATCATAATCAATTACAATAAAGCAATTATTAACATGTTTTTGGTATAAAAACATTGTTAAGTTAGGTTAGGTTAGGTTGTATCTGTATTTTTTCGTCACACAATTTTTTAAATTATTATTAAATCGAAAATTTGATGAAGACCTAATACTATAAGTACTAATTTTTTTGTTGTAACTTAATAATTTGGCTTTTATTTGTTCCATCGATAAGAAGCACTTTTCATTATAAAACTAAGTTTAATAATTATCAATTTCACACAAACACAAATAACAAAATAAAACTATAAACAATTAACTATTAAATTATTAACAAATAATGCAATAAATTACTAATGACTACGAACTCGTACATGTCCATTTAGTTAGAAATTTGATGAGAACAGCAACGGCGTCACTGACATTTGGCCCACTCATAGACATTCAGTAGCCACGTGACCGGAATACCTATGGCCAGATTAAGCTGGAAGCGGGCAAGTTGGCAAGAAGACCTTCACGATGGCTCCCAATTAAGACTTGCCTAATGGAGAGGCATGTTATCTCATTTAGACCGAGCAAATCGTTACCGAAGTTCGCTGGCAAATATTTATATTATGTGCCGCATTAAGGATGAAGTTCAATTAAATTTTATACAGCGTATTTTATGAATATTGTAAAATAATATATTATCTGTATTTGAAATTGTTGATTTTAGTTTTATCGACTCGAAATAGTCGATGATAACTAACTTATTAGGTGGCTAATTTTGCAGTCAGTGCTAGTAATAGCATGCCTCAGTACTCGATTGCCTTCAATTGTTTCAAATGTCTGTAATCATAAATTATAGCCATTTGGACAAATTAACTTATTACGTTGCATAATAAAATAATATTACTATAGCTGTTAACGCTGATATATGACCAATATTTCTAAGCCTTTCAACTGAATTATTGCACAAGTGGCTTTATCATTATCGCCAATCTTTATAAGACCATTTCTGGGCTCAGAGCTTCGCCCTCGAAATATAAGGATCACCGTGCTAGCCTACAATGCGAGTTGGTGGGCTTTTGACGACTACCATTTTATTACAACAACGGCTTACGGTGCCTTCCAAAGCATGAGGGCTCTCGTGATGTTTAAATATTACCAACTATCCCATCAGCATTGTAAAAGTGGTTTAAATTACAAGATCAAGCTCCTAGAGGATAAAACAATAAAACCCTTTTAACACGCCGTTTAAAGGTCTTTCATCGATTATGAAAGCTCATTTAAAACGCGCCCCTCCGCGCGTGTTGCTGTACATTGGTGTGTGTGACTATTTATGCTAGTAGGGGGATGTTAAAAGCGATATTTTCCCATCGTGATGTATGGCGATCTTGCCTGGAGCAGTAATGAGAAATTCCGATGTCACAGCTTTTTGTATGACGCCGCGGCTCCCAGAGGCACGATTGGCTTTGATAAGCCTAGTGACTCGCCGGAACTCAACGAAATGACCTTTAATTATGAATTTTAGATAAATGCGGAATGACGTTATCGTTCGTGCATGATGAAAGGAAGGGTTTAATTAAAAATTTTAGCGAATTTAAGATTTCTATTGGGGTTAAAGTATGAAAATGCCGATTTATACTGAAAAAATTGAAATTAGTTTTTTTTTAATTTAACATATTTATTTAATCAAAATAATTACCATTATTATCGATACATTGCTGCATCTAATAGGAAGATCATTTATGCCTTTGCGATAGAACTTTCGTGATCTAGATTCGACAAACTGTGTGAAAGCATTTTGTACTGCCTCCTGAGAAGAAAACTTTTTATCACGTTTCAAGAAAATGGTAGTCCGTTGGAGCAAGGTCTGGCGAATACGGAGGGTGACGAATGGTTTCTAATTGCAGTTCCTGTAGAGTTAAAACGGTTTCTCGTGCGTTATGAGGTTTCGCGTTATCTAGAGCAATAATGGTGAAGAGCGATTCATGATTCGGGGCTGTTTCACTGCTAGTTTTGCTATCATTGTTCGAAGTTCGGCACAGTAGACATCCGCCGTTATTGCTTGACCAGATCGGAGAAAGCTATAGTGAATAACACCATGCTGAGACCACCAAACAGTTACCATTACCTTTTTATTGGTAAGCTTTGCTTTAGGACACTGTTGCGGCGTTTGACCTGGGGTCAGTCATTGCACTTTTCGCTTACGGTTATCGTAAAGAATCCACTTTTCATCACATGTCACAATTCGATCCAATATTTCTTCATTTCTGTATCGATTCAACAAGGCAACACAAGTTTCAACACGCGTTTCTTTCTGCAGATCAGTCAAATCATGAGGCATCCATTTCTCATATTTTTTTACTTTATTGGTTTGACGCAAATGAGACAATATTGTTGGTAAGGTAACGTTAAACCATGCCGCTAATTCCTGGGTAGTTTGGCTCGGATCGGCTTCCACCATCTCTTTCAATTCATTGTTATTCACCTGTGTGGGCGGTCTTCCATGTGGTTCGTTCTTCAAATCAAAGTTTCCATCACGAAAGCGTTTAAACCAAAATTGCACGGTGCGTTCATTAGCAGTCCCCTTTCCAAACGCAACATTGATATTGCGAGCTGTTTCTGCCGCGTTAGTTCCGCGTCGGAACTCGTATTCAAAAATAACTCTAAGCATCCATCTTTCTTGTCTAAGCTGAATAAAAAAACAACTGAAAGTCGATAATCGAATGTTGCACATTTTTAAAAGAAAAACTTCATAGGTACCATGTGAAAAAAATTTCACTCAAAAATCTCAAACAATGAAGGTTCTACGTCAATTCAAAGTACCTAATGCAATGAAACGGCAATTTCATACTTTAACCCCTATTATTAACGTTTTTGTGATCTTTTTTAAGTTTTAAATAGGTGCTGTTAACACAAAATGAAAGTCCTGCTAACACTTTTAACTTTTGGACAGATCAACATAACAGGGCTAGTGCAAAACGATACTAACCAGTTTGCGTTAAACCCCTTTAAACAATTAATTTAAGACAGAAGTTTAACATGACATTGATATTTAACTTCTTAATTCCGTGGTATCTTCTACATGGCGTCAAGTAATCTTAGTCTTATATTGTATACATAAATATTAGACCATATTATACGAAAAGCAGTAATGAATATAAAATTTGAATTTCAAAGTTTTCTCTTAACAATTATTAAGAAATTTCTTAAATTGCCCCGCACATGAAACTGATATTGCGAAAAAATATAAAAGAATTTTTTTTGACAGTGTGCTTGTACTATTAAAATTCACTTCAGAAACAGTAAAAGTGCTGCGTTCAATTTTATTTATTTATAAATAAAATATTTCTGAAAACTACAACCTTTGACCGCAATATGACGAACTAAAAATAAATTGATGTAACTTCAATCAAATTGGGTGTAGATTGGAAAATAAATGACACCAATATGAGTGAGAACCGATTGCTTTTAATAACGGGATAGTTTAACTACGTGCTCGAAAGGTTATTACCTACTTCGCGTGACGAGATTCTTTGATCTAGAAGAAGCATTAAAACAAACGTAGTTAAAGTTTTTTATCTATTGAAATGAAACAACTTTTACGGATCTACTTGCGTTTATTTTACACATTAGTTTTAATTAATGTTTATCCTGACGTTTCGAACCCTTTGCAGGGTCCGTGGTCACAGGGAGTCTTTTTTTATCTAGTTATATTATATATATTAATATATATTAAAGGTAATCCGTGGTCACTAGTCACTACGAATCAAATAGAGGCGTCGTCGAAATGAAACAACTTTTTTTAAATTTTTTTGAGGTACAGCTGTTTAACATCTTTTTTTAGTTACTAAAAAGGTTAGTGACGATCTTATAATACTCTTAATATACACTTACCAGAATGTGATTTCGAGATCAAGATTAACGCAATGTGACAAAAAAAAACAAATGACAGGCCGTTAGCCTGGACAAGGGCGAGAGATTTGAAGCATGTAGTTAACTATCTCCTTAAATTTGATAGGGATGGTTTGATATGTCAATAGCCTTGCGTATTATACTAGATATTCATCGTTGAAATCAAATGATATACCTTACGGCATGCGAAATACATTATAACTACATTAAATCATTAAATCAAAAAGCAAATCATTTCCAATTAAAAAAATATATACAAGCCTGAATAAACTCCTTATTATAAGTACATCAAATAATTATAATAGTAATATTTAAAATAAATCGTCTAAATGCTCTTTAATGTAAGACTTGTCAAGTTTGCAGAAATATATTCACACATATTTATATTTTTCCGCGCGACGAAGTATCCTGAAATGTATACGAAGCGTAAGGTCAGTAAATAAATATAAAAAATAATGTGCAAACGCGAGTAGATCTAACTAAGGGCTCGAAAAAGGTGTTTGTTACAAAACTTGTCAAGGAAGCAATCACGTGAAGTGCACTAAATATTTTATCAAAATCTCTTATGAAAGCGCCACTTTATTTCCTTAGGGACAAGAGCGCTTTTCGCTTCGAGATTGTGCCGCCAAAGATTTCTTACGAATCGCTCTATTTTTTCACTCGTGATTATGCGAAGGATAACCTCTTTATTATGGTAATATTTTTAACCGCTTTCACTGAGACCATTTTTCTATGAGAATGGCTTTTGGTATGTGAAATATGTTGAATTACTATGGATCTATGTTAGTATTGGACGTGTAAAGTATACATAAAATGCTTTTGCATTTACTAATTAGAATTTGTATAAATATGAAGGTTCTATTTTGCTTGCCCTAAGCGTTTCTCATCGTGCGAATGGGCGTTTCTGTTGGCAGAAACAATTAACTCAGATGACGTAGCACAAAAATGAAACAGTTATTTTTATCTTTATTAAGTCGAAAAACTATTTTGAAATCAATATAGAAATACAAATTAAAGTTAAATGTAGTTTTGTTTTATTTATCATATTTGTTTAGATCTCAAAATTATCTCTTTTGTATTGAATAATAGAAACTATTATTTTTAAATAACATTATTATTGTTGGTTAGTTAAGCCTTTATTTTAATGCATCCTATGACCTGTAGAGTTTAATGGCACAGCGGCTTGGGCGTTTGAGTTGCGATCTTCTAAGTTAAAAGCAACTTACGAATTATCGGGTCACTGGATGGACCTAGTTAAAAGATCTAGGGCCTTTTCGAGCTTACGTTTACGTGCCTATGCACGTAAACGTAACCTTCAACGATAATCGTCTTTCAAACCTAACCGTATTGGGCCAGCGTGGTGGGTTAAAGCTCGATTTCCCCATGTGTTCTGTCCTAAAAGCCTAAGCCCAACAGTGGGAGATTTATTGACTTGTGACGATGTTATATACGGTTACATATCGCATCAACAGATAACTCCCACCAAAAGAACATCAAACACAAAAAATTGGCTACGCTATTTCCTTCACCCACAATTTATTTATACGAGATAACTCATGAGGATTTTACGGTTGTTTAAGCTGAAACGCCAATTTTTCAGTTACAATAAAACGTCGCCGGCCGCGTTTATACGTTTCTTTTGTAACCGGCTGAGGTACGGGAATCACCCTCTCTTTGTAATGCTAATTTTAAAACCAAGGAATTCATTTTTTATTCATAAGTTTTTCTGCTCTAAAGCCACGCCAGCAGTCGGAGCATTCGACTTGCCTGTGATGAGAGTTATATTGAATAAATATATAAAGTTCGCAGTCTTGCTTGCATAGTTACGTAGCTACGCGTAATAAATATATCAATTGAAGACGTGACAGTTACACTATGTAATTAGATAATCATTTCTATTTTATATCTTTAAGTCCTGTAATTCCTTAGTAATATTTCATTTCAACCTGCAGAGTCAAACTATTAAATAAACCTAATTTACCTGTGTAAAAATCGTATCTCAAGTGTTAATAAATTCACATTATCTTAGCGATACAATTATTAACAA
This sequence comes from Eudonia truncicolella, assembly GCA_949315975.1. Lineage (NCBI taxonomy): Eukaryota > Metazoa > Arthropoda > Insecta > Lepidoptera > Crambidae > Eudonia > Eudonia truncicolella. The sequence continues at coordinate 9,006,609 of OX438826.1, read as the reverse complement.
ATGTAAAATTGTAATGTAATTATTGTTGTGTCATGCAAAAATGTCCGAAAAACGTCTCTACACAAACCTCGGCATTTAAAATGCGTTTACCGCAATATCTGTCTGTCTGAAAGAGATTTAACTTTTCTCACAAAAATGCTTTGTTTGCTCACAGTCTAAAATATAAAAGAGACAAATAGAAATGTGCTCAGCAAACGAATTTAATGCAAGTAAAGCTTAAAAGGTATGCTTTTGTTAACGAAGGAGAACGCTTTTTATTTTGGGTGCCTTTTCAAATGAGTTATGTCTTTACGCTTGTTGTTTACTTGTTGCATAGTTCAACATTATTGGTTATGCCTACAATAAAAAATGATCAAGGTAACATTTTTTTAATAGCCAACATTCATATATATATCTATTTATTTTGCATATCAAACATAATTGACGACCTCCGTAGCCGAGTGGCTTGCACGCCGGACTTTGGGCGGCGCTAACTCTGAGGTCCCGGGTTCGATTCCCGGTCGGGTCAATGTCGAAGACGAACTTTTCGATATTGTGTCGGGTCTGGGTGGTTGTGGTACCGTCGTTGTTTCTGATATCCATGAAACGAGTGCTTTAGCTACTTACCTTAGGATCAGAACAATGTATGTGATGTTGTCTCATATTATTATTATTATTAATATAAAGGTAGATTAAAAAAATTAAGTACAGTAGACATGACAATGGCACATCAAAGTATTTGAGCAATATTGCTTCTATATTACATATTATATGCTTCTACTCGTATGCTGTTGTTTGTAACAAAACATGAATATTAGAACATCTATATATTACGAGTATACTGTCCCACCACTGGGTAAAGGCCTCCATTATTGAAATAACATCATCGCCACAATTGATGCCTATTGACTTAATCACCACACTTTCGAAATGCGGGTTGGTGATCACAAAACCGGACATTGTTATATTATATTATCGAACTAAAATATTAATTTCTATTTATATAAGGTACTTTCTTTCTGACAGTTAATACATCAACAGCCGCAGCAAATTCCATAAAGTACTAATAAAAATTGCAAATAAAAATGTGTTTTACTCACTCGGACTTAGGACCCTTTTCCCATTACAGCGTGGCATACCATGACCGTATCGAAACACGAAAATATATAATTATAATTTATCAGAAGTTCACCGTTCCGTTCCGTCATCGACTATAACGTCATTTCCGGGTTCGATTCACAAGCACGGTATAATTGTTGTAGGTACTCGGTTAGGTTGGTCGTTTTAATCTTTATTTTATTCATAGCTATCTATATTTATTTTACAATTCTCCTTTTTCTTATAATGATTTTTATCATTGTGTTTTCTGACTACTTGCTGTAAACTACAACCGTTTGCCATCTCCTCTTTGATCTCGTCTCGGCAAGGCATTGGATTTCATTTCTCTAAGGCCTGATTTTTCAATCCTCAGATAAGTTTTATCCAGCGAATAGCATTGTCATTTTGACATATTTTCTAAAGAGAAACTGTCATTATGTCAAAATTATTCAATGCATAAACTTTGACTGACGATTGAAAATTCAGCCTTAAGACAAGCATTTGTGCATGCATTACCGTATTATTTTCTACAACACCCATACACATACAGTTAATACATTACTTTACTATAATATATTATATTATATAAACAGTATCATCAGAAACTTATGCAAATAAATTTATCCAAACTTTTTATTAGAAGAAGAATTATTAGTTCGAAGTATAAACATTGCACTGTTTTAGACAACCATCATTACGATTCCCTAAACACCGCATAAGAAAAGCGATAATACACCTATCTAATTCAAGGGCCAGTTTTCATTACAAACATCAACATTGCTCCGTTTTTTAAAAGTCACCATCGCGATCCCCTTATATCGCTTAAGAATAGCGATAGAAACTTACCTCAATTCAAGGGCCAGTTGTTATTGGAAGCATCAACATTGCTCTGTTTCAAAAGTCATCATCGCGATCCTTTTTAACCGCTTATGAATGGCGATAGAAACACACCTATCTTTTTTTTTTTTTTTTTTTACCCAGGGGAACTCATTACGAGTACGAGGACCATGAAGAGGCCCAAGTTATGTGGGACTCACCCATCCGCCTTTCCACACCCACTGACGAGGAGAGAAGCTCCAAGTCAGCTGCCAGGAAGACCCGGCTAGGAGGGCGAGACGGAGGGGGATACCGCACTAAACCCCTGGGGGACAAGGCAATCCGAGCACTAAATAAGGCGACAACCACGGTATACTTCCAAAGGAATTGAGCCGCGGCCGCCGCCCTGCGCCCGTGCACCAACCTACGGCCATCTCCGTGCGCTCATTCCCGCTTGTGCGGGAAAATGCGCATTTGACGACCGCGCGCCAGTGCACGGGCACGTGCTGACAACGCACAGCATGGGAAATTCATAAGGAATTTCGGCTATTTGTTAGGTGGCACATCAGTGCCACTTAACTATGGCTTCGGGGGGGGGTAGACGCCCGCCACGGAACACGGTCCATGGCGGGTGCCCCCTTTCCCCCCCGTGCGACCTGAGAACCTTTAAGAGGCGGCCGTCTTTTTGGTACGACGCCCAGAAGGGACGCCGCCAGAACTCCTCTCACTGCTCAGAAGGAGTAGTGAGTTACGCAGCCCAAAGTAGACCACGTATGGGAGCTGCGAGGCCCAGAAGGGACCCCGCCTAGTTAGATGTCAGCCGGCTGGGTCCAAGCGTCTACTACACGCCAGAGCGGGAGACTGTTAGAACCAGCCGTTGCCCAGGGTGCACCAACGTGGAGGTCATCTGACTCGCACCCCAACACATCTATCTAATTCAAGGGCCAGTTTTCATTACAAACATCAACATTGCTCCGTTTTTTTAAAAGTCACCATCGCGATCCCCTTATACCGCTTAAGAATAGCGATAGAAACTTACCTCAATTCAAGGGCCAGTTGTCATTGGGAGCATCAACTTTGCTCTGTTTCAAAATTCATCATCGCAATCCCTTTAAACCGCATAAGAATAGCGATAGAAACACACCTTAATTCAAGGGCCACTTTTCATTAGGAGCATCAACTTTGATCTGTTGTCAAAAGCCATCATCGCGCTCCCTTTAAACCGCATACGAATAGCGAAAGACACACCTATCTAATTCAAGGGCAAGTTTTTTCATTGTGAACACCAACATTGTAAAGTTTTCAAAAGTCACTATCGCGATCCCCATAGACCGCATGAATAGCGACAGACTTACCTCAATTCAAGGGCCAGTTTTTTTGCAAGCATCAACATTGCTTTGCTTTCAAAAACCATCATCGCGATCCCTTTAAACCGCTTATGAATAGCGACAGAAACACACATTGATTCAAGGGCCAGTTTTTATTGCAAGCATCAACATTGCTTCGTTTTCCAAAACCATCATCGCGATCCCTTTAAACCGCATAAGAATAGCGTAAGGCACACACCTATCTAATTCAAGGGCCAGTTTTCATTGCGAAGAGCCAATATTCGATACTCTCGCCCCGAGTGGCACACTTTTACATTTGGACTGCGTTCCTCATTGGCGATTCAACCCTTGCGCGCTCGAACAAACTGGATTAGTCCGGGACATGTTCGCTCGCTAGGGAAATAAATTGATTTTTTTATTCCGCTCCCTGTGTCCCAACTCGCGTCCGCAATAACAGGCCACAATGAAAAATAATAACACAACACACAATTGAACTGAGAAAACAGTTAGCTTGGTTAGTCTAGATATAAAGTCCGCGATTTATTTGGGGAGAAATTATTTATTACAGGATATTTTTATTTCCGTTAAATTGTCAGTTTAAAAGTTCAAGAATTAAATATAAAAGCAATGTAACATTTTTTAAATAGCTTGCCTTCTTCTTAGCTGATCTTTAGTATTTGTAAAAATATTATGATCTGATGTTAACGACGGTAGTTGTACGGTAATGAATCTGTCATCCTTTTCTGCTCGCTTGAACACACGCCTGCACATCAACCTACCACAAACTGTCAAATTTTCTCAATAGACTTTGAACTTTATATCTATGTCATATGGTTGACATTGTATTGAAGAAATTTAACAGTTTTGGATAGGTTGATGTGCAGGCGTCTGTACATGCAGCGTAGCATGTTTTTTTTTTCAAGAAGACATTCCAAGATTTTGAAAAGAGTATCAACCTAGAACGTGGTTAGGCTTTTTCATCTATATACATCCTGACTGACTGATAAATCATCGCCGAGCCGAAACCACTGAAGCCAATTAGATGAAATTTGGACTGTAGCCCAGTAGTGGGACGTTTACAGGTTTTACATTTGACATAAAACAATACTAATTGCTAGTTTTAATTTGCATGTTGCAATGCACAAATTTGGTAAATATAGCAAATAAAATGTGAATTTAATTTTGTGTAAATACTTTTGTATGAAAGGCTGAATTTGGTTGGAATGCAACATTTATGTGACTGATGTGATGCGGCAAAGGAGGTTCTACCTGAGGATCCCGTACTCAAACGTTACCTTATACATTTAAAAAAAAAAATAAACAAAATCTACCTCAAAAATACTACATAACATACGCCAAAAGTTTTACGGCTTTTTCGTTCTCTGAAATAAGGGAATGGCGGCAAAACTTACGATATTGGATGACCACACACTGTTGTATTTTTTCTCAGGCTATGAAAAATCCATCATAACTTTTTCACGTCGTTAGCGGACATACGCTCTTATTTAGGAACCGGTAGAAAATATCTCTATATGTTAATTTCTGTAGTCAAAAAAATATCAAAAATTCCCATATACGCATAATATCGCATATTTACAATATTTTAAAATTTGCAAATAGTTACAAGATAAAATTTTACTAGAAAAAGTTAAGCAGCCTCGGTAGCTCAGCGGTCAGAGCATTGAACCGGTTATCCAAAGGCTGTAGATTCGATTACCATTAAAAAATATCTTAAATAAATAAATAAATAAACTTTTCTACACTCACACCAATTATCTAGCCCAAGAGAAGCTTCGTTATGAAACACGTTAAATGGTTACTAGACAACGGATAAACATACTTAAAATAATTAAATACATACTTGTTATACAAAGAAAACACCCAGACCCGAGACAATTTAGAAAAACAATAATTTCTAAATTGACCCGACCGGGGATCGAACCCGGGACCTCAGAGATGGCGACACCATGAAAACCGGTGTACAAACCACTCGACCAAGGAGGTCGTCAAATCTTAGATTATCTTATCTTATACGTTTAAATAATAGAAGGTAATAAAATATAAACATTTTCTTCTCCAGTTTTCCAGTTCGTTTGCTAACTGTTATCCTATATCTTGTCTCTAGTCAGATACCTAAGCCTCAAATTTTGTCTCCTTATTTTTTATGTAGTCAGACGGTAGTAATTTTAAATTTTCTTTGAAAGGTCAATTTTAATCTCATGAAACTTCCTATACCGAAAGAAAAAACAGTTAGCAAGTGACTTATTTACACTATATTTATAGAATACTTAAATTCATTCGATTTAAAGTCAACTATGTAAAGGTTCTAATTGCATAAAATTAAAAATTGAATAACTCTGAATTCTGAATGAAAAAATTTGTCTGTTAAATAACTTGATTTGATATTTTCATTAGTTCAATTAGAAATAGCGTATTAATTTTAATGATATTGAAATTTGAAGTTCGTATGGTAGACGTAAACTTAATTATTCTTAGAACGATTGGCGTTTATTGGAGACATTTAAAAACTGGAGTTCGATATCGCAGTGATAAAGAGGAGCTCGATGGCTGAGTGGTGAACGCGCTTGATCTGCGATTGCTGAAGTTAAACAACCGTCACAAAGGCCGGTCATCGTATGGGTGACCGAAATGTATCATATTGAGCTTCTCCGTGCTTTGGAAGGCACTTAAAGCCGTTAACCACCGCCAATCTGCACTGCGCCCGTGTGATGGTTTATGACTGTTCTCCCTGTGGTGATTTTTATCCATAGGGAAAACTCGTGTTCTAGGATATAAAAATGAGCTTTTTAATAATATTAAATCTCTACTGGTTACCGTATCGGGCACCTTTGTTTATCTGGAAAATGTTCTCAGACTGTGTTCAGCTGTGCACATGTAGTAACTGAACTAACCAACAGTGACATTTTGCAGTTTTCTCTTATGACAATGATAATGCATAACTAGAGATGATACATGTAACAAATGACTTTGCAGATTTATACTAACTAACATACCTACACGCAACGAAATACTAATAATAAGTTTTTCTTAAAAAGAACAGATATTATGTTTAAAAATTGTGTTTGTAAAGGTTGTGCGTTTACTTTTTAACTCGCCTAATAGTAAGTGACAGCAGAGACATGGACTTAAACTTGACTTAGTGATTGAAGATTTTTAGTGACTCAGCTCAATACTCAAGTTATCCGGCTTTTTGAAAAGTACTTAACCTGCAAGATGCACTTATGTGCTTATACTCCACAACGGAGTCTTCATCACTGATTAACTTTTTACTTAACCTCTATTTATCGGAACAGAACAACCTGCTTGCTTTTCAACGTTTACGTTTTTTTGAATGTATTAAATCTAGGTATTAATGGTAGTTAAGCTATTGTTTTCTGAAGTTTACGCGAACACTACATGTGTAGTGTTCGCGTAAACTTCAGAAAACATTTCAATTTCGATTTCAATGTTGAAATGAAACAACTTTAACGGATTTACTCGCGTTTATTTTACGCATTACTTTACACAAAAACAAGACACTAAAAAGATAACGTCGGCTTATTTCCTTTACGAACTCGGTTAGATTTAATAAGCCGCGCCTCACCGCGGTGTCAGTTATGAATGTATGTTATTATGCATTCGAGATTCTTAAACGAGGGAGTCTCCTTGTGACCACGGACCCTGCAAAGAGTTCGAAATGTCAGGATAAACATTAATTAAAAGTAATGTGTAAAATAAACGCGAGTAGATCCGTAAAACTTGTTTCATTTCAATGGTAGTTAAGTTGTTTTTGTTAATAGGCTTGTCGTCGATAATAAGACTTGTTTATGAATCTCGACGACGACGCAGCAGCTTGTGTACCATTTATTTATTATGATAGTTTTGTCATGATTTGTTTTTTATTAGACAGAAAAACAGTCCTCTTCAAATTTTTACACCGCACATCACTAAAGATTTGCAATAGTAAATTTATGTCAACGAAATTTTCGCGCACAGCTTCGTTGTTGACATGCTGCGCCAATAAATTCTTCTGACAACATATCAGGATAAACAAGACCTTTTTCCCTCAAATACAATTCAATTTTCTGTTCGAGTTTCGTAGTAGTTCGCAAACTCATGAGTGCATATTTGCTCAAGGGATAGAAAATCCTTGTCTGGGAAATTTCCTTTGATCGGATTGGATGACGGGGCGGAGTCGCCGAGAGGGCGCGAGCGAGCGGAGCGACTGTCATTTGTTTACAGCTGAATCAAACCAGACGGAGCCAAAGACAGCTGATAAAGACGCCAGTTTATAACAGGGAAAGATGCATGCTGATAGTCTTTTGTTGATAATGTTGGAAAACATCGTTCGGTAATCTGGTTATGGCTTGGTACAGTATATGCATGTAGACTGGGTTTCAATACAACTCCTTTAAACCGTCTATCACTGGCTTGATTTTGAAAATTTTTGTCATAGTTCTATGGTGCTAATGTGCAAAGACAGACTAGCCTTAAGATTTTTTTTTCTATATCTATTTTACACAGTTAAGACGGCAGATGTTGAGTTTTCAGAACCTCCTCTACTTCCTTCGTAGGTACTTAAATACATCCACTCATACAAAAATAACGGGTTAACTTTAAACCCTTGTTTTTAAAATAGGGTTCCAGCTGGGGAGAGTCTAGAGCTGGAAATTGTATAATGTATTTTAATTAAATTAAAATACATTATACAACATTATGGATTTCTAATTATCCATACTAAATATACGTCTGTATATCAATCTCGTCGCGCGGTTAGTTAGACGTTAATTAAATCTAAGATGTTGTGGTTAGCTGACAAGTTTAATTACCAAAATTTCTAAGTGATTGCTTCCTGAACATATCTATAATCAATTTATAGCTGGTAATATATAACTTATAAGCCAATACCCTATTTATATAGCGATGATTTAATTTATGTGATGGAGGTCTTTACTAAGAACGTTGGGTCAGTACATAGGCTGTATTTACTTACTTAATCATGTATGCTCCTATAGAAGAGAAACTATAGTCAATACACCATCAATTGTAGCGATGACTTGCTTTCAATAATGGAGGCCTTTGTCCAGCAGTGGACAGTAATTACTTAGTTATACGTTGTTAGTATATGTATTAAAGGACGATAATGGTTTTACATTTTCCTAAAGTAAATTTAAAAAAAAACTGTGTTAGCTAATTGTACAATCGTATGAATGAATTATTGTATTTGCTCTTTTTACACACTCAATGTTAGTATCTACACTTATCTGTTAAGTAATTGTTTTAGTAAGATGCTGAGAAATATCGTCAAATTATAATTGATTAAAATTTTTTTTGAGGAGCTTGATGGCGCAGTGGTTAACGCGCCCAGTCTGTGATTGCTAAGGTTTAGCAACTTTCGCATAGGACGGTCATCGGATGGGTGACCAAATGTTTATTATCTCCGAGCTCCTCTGCCATTCGGAAGGCACGTAAAGCCGTTGGTCCCGGCTGTATTAGTAGTCGTAAACAACTACCAATCCACACTGGGCCCACGTGGTAGTCTGTTCTCCTTATCCATCCATAGGGAAGGCTCGTGCCCCAGCAGTGGGGATATAAAATGAGCTGGTAATTATTATTTTTTTACACTTAAGTTCATTAAAGACTCCTTTTCACAGTTTTTTTTTATGGAGATACTTTGATAATTGCCTAACGAGGCATTTTCAACGTCACCGGGCTATGAGTTATACAGAAGCATGTTAATAGTCCATCATACTCTTTAAACATGGCGATGCTTTAGATAGACATAAGATAGCCAGTGCCTCAGTAAGTGCCGGGTGAAGTGCGCTACCACCAATTGGCATAATCATCACTTAATACCAGGTGAGATCAAGGCACTGTGCTTACCCGTAAAATATAAAAAAATATGCTGACATGTCTGAACGCAGTTTGTTTAAGAAACACTAAAATGCAACTTTATACTTCCTACATGTTAATAACGAATGTAAATCGAGTCAGTACATTTACTTGGCTGTTTAATTTATTATAATGTCTGAACATAATCCGTCAATATCACGGGCACGCGGCGCTTGAAGACGTATCGAGTTTCTTGTAGTCGCAACGCATTTCGCCTTCAGATTCACTTATCAGTTTATAACTAATTTGTGATTAACCTATTGCAAAATGTTATCGGAGATATAATTAAAATTAGCTATCAGCCCGCTCGCCACTTCGTCCGGTTGAGTGTACCGTATCCCATGAAAGTTTTTAAAAATCCTAGAACCCTATTGCAACACCACATACCGGGTCTAATTACGAGTCTACATCGTCCAAGAGACTCACTAAAATGCACACAAAAGTTTCATCAAAATCGATCCAGCCGTTTAGGAGGAGTTCAGTGACATACACACGTACGGAAAAATTATATACATATATATATATAAATATATAGTATATAGTAAAAAAATATTTTATATTTACTATGCTATTTTTATATCGAAACTGAAAATTAAACCTGAAAAAGAAGACCAGCCTCTATCCAACTTCCTTTCACAACACGGGTTTCATAGGTATACCTTATATATGTTACTATAATTATAGGATAGGATATTGCGTTTTTATACGATAAACATTTTATATGCACATTTTTTACTTTAAATGAAGCACGCTCGGTTGCTGATGTCTAGGATAAATATTGTATTCCTTCATAATATAGGTATCGTAGGCATAGCATTCTAAGTAACAAACGTATTAGTCGGTGACCGCGATATTATAATTATAGGTCAGGTTACCTACCCATAATAAGGAGATAATACCTTTAGGATACCTATATACTAAGGATTTTGTGTTAATCCTTTTACAGCCATATGTAAAACTTTATTAAAAAAACATGACACTAAAAAGATAATGTTGGCTGCTTTCCTTTACGAACTCGGTTAGATTTAATAAGCCGCGCCCCACCGCGGTGTCAGTTATGAATGTATGTTATTATGCATTCTGCAATAAGACGCGGCTACAGCGCTCAGCGCACCTACTTTCCGGAAAGCATAAGCTAAGCTATAGACCAGGAGCCGAGTTTGCGCTTAGTTTGAGCTAAACAATTTTCATTAAAGTAACGTTTCCTGTCCAGATATATAGGTTTACGATTATTTCCATATGGGGTGACTAGAAACGGCAATACAAGTTAATTAATTTACGATTTTAGTGTTTATTGGATGAAATATACTAGCATATAAGCGTGTTGGCACACTGTATAGTGTGTGGCCTAGAACCGGGGATAATATTGAAAACAGGGACTCTCTACACCTAGAGTATTAGTATTTTTTCTGAAAAGTTTCCAGTTAACCAAAACCCATGCATTACATACAATAAGAGTTTGAAGTTACGATTCATAATCAGTGTGTTATTGCAAAACGATATTATCGCTAACGTTGTCACAGGAGATTGACAAGTCATACAACCCATAAAGTGTCAAAGAGTCGATCGAGTTGAGCGGAACTATTGCATTGTTTGCATTAACTCAACTCAATATTGTTATAAAAAGAGAAGGTGTTGAACCCGCTCCGTTTAAGAAACGCTCGCCTCGTAGTCAGTTATGAATGCTACGATTGCTACACGCTACGCCGTCTGCTTTAGAACCGAATGGAGATTATTGACCAAGAGCGTAGATGCAAAAAAGAGTTTATAGTGTGATTTTGTAATATAAAAGTTGAATACAAAATTTTCCAAACCTTTCGCGTCATTTTTTAGTTAAAGTATATGGTACTTCCTTAAAGGTACGGTTAATTAAATAGCCTTAGTCTATGTTGTGTCTTGAGACAACATCACATATATTATTCTGATCTCAAGGTAAGTAGCTAAAGCACTCGTTTCATGGAAATCAGAAACAACGACGGTACCACAACCACCCAGACCGACACAATATCGAATAGTTCGTTTTCGACATTGACCCGACCGACCAGTACAGAATAATAACACAGTTATTTGGGTAATAATGTAAACATTCACGGATACGATTCGAGTCCCTAAGTATAAAATAACTTCACTACTTACAAACTAAAAGAACAGCTTGGCAAATAATCCAATCTTACACTGACCAATGAACTGCCAAACCCAAAACACCAAACTCAAACGCAGCTATTAAAAGCCATAGCATTAAAAAAAACAAATAATCGTTCCAAATTCAAACCACCATTTCAACCAGCACAAATACTGTGGAGTCTCGCCGCAGGCCCATAGTTTCAAACGCAGAAGGCCCATTTACCTCCTGTAGTGGCTTTGTGCTAGCAGTCTGGCGGGTTAAGCGTCGCGACGGGCGGAGGACAATGCCTTGGACCTTTTTTAAAATGCCTTCAGTTCTCAGTTGCCGGCAATTCTTGAAACAAAATAGAATCGGCTTGATCAACTTGCCGCTTAAATGTTTAAGACAGTATAAGACTGTGCTGGGGAGACAACGCCGTGCCAGTGGTGAATAAGAAAACAATAGAGTGGTTCTAAAGTTGTTTCTAAATTTTAAAGTAATTTATTTTGTAATCCTAATGAAGTAGGTAGGTAGTTGGTACTTTTGAAAGATGTTTTAATTGACAAATCTAAATTTTAAGGGCAACCCAAAGGGCGTTTTACCCAAAGGGCAAAACGGGATCCTATTACTAAGGTTCCGCTGTCCGTCCATCTATCTGTCTGTCCGTCTGTCACCAGGCTGTATCTTATGAACCGTGATAGTTAGACAGATGAGATTTTCACAGATGATATATGTTGCCGCTATAACAACAAATACTAAAAGACAGAATAAAATAAATATTTTAGGGGGCTCCCATACAACAAACGTGATTTTTTGCCGTTATTATGGATAATGGTACGGAACAGACCTTGAGTCAGACACGCACTTGGCCGGTCTTTTTAGGCTACATTTTTCTTAGGAAAACATCTCAGTTCTTAATTTAGTTCACGCAGGCAAAGCCGTAGGTGAGCTAACGGCTATATAAACAACGAGGTCAGCAACAACACGTAGATTTTATTTAAAATCCCAAAGTCAGATATTTTTAAACTCTTACCGCCATACAAATAAACAGAGAATAAACTCCGAATAGTTATGCCGTGTTTTGTCTCTTTTGCTTTAATCTGAAATGACGTTTACATGACGGGAACAAAACACGGAATAACTATTCCAACCTTATTCTGTATTTATTTGTAAGACCCTAACAGTAAATAATTTTATCCCCACTGTAATGTGAAGCGGCAGATTTGCATTAGCAGTGCTATTTAAAAATAAAAGAAAAGGCACTGATTTCGACGATTTCCCGATAGTCCAAACATAACAATTAAGCCACTGAGACACGATTGTGGACGACAAGTAATAACAGAATCAAGGCCCAGTTCAACTACAATAATAGTTAATGAAAGCACTTTATGTCTAAACCAAGCATTCTGCGTAACATAGTTGCAACCGCAGGTTCATTTCGAAACTAAATCTAATATTGAGTTCGACCCTTGACTTCTCTATTAAGATTAGTTTGCGTTTGTTACGCTCTGTTTTGCGCAAACAATATTGAACCTATCTGAAAGGTCTTTAAATAGAACGAGCTGTTGGAAGCATGAGCAATTCTGTGGAATAACGAATCTATGAAAAGTAAAATTTAAACACTGAAAAAAGACGACAACCTCAGGCGGGAATCGAACCACGCACCTTCCGCATTCCGGGCGGCTGCCTTAACCACTTGGCTACCGAGGTCTGGCTTTCACCCGTCGAAATTTTTCAGTGCTTGATGCTTATGTTTTTTAGTCAACATTGCTTCATCAATCTTAGAAGTTTTCACCTCTGAGATCCGAAAGTTCTGAGGTTGTCGTCTTTTTTCAGTGTTTAAATTTTACTTAAGTATATTTAAGCGTTAATAAAACGCTAAAATATATAAAAAACACGAATCTATGAAAATTACATCTGTAAATTGACGGTGTGTGTATGTGTGAGATTGCTGGCCATAATTCTGTCACTTTATCTATCAACGAGAACCAAAAACAGTTGTACGAGTACATGGCAGGAATAAATAATAACAAAAGAATCGCGAGTGCCAAGTTATATTAAGCACGTTAATATGATTAACCATGGCTCCATTATTAAGTTAAATAATCTTTTAAAGGCTGCCAGCTCGCCGCTCGCCGCGCAACCGACCGGTCGGAATTTATTTTCGGCAGACGTAACGCCGGTCTGTCCAGAGATAGTGCATAATTTCGACACACATCGCCACTGTGACATATCTGTTAAATTCATTGCAGCCCCAAATATTATCGTGAATTATGTTCAGGGCTGACAGATCATTGAGAAAGTGGTCATTGTGGGTTTGACTTGACAGGCTTTGGTCTCAGATAAGTAATTGTATCATCGATTTAAGCTTTTTATGCTTTTCAAGAAAATATATTTCAGTTTTAACTAGCTAGTTAAAACTAGGCGTTAACTAAACTAGCTAGGCGTACCAGCTGTGGTGTGTAAAGTTCTAACACTTCATAATTGTGGACAAGCTGAGTCAAATATTCCAAACAAAAGACGACGGACAAAACGAAAAGAAAGATAAACACTTTGTTCTTTTCAGATTTTGCTTTTAAGAATATTGTTAGAATGTTTGTTCATTCAGTCAATTCCACCGAGTATTAAAAGTAGGCACGTAAGTAGGTACTTAAATCGTTGGTTCTAGTTACAAGTTACTTTATGGTCAATTCTAAGGCTCTGATCATATCAGGCATTTGTCGGGTGAGCGTCCCTCTAACGTTTAATTAATCAGCGCGGATGCTGCATTTGGTGTCATAAGTCTTCGTTTGATTTTTCAAGATCATAAAATTAGGTTAATGTCCTCAAATTTTCCCTTCAAGAGCATTTCTTTTAAAAGGCGTGGCTAAAAGTGAAAATTTAAGTTTCTTAAAAAAACATTACATTTATATAATGTCTATAAAAATGTTCAAACAACATTGTACATCTGATCTGTCACACACGACCGTTTTACTAACCTGATAACTGATTCACTTTTGTGTTACGAGTAGGCTTCATTTTCATAATGTTAAACTCTTCTACTGTTCCGGAGTGACTAATAAATGCATTATTCACTTTGACCAGAATTGTTAAGTTGGTTGAAACAACAATGCCATTCTTTAAGTTGGAAACCGTTACTTCTCCGTTTCTTTGTGGAGAACAATATTTTCCAATTTAAGTGACAAAGTGCACTTAGGTCGGCATGTCTGAAACCAAAACTTCGCCATTTGAACTACAGAACAAGTTACAGCTTTTTCTACAGTTATTTATGCTACTTTTATCTGTGGACTTGTTTTTACAATAAATTCATTATGTTCATGTATGAAAAAAATGTTTTTGTTTTGTTTATAAAATTTAAACGCCAATTTGTTGCGAAACAAATTACTAAAACACAAAATGTTGAAAAAAATTCCACGAACAGGATTTTAACCTGCACCCTTCTGATATACCGGGTCAGGTGCTCTTCCAATTGAGCTATCGTGGTTCTAACCAGCCCGCCGAAATTATTCAACACTATTTACTTTTTTACTTTTGGCGCTGGCCCAGTGCGGATTGGTGGTGTTAACGACTGTTAAAACAGCCGGAACCAACGGCTTTACGTGCCTTCCGAAGCACTGAGGAGCTCAAGATGATAAATTTGGTCACCCTTCCGATGACCGGCCTTTGCGAAAGTTGCTTAACTTTAGCAATTGCAGACCGGATGCGTTAACCACTGCGCCATCGAGCTCCTCCGAAATTGAGTGAAAATTATTGAGATAAATTAGTATGTAGTCGTCTAGGACTATAGTAAAAAAAGCCAACATAGTACAGCTCCGGGATCAGATAACCAAGTAACAATCCATTTGGACCTTACACTTTCACTCTATAACACATTTTTTTAAAGCACTAAAACTTGTTTTCTTTTGTCTTCTTAATTTACAGCTAAATTGCACCTAACTTTCATATAGATACTCCTCGATCTAACATACTGTATAATTTTGAACGCCTCGCTGACCGAGTGGCAAAGTGCTCGGCCCGATACCCGAGGGTCCCAGGTTCAATTCCCAGGTCAGTTTGTGATCACCAACCCGCATCAGGCAAGCGTGGTTATTAAGCCATATCCTATCAATTGTAGTGATGACTTGATTTCAATGATGGAGGCCTTTGCCCAGCAGTGGGACAGTTATAGGCTATTTTTTATAGTTTACAATCTGCACTGTGGTAACATAAATTAATATCTACTATATCAAATCAGAAGTATGTCACGAAAGGGATTAATTTCGTCTCCGCAATCTACGATTGTATTATTTCCCATGAGATTCATCTATGAAAGGTACTTCCAATAAAGGTGGAATTTCCTTGTAAGTTATTGATCAATTTATAAATAACTTAATCATGACTTATAAGCAATTTGTTACGTACATGTTATGAGAGAAGACTAAAGAAATTGGACATTTTGTTATTTTTATAGAAGAAACAGCATAAAATCATATTTTAAAATGATATTAAAAAAAAGTTTACACAATCTACTTTTATTGTTACATAAAGTCAACAAAGAGAATATATTCTATAAATGTATCTCAATATTAGTTTGACAGTCTTTAATTAAAACGACAGTAAATTATATTTGCCAATTAGTAAACAGCCTATAACTCTCCCACTGCTGGGCTGTCCTCCATGCTGATGCTGATGACGCTTGCCAAATGGGGTTGGTGATTGCAAACCCGGGCTATGCATCGAAAAATCCGAAACACACTCTACCCTACCTGGGAGTTGAACCCGGGACCTTCGGGTTATCAGGTCGCTTTGCCACTCAGCCACCGAGGCATTATTTACTTCTCTAAATAACTAAGATGCTAAGCATCTGCGTAAGTCACGAGCCGAAGCCAGCACCGCTTCATATTTTGTATTTTCCATTTCGATAATTAGAACTCGTTGGAAACACAAATCAACAGAACTACTCATAAAGTGTCAGTGATCAATAACTCAAAGTCGACGTGCTTACAACGCTCCCAGTTTTTAGGGCTAATAAAGCTCCAAAATGTGTAGCGCCGACTATCTCACATTTTTGTAGATGCAGTTGTTTCAATGAAACATTGAAAAGCTTTCAACGGATTCGCTACACGCGCGCCGAAAACGAGCGATAATTCAATTTTCTAAGCTCATCCACGAATAAACGTTTCGGTGTCGGGACACAACTCTTTTTGTCTACATCGCAGTACATTCTTTGGCAATTCAATCATTGTACGCGATGCTAATTTCAATCCCACATAAGCATTTGCTAAATGAAATTATTAATTCCGTTTGCCAAGGAGATAATTTTGTAGAATGGCTGCGTTGTTTGACTTTAATTAATTCGAGCCTTGTCAACTGTGGGTATAAATTCTGCGCCGCGCCTGTCTGAGGCATGTATCTCGTTACTCTAATCGCCTAACGTTCATTTAGTGTTGATATGACGCGGAGAAAGCAAAACCTCAAATATATGAAAACGTTGTACGAGTCTTTTACCAGATTGTGGTGGCGTTTTACAGCGAAGGTTATTGAACCGCAACAAATCCCGAGCCCCAGATGAGACCTGAGTAAAACGTCGCCGGATTGCAAACAGAAAACAAATGCACCAAGTAAGTTCGATGCTTTCAAGTCGCGAATACCGATAGGTAGACTCCCAACGCACGCTGAGCCAAACGGAATCCGTACCATATTTCATGTTCTCTACGCTTTGTAAAGAAAATACATTTTTCACTATCTCTAGAGTTTTCGCAGTATATTTCCTTTGTTTGTTTCATTGTGCAGCAAAGAGGTCTTTCCCAGACGCAGATAACAAAAAAACGAGTTCCATTATTTGTATTCTTATAACGAACCCGGTATTCGATGGGCTTAGATGCACGAACCATTTAGGTTATAGCGATTGCTGAAAAGCTGAAATAAAATTGAAAAGCGCTTGAGCGAGCTCGGCGGGATGATTTCTCGTTTGCCGACACTTGGTAACGATTCATTTGAGAAACTCATTTGCGAGAAACCTCTAGAGAACGATCCTCATTTGCGTAGTGTAAGTGGAGCGAGTGCCGGCTGATTGTACCGACCCACTGACTAGGGAAGACTTGTTTGTACGTGTCATGCTGACACCGATGAGATAAATTCAAATCTTACTTTTGCTTTATCAGAGTTGTTTTGTTTACAAATAAACGTTTAATGTGCTGCGGAAGGTTATAAAAAAATTTTTTTTGTAGTATGAAACTTAATTTTACGTTTATTTGTCAACTAGTTGTCGCCCGCGACTTCGTTCGCGAAGACTACACTATCCCATAGGAACCTGTTACCGGGATAAAAGTATCCTATGTCCTAGTCCGGGTCATGGTCTGTCTGTGTGCAAAGTTTGCATAAAAATCCGTTCAGCCATTTTCACGTGATGCGCGGTCAAATGAACAGACAAACAGATAAACAGACAAAAATTGTAAAAACTGTTGGAATGTGTTCTGTTAACGATTCTTAGTATCCCCAGCCAACTTTTTTTCGAATATCTTTCATGTACAGACTTTCGACCCTCCTTAGCTTTATTGTATGTACTAGTTTTTTTTTTTTTTTTTTTTTTTTTAAATTCTTACACCTCCAACAGAATCGGAGCCTATTTTTAACTATATTTTATCTTTCATACCAGTTCTCACTTGTATGCCTCTCGTACTTTCATTCTTCATACTACTCTTTCATACATCTTCTTTTATACTTTTGCGGGTGGGATGCCCGTCTAGGCTTAAGTTCCTATTCTATTCTATTTTATCCTTATCTTTATTTATTCATTTTTTTTTTTTTTTTGGGAACAAAGAAGGGGTACACAATTTTTTATTTTACAAACATACACATTTACATTTAGATACTTCTTATTCACTATACAGTTTTGCTTATTATTCATTTATACTAATTTATTTTAAACACAAAGAAACTTATTTACTTATTTACTACTGTTTTATTTGCTTACGGCACTATAACAACTATTATAGGCGAAACAAAAACTTACTTACTAATCCTTATTTCTATTTATTGCTAGTTTACATATTTTTGTACAGTACTCCACAAAGTCTCCTACTTTATACTTACACGAAATAAGTTGGTGCAAGTTATCTTCCTGTAATGTTATTCCGAACTTCTGTTCCAGGTTATACCTCAGTGTGTTTGTGGAAGGACAAGCTAGGAGCAGGTGGGGAACAGTCTCTTCGACCTCGGGGTCGCAGATGCATGAAGCGCTCGCCCTGCACTTGAAGCGGTTTAAGTATGTACTAGTTATCGCCAGCGACTTCGTTCGCGAAGACTACACTATCCCACTGGC
Organism: Eudonia truncicolella; assembly: GCA_949315975.1. Taxonomy (NCBI): domain Eukaryota; kingdom Metazoa; phylum Arthropoda; class Insecta; order Lepidoptera; family Crambidae; genus Eudonia; species Eudonia truncicolella. The sequence continues at coordinate 8,988,089 of OX438826.1, read as the reverse complement.
ACCTGGGACCGGGATGAAAAGTATCCTATTTTTTCGAATATCTTCCATGTACAGACTTTTGACTCTTTTTAGCTTTATTATATAGATAAGATCCAGCAGTAGACGTTTTTTGGCCGAAATGATGATAATGATGATGACTTTGAACAACAACCGCCTACGTGGTTTAATTTTTAAGCCGTCGGTCTGCAGCATAGGTCCCGGGTTCCGTACCCAGCGGGCATAATTTGTTGTATACGGCTTAGTTAGTGGCAGGGCTTGTTTTTTATTACGCCTGGCGTACTACCGCCATCTTTTGTAAGACGTGACACGAGACAAGAGACGAAGATAAGGAACATACTAAATATTATTGTAGTAATAAGTAAGTAAGCAAAAAACTGTTGAAATCTGCATTCCACATGCAAAAGGGGAGTCTCGACTTTTCGAGTGTGCGGGAGCATTGGAGCACCGCCATCTTCCCTACTTAGCGCCCTCTAGCGACGAAGACAGCGCGTCATTTGAAACAAAGGGTGAAATTGCCCGAGGTGCACCATTCAACATGTTCTGACGCCACTCCGCGTGTGCATTGACCGCACTCCAGTTACTGTGGAGTCGGCAGTGGTGTTCGCATGGCATTTGGGTTCTTGATTAACCTACTTTTGTACTTTGAATGCTTTGTGATTGCATTGAAAGTTATTGCATAAAGTTTTCTTGAGGCGTGAAGGATTGAATTAGAACTGAAACAAATCGAAAAACTCATGTTCGTGTAAAAAGTTACAATCGCTTATTGATAAGTATTACAATTTAGCTATTCAATAATGATAATTTCTATTTTTATTCGATTTTATGGTGGAAACCTCAAGTATACGTCTTGCTTTAGCCACAGGTCATTATGTGCATTATTACCTTTTTAATCTTAACTAAGCTTTTTTCTACTCCGAGCTATTTAAACGTTTCAGCGAGAGGTAATGAAGTTATTTCAATTTGCGTTTGTGAAACCTTAGAAATGAAATTGGTAAATGAGGAATGGTGAAAGCTGGTAGAAAAGGTAGGAAGTAGATACCAGACTTGTTGTTGAATGATTATTCTATAAATAGCATAGCGACTATGGTGATACAAAATCATTAATAAAAATATTTAAGCATCTAGTTATCTAATGTGAACGTTAAGTTGCTCAAATATCTCGAGATGCAACATCGTTTTCAATACCATCAAACTCAATGTTCGATAATTACATAATCGTCGCTCGCACTACTAACCTATCCTATCATTTATGGTATATTCTTTTGGTACAAATGTTTCCCAGCTAATAGTTTACAAACTATCATTCTAATTTGTAGTAGCGGACTTTCTAAACATAAGTCCACTAAAATAAATCAGCTACTATGTTAAGCAAGCGTCGATATAGTAGATATGTACGATATGGTACGAGTAAGCTACACGACAGACTAGTGAAATGTATAAGAAGAAAATGTATATTGTCAAACAAAAGAAAGCAACTATCTCAACAACGTCATCGGAAAGCAACGAAATGCGTAATTAATTGCTTCCTCGGCGGATCGTGACGTCACGTCTGTAAATATTCAGACGTACCAAAGTTGACGTCCCATTCAAAGGGCGGATGACTTGTATTTTTTTTAAACGTTAAGTAATATTAACGTCAACAAAAAGGTCTGAAGTGACCCAGCATCAAAGTCAGCTTATGACTGAGCGTGATAGATTGCCTGCCGCTCTCTCGTTTATTTTTTATTAAATGCCTCGGCATCTGGCTTCAATTGCGGTAACAGCTTTTTATAACACTTCCCTTTATGTTTATGCGGAAGTCTTTCTATTAAGTTGTTTCTTTTAAATGTACGTCACATGACGAGCGTTAATTGCCATTCCTGTACTGCTTTGTGCGACACAAAAGTATGTTAACTTCATTTGTAAAGGCTGATCTAAATATATTCTATAACAATAGCTATCTTCACTTTACTAATTTATAGTAGAGTTAGGTTATATACTTATTACACATATACCATAAAACCGACAATTTGACTTAACCTAAGAAAGTCCGCGATGTTTTTTGATATTATTTTAAATAAGTAGTAAGTGCAGCTCAAAATGTTCTCTTTTGAATCACCTCACAGACTAGACCAGATGGCAACAAACATTACTAGACTAAAGCCTTGTTCGCACAAGGCAAGTAATTTAGTCGCAGCAAGAGTACAGAGGAGCTCGATGGCGCAGTGGTTAACGCGCCCGGTCTGCGAGTGCTGAGGTTAAGCAACTTTCGCAAAGGCCCGGTCATCGGATGGGCGACCAAAAATTTATCATCTCGAGCTCCTCCGTGCTTCGGAAGGCACGTTAAGCCGTTGGTTCCGGCTGCATTAGCAGTCGTTAACAAACCAACCAACTGGGCCCGAGTGGTGGTTTATGGACCGTTCTCCCTATCCATCCATAGGGAAGGCTCGTGCCCTAGGGGGGACATAAAGGAGCTGATGACGAAGGGTACATTGCTTCGTTACTTTGCGTATTTGTTCCGAATTTTGAAATAATCAAACAAGCGAAACAATGTACTCCTGCTACAACTGAATTACTTGCCTAGTATGAACAAGGCTTAACAGTAAATGGTAAAAAAGACTCAAGTCTATAACAAAGAGATAAAACATCTTATCTCTGTCTCAGTCTACGTTACGTAATTAGGCGGGAAAAATCAGTAAAACGAGAAGCGAACAAACAACATTTAGGGCCGTGGGGAACGTGACGCCATTTGCAAATATTTATGACTTAACCCGCGGCTTTATATGACTTTATAGGCTACAATAATGGAATGCAACAAATTTGTATATTAATAATTATCATCATGAATTGTCTAGATGCCTATAAAATAGAAAATCATCTGCTGCTATTTTGTATTAGGGAAAGGTTATTTTATTTAGTACTAGCTTTTGCTCGCGGCTTTGCTCACGTGGGCTACACGACTCGTTTTTATTCGTAATTAAAGCCAAATAGAAGGGAAAATTTTCCAAAAATCTTAAAACACTTCATAATTTCTATTCAGGCCAATAAAAGGAAATTTAAAGAATGACAGCTTTCCATACTAACTAACTACTTCCCTCTAAGGAAGCTTTTTCGAAAAATGCATAAACACGTATTTTTTTATTTTTATCGAAAATCTATAGATCGATCAAATTATTGATTTTTATATTTATTACTTTAAAAATAACGATTTCCACAAAAATGCCTTCTTCCCTTTTTAAAATTCCTGGGACAAGTAATTCTTAATTTCTTTTCCGAAAGCCAAATACCAATTCGCATGTATTCCACTTCAAAACTGACGGGCTTTTATACAAACTTTCACCCCCTATTTGAACCCCTTAGAGTATGATTTCCGTAAAATCCTTTCTTAGTGGCTGGTTACGTCACTCAATTAACCTACAGTTCAAATTTCATCAAATTAGCTTATCAAATAAGCTCGGCAAATAATGAATCAGTCAGTCAGGACAAGTCATTATATATAGATTATATAAACTTAATACTATGAGATTTATGTCATAGATATACGACTTTTTTCAACATTTTCCGTTGGCAGCGACGGAGTTTCTGATACTTCCTAAAATACACGTACAAAGCCCTCTTATCGTTGGTTTAGGTATTTGTTACATAATAGCCAAAAGTTAATACATCCAAAAATCTTGTCATACATACAGTAAGTAGTGTAGGGATTTATTTGAATCGAGGTTTTTTTTATTTGGTACCCTTATCCCTTAACCACCTTACGTCGTCGGTCTCAGAGACCCCAACGATTTTATTTTTCATATTACTCCTTAATACGTACGCGTAATATGTATAGTATAAATGATAGTAAGTGTATCAACTTTTTTCCGCCAGTTAATGCCGTATTCCCAGCAGTAGATAAATATTATAAACATGTGTTGAGGAAATTCCACGAGCGGGATTCGAATTTGCACTTCATGTCATGCTGGGTCAGTTGCACTACCAACTATGCTATCGTGGCTCAACCCAACTCGCCGAAATTATCAATACTTACTCTGCAAGCCAAAGGACTATTCAACAACAACTACGTCATCAACATCCGATCTTAGTATTTTTACAAATATTAAAGATCAGTTAGGAATTAGGCAAGCGAATTATAATTATGGTTGTACTAGTTGTTGCCCGCGACTTTGTTCGCGAAGACTACAGTAAAAAAAAAAGTATCCTATATGCTGGTCTGGGGCATGGTCTGTATATGAGGAAAGTTTCATTAAAATCCATTCAGTAGTTTTTACGTGAAAAAGAGAGTAACAAACATCCATCCATACTTACAAACTTTCGCGTTTATAATATTAGTAGGATATAATTTTACGCAATTTTGTTTGCGAACAAATTACAACTTGAAAAAAGACAAAGTGTTGACAAAGTTATTGAAGTTGTTGACGATATAATCGCACGATAAGTCAAAAAAGTATATACATTGAACGTAACAATACAACAATATATAACAAAACAGGGAGGTACATGAACATATAACAAAACTGTGTTTAAAAAAAAGTTACGTGTTGTCTACAATCGAAAAGTAGTATGTAAAAAATGTATGGACGGATCAAAAGCACTTTTCTTAAGTTTATTTGAATAAAAAAATATATATTTAGACAACATCACATACATTGTTCTGATCTGATCAAGGTAAGTAGCTAAAGCACTCGTTTCATGGAAATCAGAAACAACGAAGGTACCACAACCACCCCGACCCGACACTATATCGATAAGTTCGTTTTCGACATTGACCCGACCGAATCGAACCCGGGACCTCAGAGTTAGCGCCGCCCAAAAACCAGCGTGCAAGCCACTCGGCTACGGAGGTCGTCAAAAAAAATTTTTGACTTTGACTTTGAAAGAAAATGCTATCAAACACAGTTCTTTTTCTCTTTGTTTCGACAGAGCAGTCCAATAAAAATTAGTAGACTTTTAAGTGTCCATTGTTCAGGCGCCACCGCAAATTCTTCCACTTAACTTGGGCACGTGACAAATGTAGAGCCGCCCCTAAATGTTACGTTTCGTTTTAACCCGGGCAACCATAAAGCGACAGTGATAAGTGTTCGATAGCCCACGTAGCCATTTGGTCCGAATCGGAGATAATCTGGGGGCGAATGCTTCAGAAGAGATTTCAGTTTGTCGGTAGATACAATAATTAAAAGTTGGATTTTGTACTGCAATACGTTGGGTGAAGTTTTTACCCGTACGCTCATTATGAAATCTAGAACTAAAAAGTTACAATTTTCTATATTAAATTTTGGCTTTTCTTTTCGGCCTTTCATTTATAAACAATGCCCTCCCTTAAATAGATGAAACATTTTAATTACAAACTTCCATCCTTTCCATCATGAAAAATAGAAAGTAAATAGAAAAGTGCTTTGAAAATGACGATGATACAAAATAAATACCGAGCTTTGAGGCATATTAACAAAAGCTTTACGACCTCCGTAGCCGAGTGGCTTGCACGCCGGACTTTGGGCGGCGCTAACTCCTGAGGTCCTGGGTTCGATTCCCGGTCGGGTCAATGTCGAAAACGAACTTTTCGATATTGTGTCGGGTTTGGGTGGTTGTGGTACCGTCGTTGTTTCTGATTTCCATGAAACGAGTGCTTTAGCTACTTACCTTGGGATCAGAACAATGTATGTGAAGTTGTCTCATATTTAGAGCAAACATAGTGTATAGTGTTACAAACAACAATAGGCTGCAGGAACCGCTTTTAATTAGTATGTGTAAATACCTTAAAACAACATAAACAGCTTAAATCATGTTGTGATACAAAAGCTAGAAAAAGAATCAGTCAGCTTTCTGGATGAATAAGAATATATTTAGCTTCTTTTTTTTATTTTTAGAAGGAGGCAAACGAGCAGGCGGCTCACCTGATGGGAAGCAATCACCGCCGCCCATGGACATCCGCAAAACCAGAGGAATCACAGATGCGTTGCTGGCCTTTAAGGAAGAAATAGGCTCGTTTCTTGAAGATCCCTACGTCGTAATAGTCTGGAAATACCGCCGCCAAGAGCTGGTTCCACAGCACTGTAGTTCGTGGTAAAAAATTACGTGAAAAACGGAGCTATATTATACATAAATGCCATTAATGCTATCAATCAAATTATGGAATGTCTGGTTTCACGTTCCACCCTTTCTCAGAAATCGTAACTATACAATGTTAAATAATAATATCAAATTGACTGCAAATTTTCCCGTGGCATACAAATTAGGACAGCCAGTGGGCAAGCAAAGAATTCCGTCACCACTAAAGCGTATGCCTTCCGTCTAATCGAGTAAATGTTTCCGATCCACTGGTTCGGACACGTCGCGTAGCGGCTACGGCTACGAGCCACCGTAGACGTAGTGGTGTAGTCCCAACTGCTACGGACCATGTTCCAATTGTTTTATCAATGTTATAAAAATATTGAAACATGTACTGTTCAGTTATGATTAATTAGTATTTATATCTTCAAATGACGCGACATATACAAAAATGATCGAACTTCCTTCAGGTAACTTCGTTAGATCACCTATTATTGATGGTTTTATTACCATCCATGTTTGTTGTTGTTGCGCTCTGATCACGGGTGTATTGAAGTTACGCTACAGAGCAGTGTGAAAATTAGGTTAGGTTGTTATGAAGGTTCACTGTGATTTAATCCGACATCAACCTATGATTTTAAAAAATCCGTGATTCTTCTTGCTCGAACAACAGTGCTTGTTATATCAAACACAGGTCCAGGTATACTCGCACCTCTAAGATGGCTCCGCCAAGTAGGTACCTGTACGTTGCTTTAGAAAGATTGCAGTGTCGCACAATCCACATTTTTGGTGACGTAGAGGCCATTATGAAGTTCTACATATAATAACGTTGTGATATCTGGTCAATGGATAGGTGACCAGATTAAAATATCTCGAGCTCCTCTCACCCATCGAGTAAAATCCATCAAACCAAATTGGGTCAGAGTGACCCAATCTCTCCGTGTGCTATTCATGAAGGAAAACAGTGTAAATAGCTTAGACGCTGACACTTATTATGATAATACTATATTCAAAGTAAAGTAAAGTAATAGTCAATACTGTTTCACTTCTCAACAAAGGAAACCATCATTGAAATCAAGTCAGCGCTAAAATTAATGAGTTTTGGTTTAATCACCACGTTTGACAAATGCGGGTTGGCGATCACAATCTCAGGCTATACATCAAAAATCTGAAACACACTTTTTTCAAGATATTTTATTATCAAGATGGGAAATGAAAAATGGCGAGCGGGAGTGAACTGGCGACGTTCCGATTTGAGCAAACATTTGTGCTGCACTCCTTGGCTTGATGGCCACATTCGGGAATGTTTTCTGACATGCTTCGCTTCCTTATTATGTTATGTATGTATGTTATGTTAGGTATTCAGATCTTTAGATACGAATTGCCGTTAAGACAAAGGAATTATGTTGAAATTTTACATTTTGTAGCATATTTTGCCCGTTCACCGTACAACGTTCTTATTAATTACTTTGATAAGTACACACGCCTGCACATCAACGTACCACAAACTGTCAAATTTCCTCAATAGACTTTTAACTTTAGTACTAAGCAATATGGTTGATAATGTTTTGAAGAAATTTACCAGTTTTGGACAGGTTGATGTGCAGGCGTCTGTACCTATTTCTGATAATTATTTTTTAACGTCAACTCATTCACATAAATATTATGGTCATTATATCGTTGCTTTAATTAATTAATTAATTATCTTAATTAATGGCTTCGCCTTTAGCATTAGGCCAATTTCAATTTTTTTTTAATTATTAGTAGTAAAGGTTAAATTAAAATGGAGTCTCACAACAAGTGTTATTACGGGAAGAACTCTGGTGAAACTCGTTGCGCTCATTATTATATGGAAAATAATAAAGTGTGTCCTGTCAAAGTTTAATGAAAACTGCAAATACAGAGTTTACAGTATCTCATTTAAATATTTTATTTTCTTATTGCAAATAAATATAAAATAACTTCGATTCATTTGCCTTACAAATAACAACATTAGCTATTGATTCACGAGAACCAGTAGACTAATGAGTATTGGCTTGGCTGACTCAATTGAATTGGAACTAATAATGAAAATTACTATTTCTAAGCAAATCAATAGTTCCAAATAGACATTGAAGGATGCTTTCCAAATGAGCCACTTCAAAATTTAGACATTTCTGTTTCAATAAGCTGATCGTTTTTTGTTTTTAACGTGAGCTTACCAATTATCACGAACACAAAGCCGAAATTAATGTCACCATTAAGTGATTAACGTTTTGTATGGAAATGCTTTGGACTGGGGCATTTTATAGCAATTATTTCAGTTAAGCAAACAGGCTTTGTTTGAAACATTGGTGATAGCCATTATAAATTATGGTGACCAAATGTATTTGAACATTAAACACGTTTTAATGTGTTGTGTGTTTTTAATCGTTTTTATGTTGCATTTATGATTAAGCTGTTGAATGAACGTACTTCTAATGTCAATTTTTTTTGAGGTACTGACATTTTATTTTGAACTCGGTGCTTGATTTTCGTGGTCCCGAGTAATGAGATAAAGGATTACTCCTACGAAGCTTTACTAGGCCATATGGAGACACTGGTGTTGTTTGGCTGACCGGATTCATCCATTTTGCCGCTAAATCTGATTATGCTGTTGTAGAGCAAACCAAGGAGGCCAGAAGTCACACTTGTCTCAAAATTAAATTTGCTTGTTTACTTCTGGGTAGACAAAAACGATTCATCTTTAATTCAAGTATTGTAGTAGGTACATACCTAACTGTTTTATGCTTTGCGTTCTGTCACATGACAGAACGCAAAATGAGTTAACATATGAAACGTTAATTTTAATAAATTCTATGGAGGTATAACGATAGTAAAAATGAAATGTTGTTGTAGTTGAAATGTTACCATTGCCCCTTATATAGTAAAAGAGGTAACTTCAAACAGTCATACATGTTAAAAAATACTTCCTGCTACTCAAAAATAAACGATTCAAAACTTCTTTAATCAAACTTCTACCCTACGCCATAAGGGATACATATTAAAGCTGCTTACGTTTTCCTGATCGATACATAGTGTCATTCAATTTCCGATAGAAATTATTAAAATCTGGCCGAGGACTGTGTCGCCGCACTTTAGCCGTTCCCGAACTTTTTTGATATTACTCAGCACCCGTTGCACGTAAATCTACCCCTACATTGGTCCCAGCAACTTTTTCAATTTAACAGGTAAGGATAAATCGTTCATTCTTTTTATTTGAACATAGAGCTGATATAAACTCCCCAAAAGTTCTAAAGGTGGGAGTCGATATTGTTTGCTTCGTGTTAACTTCGGAAATCTTTTACTGTGCAAGATTTAACTGCTCGCGTTGCAAAAAGATTTTTGTTTGTAGCTGATCTTTTTGGATCATTCTTTGGTGATTGTGTTTAGCGAACTAAGCTTAGATAAAGGCAGAACTATATTGAACTAATTGGCTTCAAAATAGTCGTTGTAAATAAACCTCTTCTTTTTGGTTTATAATAATAAGTCCTTACAATTTTCAGATATATTTCGTATTAGTTGGATGTAATATTAGAGTAGCCGTGTATCGTGCTCAGTGGCGTGCACTTGGGGAGACCTATATGCAGCAGTGGACTAGTATAGGCTGATGATGGTGATGATGATGATGATTATTCCGTGTACTGCATACGCAAATATTATCACTTTGAGTGGTGACTTAGTACTATTAGCGTTTATTGAATACATTTTTTGTTACATATACAAAATGGTTACTTAATTGAATGGATACTTATTATTTTATATTTAAAATGTTTGTTAAAGTGCTACTTAACAAACATTAATTACTATTTATTTATTTATTTTATTAATTCACAATCTAGTATTTACTTTATTTAATTAAATTCGCACCTGACACAAAACAGTAAAGATATCCAATTAAATCAAAATTTGTTACATTCGAATGAAAGTCGATTAATAGATTGGTAGATAAAAACTTTTTCAATTGAGAAGTTTTCTTATCGATTGTCCCGACGTCGCATTAAGATATGTTTACGTTGTATTGGCGCAAGCGATATTTTTTTGAAGAATAGTAATTAAGTATTTCTATGTCTTTGTCAAATGACATAGGATACTGGGCTTACTGTCTTGAACAATGGTGCCACTACACTACGATAATCAAACTAATTTATTTTTGAATAGTTTTAGATGAGAGTCCTCAAATAAGCCGATAGTCATTGGACACTTAAACAATTGATATTTTTAGAACTAAAATAATAGCAACATAATTATCATGTATATTACTTTATTTTTCTGAAACTAAATAAAATTAACTTTCTCTACAACATTTTAAAATATTCAAATACTCAGACTTTTTTTATATAACCATAGTTTGAAAAAGTTGCGTCTAAAACATAGTCATTGGACCGAATTTACAACTATTGGACAGCCTATAAATAGTTATTGGACAGGTTTATAAAAATACTTTATAATGCTGTTTCATATAAGCACAGTACGGTAGCGATTCAAGAAAAAGAATTAAATAAGTACTCATGGTTCATGGGTAGTTTTTATTTTTATTTTAGAGCAAACAATAAAGTAAAAAATTAACAAAAGATATTTTTCTAAATACTATTCAGTCTCACTCTCAATCATTGCAGATCAGTCTAGAATCAAACCTTATTTATTTAGGTATTTGCTTAAGAAAGTTAAGATTGGTTTTTAAGAAAAAACCAATAAATAAATCTCTTGCGTCTTTATTTCGTAGTGTTTACAAAAGCATTGATGCATTCTTGGCACATTTAGCTCGTCTTTCCTTTGATCCAGATTTGATAATCTTAAGTGAATGCTGGCTACAAAATAACAAACCAGTACCCTGTCTTAAGGATTATAACTCTTATTTTTCAAACAAATGCCTAAATAAAAATTACGGTATCATAATATATACTAAACAAAATATAGATTGCATAATTGAAGAACTAGATCCCAAAGATGCAATCTTTTTGTTAGTAAAAATAATTCCAGAGATTGTGCTCTTTAGCTATTTACAGATCACCATCATTTTAAACATAGATCGCTTTTTAAATGTTTTGGAAGAGATTGTTAAATGTATAAAATCTAGGAATGTATTTTTAATAGGTGATATTAAGATCGATATTAAACCTGAAAACAGTGACAGGAACAGTCACCCTTATCTAAATCTGATGACCGAATTAGGCTTTCTGCCAGGCCACACATATCCCACACGAATTAAAAACTGTCTCGATCATGACTGATGGTTAAAACCATTTTACCAACTAACGTTATTGTTATGAATTTCACCGTAACTGATCACGCATCCGTTTTAGTAGATTTATCCGTTGACAGCAGACGAGCTTATGCTCATGAATCATATACCGTTGAAAAAGTTAATTTTAGTGACACTATCAAATTTATTGAATCGGCTGACTTTACTTTTATTACTCATACGTGTGATGCCGAATCCGCAGCCACCCGATTTGTGGAAATATTGTTATCTGCTATTAAAACAAACTCTTTTTTTTATACGTCAAATGACTCCACACCACCTGATGTTAAGTGGAAATGGAGTCCATCTGCGAAGACAACTGGTGCAGGTGAAAACAACGCAGCATCAGTCAACCTCACTCTGCCGGCCCGTTTGAAGGATCCCATATCATAGGAAAGAGGAAAAACGTGTGCTGGTAGACTATTTCATCTTTTGGAGATGCGACAAAGAAACGAGTCACCAAATTTCTTTGTGCGCGATGGGATATGTGTGAAAAAAGATTCAGGTACCAAGGCGCAAAAAAACTCTTAAACCCTGCATGACTACTGGTTTACTTCGCTGTATCCGTCATCTGTATCAAGCTACATCATAATTTTAAAAAGGACCCCCAAAATGAAGTTCTTAAAATATCGTATAAACGGTACAGAAATTTCTGTTGCTCACTCCTCAGAAGAGAATGAGACAGAGGTTGAATCGCTTATCTTAAGCCTCAAAAATTACAGTGCCACTGGTAGGGATTCCATACCAGCTTGATTTCTATAAATGGTGAGACATGTTATTTTATCACCGTTAACAGTTTTACTTCAGGCGTGTTTTGAACAAGGCTGTTTCCCAAAGGTCTTTAAAAGGGCTCTCATTGCTCCAGTTCACAAGAGTGGGGCTCGAGATGATGTCGCAAACTAAAGGCCGATTTCTTTGCTTCCGGCACTATCTAAAATCCTGGAAAAGATGCTCAATAACAGGTTAATACAGTTTTTAAATAGGTACAACATTCTGTTAAGTTTCCAATTTGACTTCAGATTGGGTATGTCGATAGACGACGCCGTGGGTAGCTTGACGAAGTATGTTACTGAGAGACTTCTCAGGAAATAAAAGTGTTTTCCTCGACTTTACCAAGGCATTTGATACTGTCTCTATACCTACTCTTGTGGAAAAACTTGCAAATATTGGAGTAAGAGACTCAGCCTTACTTATTTTTAAAGATTTCCTTAGTGGTCGGTTGCAAAGGGTTAAGATTAATAATTTTGTTAGTTCCGACGCCAATGTAACTTTCGGAGTTCCGCAAGGTAGTATTCTTGTTCCAAGTCTTTACCTAATTTACATAAATGACTTATGTAATATGACAGTAACAAATTGCAAACTATTTACGGTAGGTACTATGCCTAATCGAATACTATCACTAAGCCAATACCCATTAATTGTAGCGATGACTTGATTTCAATGATGGTGCCCTGGGCCCAGCAGTGGGACAGTATATAGGCTTTTTTACTTTTACTTACCTAATCTAGGAGTGAATATATACAAGTAGATGAGTCTATCCATCAATTGTAACTAAACTATTACGATCTAATACGCTCTTCTTGACCCTATAGTCTCTCCTTTACCGCCATCTAGCAGAGACACAATAACCGCAGAATGTCTAAAGTCAGTTTTTATTCACCAGTAAAAAATAAATGAAGGTAAAAGGTACATATTTAAGGCGATGGTAGGATTCCTACATAAAGCCTATTTTTTCCTCACACCTGTATCCACTGCCAAGCAGCAATGCAGTATTGTGCATTGTGATTAGACCAACGATATGAGACTCAGAGTTGCCCGGAGTTCAAAATAATATTGATACTTGGCTGGCTTGTAGTAGGACTTGTAATGTAAGTATGAGTAGCTACCACCTTCTTATCTATTTGTATTCATGAAAAAAACGGAAAGGTCTGAAACCTTAATAAAACTCCATTTAGAAAATAACGTTGATACTGTCAATTAACTTGACGTAACCACAGTCGCTAGCAAATACTCCAATCAAAACTGCTGCTATTCAAACAGCCGCCGTACATTTTCCCTATTTGTATTGCTACCGCTTAGCGTGTGAAGAAAATTACGCCACAACCGCGCATGCATGCAACTACATTTGCTCCGACTTTTTACGTAAAATTGAATTTGTATGTAATTATTTCGCAATAATTATGTTATTTTTCAATTTGGTTTGAACGGTTTGTTTAAACGTAGCTATTTGTTTCAAAGTACCGTAATGGTATTGTAGTTGTGTGTGGAACAACATTTGTTTAAAGAGTTATTTTGTTCTACTTCCGTCGTACACTACTGGTTTGAGATGCAGCAATTTCTCTGTTCGTTGCGTTCTTTGTAATACCGTTGACTATGACTTCCTTAGTATAACGCGCAATGAACTAAAGAGTCTCTTGCCGCGTCGCAAGACGCTCGTGCTCGTGGCCAAGGCCTTGACATGGCGCATCAGTGTATCAGGTTGTGATATAGCAAGTTAAGCCACTTCTGACCTTGCAAGTTAAGCCCAGCTGTGGGATTATAATAGGCTAAGGTGATGAAACATAATTTTAAATATTTATAATTACTTATTTTCTTTGTTTTACGTATTGAAAAAAAAAACAGAATATTTGTTTAGTAACCTAGTGTTGTATTAACAAAACCCATTCAGTCGATTCGTTCAACGTATAAAAGGTAATTTTAAATTAGTCACAAATACAAAAGAAACACAAAAGAAAACCGATGAAATAAAAATGAAGGGAATGATCCAATCTACACAAATTAATCCTCTTTTCTTCACTCTTTACTAATGGACTGTACTTGATTGTTCCTTTCGTATTACTGTCCCTTTGAGCTTTTGATCTCAGATTTGTCTCTTTCATTATAATAATTGAGTAGCTATTCATTGTAAGAAGTGCATGTTTAATTAGGAAAGTTTGGCTATATCAGTTACGCGAGAAAAAAAGTTAAATAATTAGAAAAAAATTAAATTGATTAGATAAAGATTAAATTTATGTATTGACACGTCATGTACCGTATATCATTAAGGAGACAGAATAGAGAAGTAAAAGTATGTGTTATGTTATTCCTTTATATTTCGTTTTATACCTAGATTACCTAGTGGTTAAATATTTCGAAGCATTCCCGAACGCTTCAAGCAGAAATTCTGCCGAAGTAATTGGAACAACCCACACTCGCGTACTTAAAGTGCTGAAAAAGTATAAGTATAAATGTTATCGTGATGGTCGGTTGGTTCAAAAATTGCATCCTGGGAATTGTGAGAGACGATTACAGTTTTGTCAAAACATGCTGAGAGAAATTGACAGTAACCCTAATTTTTTGATTAACTTTGTATGGTTTGACGAAACCAACTTCAGCAATAACGGCATGTACAATCGCCGCAATAACCAGTATTGGTCTCGAGTGAATCATGTTCGTGTTCATGAAACTAACAGTCAAGTAAGATTTTCTTTCAACGTTTGGTGCGGAATTATGAGAAATATGGTTGTGTTAGTCTACGGAGGTCATTTAAACACTGTCAAGTATCTTGAAATACTAGATCTCTTAAGAAATGAGTTAAATGGTTTCCCCGAGGAAGAGCGAAACCAAATAATTATACAGCAAGATGATGCTCCAGCCCATAACAGCAAAATCACTACTACTACATTACATACATTAATAACCATTTTATTACTTGGATTGGTACAAACGGCACAATCAGATGGCCTGCGAGATCACCAGATCTACAAAAAAATTGTATATTTATGTAAAAAATCAAATTTACATTAAATCTTATGCAAATGTAAACGAGTTGAGAGTTGAAGTTCAGAATACGATTTATAATATTCACCACAACACGTTATTAAAGGTTACTAGAAATGAATTCGTTAGAAAAATTAATTTGTGTCTCCAAGAAAATGGAGCCCATTTCGAGCAACTAATTAGTTAGTTTGTTATTAAAATACTTTAACATTTCATGGTTTCCTTTCATTTAAATTATCAAGTTTGTTACAGAGATTTCATCCATAAATCCACTCAAACGTTCGGGCGACTACAGTCGCCCAAAAATGTTTAGCGTTGAACGTTAAGGCGACTAGAGCAGCCCGGCCGGATGTCGAAATTTGTTGATCTTTATCTGTGGGAACTAAACGAAAAAGCTTAAAAAAGCTGAAACTAGATGACTCTGTGGGTCTCTAGCCGTCTAGTTTGTCGGTAAATCAGATCACGTCACATAATGTCAAATAATAAAAAAATAAAACCAAAGCCATGACAGCTGTATGATTAAAGCTGCCTAATGTCACTCTTTTGCAAATTTTATAGAAATAACTACGTATTGGGCAATATATGTGCACATTAGTATCAAATAAAGGTAATGTAATCTAGTTTAATTTAAAATTAAATGAAAAGAAATTGCGGATAAACTAAATTAAATTGAAACTTGAAACTGTCAAAAAACTGATCGCTCCTTTCAAGTGTCAAACTTGTTTTCTACTGAATACAATGGTATAGAAGGTTAATAATATATATGTTTTATGCGATAGACTCTCCTCTACGCGGAGTGTTTTTTGTTTCGTTATAGCTAGTGTAGTTTTCGAGCATAAACTGTTTTAGTCAAGATCGAAAACGGCACGGTACGGTTCGTGCGCGATCGGCATCGGTCGGACGTTTGCGGCGGCATTGATCGCGCAGTACTGTAATGTCAGGGTGTAGTTTTTACAGATTTAAGTCGGTTCGATTCCCGTGTGTGGCAAGCGAATTTTTGAAAATCTTAGAATGCAGTTTTCTTTCTTTTCAAAAATAAAGGAATGTTTTCTTTGAGTAAAATTTTCTATCTACAGTATTAAAAGTACTTTCCCTTTAGGTGACATTACAAAATTCCACAGTATATATGTAGGTATATATTTTGCGTTTTATAATATATTGCCTTACCTTACCTTACCTACCTATGGTTGACTGGTAGAGAATGCCTCAGGCATTAAGTCCGCCACGTAATATATGTTGCTAAAGTTTTAAATAAATAAATATATAAAGTCTTTCACAAGGAACATTTTTTATCACCACACTTCACGAATTTTTTAAAAACACCTGACAACTAAAACTATCAAACTCAAACGTACAAAACAAAAGTGAGGTTAACAACAATAAAACCAAAATGGCTACGAGAGACGGAAAAATTAAAATACTATTGCAATATTTTAAAAACGCAATCTTTGAAGAAAAAAAGTATACCAATTATATAATAGAATGTTACTAGTTTCTCATATACCACTTAAGTACTACTGGGAATTACGATTTAAGGAAAGGAAAGGAAACGAAAAAGTTCTTATAATTTCTATGTCTGGTATCTCTTTTGTTGGCAACTGTTGACAACTTCATTGGCAAGCTTGCTTTCGTTCAGATAGTAAATGTTTCATAGAATCTATAGATACGTACATCTGTGTCATGTTAATTAGTAGTACTTTTGTTGATGTTTGGTGATACGCATGTAAAGAGCTCGCGAAGCCCGCTTGCAAGCCGTACGAGTGAGATGTAAAGACTCGTACTGTTTCTATCTCTAACTAAGTTATTGTTTTAGATTTGTACGCAGTTTAGCGACTTATTAATCAATTATTTTTTTTAAATTTAAAATTTTAATGTTGACAAGGAAACTTTATATTTATAATTGTTATTCAGTGCGATTTGCATTTGTAGAATTGAGTTTTTGCTAGGGCAAGCCGGGCTTTTCGGCTTATATGAAGGTACCTGTGTACGAAACATTGGATATACGCCTTTATGTCTTTGTTATTAAGATATTTTGAACCCGATGCAGTGTCCGTGGTCAGAAAAGTTACGATCAGGGTGCCTATTGCGCGTTTTGTTAATATTTCGATTCGATAAAGTGTTCCAATGTCAAATAAAACTACCCGTCTCTTTATAATCCCGGGCTATACATAGAAAACATTAAAACACACTTCACCAGCACCTGGGAATTGAACCCTGGAAAGAATTAAAGCTTCTACCATTGGCCATCACTTAACATCAGGTAAGATAAGGCACTGTGCTTACCCGTAAAAAAAAACCTTTAGAAAACAAGGATTCCTAGATTACGTAGCGTTATATAACATACAAAAAAGACAGATATCGCGCATAATAAAACCCACTTGTCCTGCGTGACTGGATAATGAGTCAACGTCCCTTTATGGCCGGGGAAGGCCTGTCGCACCCTCGATATTAACGAGGCCCATTAAAAATAATATACAGGATGTTGGGAGAGTTTAACTTGCTGAAAATGGTGGTTAGTGTACCATCATGTAACGTGCACAGCTACAGGGATATGAAAGGGCAGAGGCTTTGATTTTTTCAAACATTTAAACTTTGTTAGTACTAAAAAAAGATAATTGTGATTTGGTTCTAACTATAATTTATAGGCACAATAACTACATTGTCAAAAATAAATTCTTATGAATCCAATTACGATGGTGATAAATATTATTAAATATTATGACACGACTACGATTCGATTAGAACTATTGTGGAACAAATTCTTTGTACCTAAATTATGATTTAAGTAAATTGGTATGTTTTGATTTTTGATTGACCAATATATCTACTTTCAAATGAGTGTTAATATGCTAGATGTTTATGATGATAATATCTTGGATAGATATCGTGACATTATAATATGTACCATAGTAATACAAATAAATGATGCCTCGGTGACTGAGTAGCAAAACGCTCGGCCCGTACTCCGGAGGTCCTCAGTTCAGGCAAAGTGTCTTTGGCCTCTTTCGACGCATAGTTTTGTGATCAGCAACACGCATTTCGCAAGCGTGTTGATTTCGCCAATACCCATCAATAGAAACGATGACTTTATTTCTATCACAGAGGCTTTTGTCCAGCAGTGGGACAATACATAGACTATTTACTTTACAGCTGAAAATAGACCCCATTAGTAACCTTAAAAAGCGTAGCTGCCCCGTAAAAAGCATCAATTAAGTTCTTATGTAAACAAAGACCAACTTCAAGATGGGATTTCGATTATTTGACGTAATACGTAAGACGTAAGCTCACAAAAGGAGCCCGTCATACTCCACTGTGGAGCAAATGATCCGTTGAGCCATTTTCCAATGGCAGGACGCCTATTAGGGTAACACTCAAATGTAGCGGAGCGGAGCTAAGAGGAGAAGAGCGGAGCTAAGCGGAAAAGACCGGAGCGGCTTTATCAACAAAAACGCCCTTGATTCTGACACAGTTCTGCCCCACATCGATCTGCCACGCGCGGCGCTCATGCCACGTGACGGTTTTCCTTACGCCGGCTCCACACACTCGGGCGAGACGGGACAAGGGCACAGTACATTGATGCTTTTGTCGATTTCACATAGGAATCTAGGTGGAAGCAAACGTTAAGCATCGATGTACTGCGCCATCGTCCCGTTTCGCCCGGGAGTTTGGAGACAGCGTTAGAAACAGGACGCCGCTCGCTCATGTCTGCTCCGCTAAACAGCGTTCACAGCGGAGCGGAGAAGAGCCGATCAAACAAAAGAACTCTATTGGTAGATTTCCACATCCAGCTTTGCTCCGCTCAACTCCACTCCCCCTTAATGGAGCCCCACCCTTAGGAGACACTGACAATGCCGCTTGTCAGTGGACGGGGCTATTGTTGTGCTCGGAAGCCATTATTGACATTATTCAAAGGGCTATTAAATATTTTTTTTTATTGAAAAACGTTTAAGCAAATAACGGTGCAAAAAGCAATAACTCATCGATTGTGTTGCCCGTAAACATCTTAATATTGAAATTGCTTTTTTTGGCAGTGCGGCGTTTTAGAGCTTTTATATCTTTATTAATATATCTCTCTCTATATATATCCCTATTACGTATCTATCGTGTATATTTTGGTATCTCATACTAAAGAATAATTTTTGATAGCCATTATGTTTTTGAAACTTAAATGCTCTTTGTGAAAGTCTTAAAACGCATAAATTAGTTTTTTAGCAAGTTTAAATACTAACCCCCTTGTTCATAAATAGTTAATCTTTGTTTTGTCTCTTTTTCTCAAATTCGTTGTATAAATGATAATAGAAATGAGAAGTGAGAAATGATATACCCCCTAACCCCTCGAGTATCTCAGTAAAGATGTGGGGCTTTACTAATTCCTCGGGCGGACTTCTTGACAGAATTTGAAAAGTGACGTTGCACTGTTTTGTTTCATTTGCCAACACTCATGCGCACTTACGAACACTTAACAATGTCGACCAAAGCCCACGTCTTATATTTCCTACGTAGTATATGGACATCATCGGTAAAAGACATCGTAGCAAAATGCGTACTTTTTCAAAAGTACAGTTGTTTAAAAACATATTTATAGACAGATAAATTCACTTTCCCGCCAAGAAATCTAGCATAGATTATTTAACAGAGAGGCCTACCTACCAATTTCAATAAATTGACAACTTTAATGGTTTTTCTGTTTTTCATCCACAAAGGTTCAATACTATGATGTCAATACTATGATGTTTTAAATTATATTTTTTTTATCTCTTGAGTTCATCCATTTTTGGAAGGAACGTTAAGCCGTTAGACTTGGTGGTTGTCGTAACATGATAGTCCATCAACCCGCATTCGGCCAGCATTGTAGGAAATGGCCCGATCTCCCCATGTGCTACTGTTCATGTGGGAAGGCTTAAGCTCAGGCGTGGGCCGTTTAAAGACTAAACATGATGATGTTTTATGCTCGAGGGTTCGAATGGAAAAATAATCTATATAGATAAAAATGAATCGCTAAATGTGTTGCTAAATGCTAAATGTATCGCAAAACTCAAAAACGCCTGAACCGATTTGGCAAATTTCTTTTTTGTTGTGATTGATCAAGTCTGAGGAAGGTTCTTATGGAGAGAAAAAAACGTAAAAAATACGAGGACAAATAGTAAAAACAACAATTTTCTTTTCCCAAACAAACCACTCTGTCCCCAGCTGTCAAACATTTTTTGACGTCAATCAAAACAAAACAAAGGCGCGATAAGATTATCTTTGGCATGCCTTCAAGTTGATTAGAGGTTGCACTGCACGTCATTAATGAAAATAATTGTCGGGCAGCTATTAACATAAAAAAAAACAAATTAACTTTTTTTAGAGAAATAGGGCAGAACAAGGTCTGCTAATATTGTCAGCACTTACCTGTTAACTTTCAATGTAGGTACCCAAGATAATTCTGGGAAATCCCTCTAGGGAACCTTATGGTTGTCGTAACAATTTTATTTTATTTTATTTAATCTTTATTGCACAATACAATAAAATAAAGTACAAAAGGCGGACTTAATGCCAAATGGCATTTTCTACCAGTCGACCTAAGGGCTAGGCAGAAAATTGGTAAGCGGTGCGACAAAAAATGTAAATGAAATAATACTACATAAATTTGAAAGAACTGAAATATACATATTAAGTTTATTCAATTAAGTAATAATAATATAATATACATACCATAAAAAAACTTAAATAAAAATAGACTACATGAACATAACAGAAAAAAAAGATAATGGGAATCTTACGTAACACGATAGTCCATCAACCCGCATTCGGCCAGCGTTATAGGTAATGGCCCGATCTCCCCATGAGCTACTGTTCATGTGGAAAGCTGATTGAAAGTTCAGGTGTGGGACGTTTAAAGACTAATCATGACGACGATGTTTTAGGCTTGGGGGTTAGTATGACAAAAACAATTACTAATAATAGTATTGTCAGCACTTACCTGTTTATTATAACCTGATAATTCTGGGAAATCCCTCTAGAGAATTTATTGAACATGAATTTTCACCATGATTTCCACTTAAGCCTATTATTATATCCCGGCGAGACGTGGAGCCTCGGCTCTACGTGAGGGTATTGCTAAAATTAGTTTGTATAACATGCTGCGAACGTCGTCGGGACAATACAATAAATGTGTTATGCTATGGAGAATATATTTAAAATTAATTATATGAGTATAGTTTTTTTATTTTTGATAAACTATTTATAATTAAGCTATTTATTATGTAGTTAGATGGTGTTATAAGAAATAGGTTTTGTTTTTTTGTTAAACGTATTATCAACACTTTAATATAGTTTTAGTATTAATATGTTTTTTAATTTGACAAGATATTTAATAAAATACCGATTACAAAACGAAAGGCATAGTGTAAGAAGAAAGAAAATATATGTCAGTCGAATGATCTAGATAAGGGTTTACAAATGTGTATTATATATATACATGTAATGACTTGTCCTGACTGACTGATTCGTCATCGCCGAGCCGAAACCGCTGAAGCTAATGAGATTAAATTTTAACTGTAGGTTAATTGAGTGACGCAACCAGCCACTTAGAAAGGATGTTATAGAAATCACACCCTAAGGGGGTCAAAAAAGGGGTGAAGGTTTGTATGAAAGTCCCTCAGTTTTGAAGTAAAGTCATGAAAATTGGTATTTGGCTTTATGAAAAGAAATAAAGAATGACGTATCTCAGGAATTTTATTTATTTTCCTTTAAAGGAGTAAAAAGGGAAGTTTTTAATGGGATAATCGTTTTTTTTAAAGTAATACTTAACTATAAAAATAAATTATTTACTCAATCTATAGATTTTTCAATAAAAATAAAGAATGACGTGTTATAGCATTTTTTTGAAAAACCTCCCCTAGAGAGGTGAATTATTTCATTACCCTTATGGGTGGAACGTTTGTATGGAAATCTGTCATTCCTTAAATTTCGGTATGAAATTATGAAGTGTCTCATGATTTTTGGAAAATAATCACTCCCATTAAGTATAGGGACAAAGATGTCTACAGGAGGTTTCAAAACGGACCAAAATTACAAAGTGATCTTGATTACGTTGTTTTGTGTTAGACACTTTTTACAAATTTATTCGAGACTAGCTCACATAGATATGGGCTTTTTATTAATAACATTTCAAATTTCAATATTAAAAATATACTTAAGGCCTACTTTCTTGGTAACTTAAAATATATTTCGTAGATGTTGTTACCCTATTTCCTTAAAAGTAACTTTAAATTATATAAGTATATAATATATACATACATATATAAGTATAAGCATAGGCGCGAAAATAAGCCTGCAGTATGCGAACATTCCCTAGAGGGGCCCAACCATTACATCAGATCTAATAAACCACAAATACTCGCTAGAGAACAACGATTCATCCCTAGGATGATACGCGAGGCTATTGAAATTAAGAAACATCCAAATTTCAGTAGAGAAGATGGTTGGAATCTACCACCAGCCTGGGATTCCATCATACAAAATATTAAATCCCAGCCCCAACACCATACTGCCAGACCAAAAGATACTGTAAGCTCTTTCTGCGTAAAACGGAACGCACCTGATTAAATTTAAATGAGGGTATACAAGCTACTAACTAATTATGAGACGACTAACGCCTCAGTCTCCCTGTGACCACGGACCCTGCAAAGGGTTCGAAACGTCGGGATGAACATTAATTAAAATTAATGTGTAAAATAAACGCGAGTAGATCCGTAAAAGTTGTTTCATTTCTATATAAGTCTTTAGTTAAGAGTATTGTGAATATAGTCGCATTATGACAAACCTTAGTGGTCTAACAATACGACTAAAAACATAATTGTTATTATGCATGTTTTATAAAGGAAATAAAAATATGGAAATCCTTATGTTGAAATGACGTGACATGTTTAGTTGTCTAACCCAAACGGGTACACTTCATGAGGCAACACGCTTCTCAACGGTCGCTCTTAATTTTTTTTTTTAAATTTTTAAGCTAAATATATTGATTAATGTATTTTGAATAAACACTATGGTAATTGAACTTTAGTAACTTAAGTATACACAAGGCACAATGACGCTACACACTGCTTTCCCATTTATTGTGACGGTGCTTGCCTATTTCATGTAATTACTTTTTAAATGACACCAAGTTATGGCCCGCAAGATTAGATTAGAATTGGGGGCTCTATGAGAATTTGAAGTGTAGAAGGAAACCCAATCGGAACGCAACAATGCTACTATTGATGTAATGGCGACATATTTAGAAAGCTAGCGAGGCGGACTTAAAACAAGCCCTTTATAAATAAATTAACTGAGAGTGAAGTATGATGTATGTGTATTGCTGCATACGTAAAAATTGCGCGTTTACCAATTTATACACATGTGAAGATGCATACATTTTGGCTTTTATTAAGAACAAACACAAGTCGTGTATAGCCCACGTGAGCAAAGCCTGTTTGTTGTATTACGGATCGATATCAATAATATAAAAATAAAAAAATCGGTAATAAGCTAAATAAACTCATTTTTATTTTACAATTTTCTAAAAAATAAAAAGTGAATGTCAACACTTTTGTAAGTGAAAGTGAAAGCCAAAGGACTAACTAACTGTAGCAAAACAATGCTTTTAACAGTGTTGATAAGGTAACTGACATAGCTAGCAAAACAAGCTACCAATCACATAGTAAACAAGCTCCAAATGTAAATTTAAAATTTCTTAAAAGATACATACGGACTTCTTGGCGGGAAAGTGAAGAGTCATGTCTGTGGTTTTGTTTTATTTTATAAAATTAATTTTAATATTTTAATGTAAATAATAGTGGATTATTAACCGTTAAGTCATGAGTGTTGGCAAATTAAACAAAACAGTGCAACGTCACTTTTCAAATTCTCTCAAGAAGTCTGCGTGAGGACTTAGTAAAGTCCCACATCTTTACTGAGATACTCGAGGGGTTGGGGGTATATCATTTCTCACTTCTCATTTTTATTATCATTTATCATCATCATAATGACTGGAAGGAAATATTGTATACCTATGTATGTATTACTTGTAAGAAAAATTACTTTGACACTGGCTAAATGTGCTAATCGCACGAAGCCATCAACTAAAAAAAAAAGATACAAACTAGATTGGCATAGAAGTCGTCAAAATAAATGCCTAGCTGTCCCGTCCAAACAGTTTGTTTCGAGTTAATTTTTTCCAAACTTATTGTATCGAATGAAAAATGGTGTTAGGTAGGGGCACGCGACGAACGTTCCGGTCTCATGATTAATGAGAGCCAGCTCGGTGTTGTTGTGATGCAAATGACTTGAGTCAAGCTACGTGATGACTGTCCTACATACTGACGGCCGAGTTCACACCGTAGCAGTCAGAAAAACAAATCCCAAGTATTTAAGTATTTTAAGCCATTACCTCGCCTCGGTGGCCGAGTTGCAGAGCGCTTGGCCCGATACCCGAAGGCCTCAGGTTCAATTCCCAGGTCGGGCAAAATGTATTTCGGATTTTACGATGCATAGCCCGTGTTTGTGATCACCAACCCGCATTTGGCAAGCGAGGTGATTAAACCATTACCCATTAACTGTAGCGATGACTTGATTTCAATGATGGAGGCTTTTGCCCAGCAGTGGGACAGTTATAGGCTGTTTACTACTTACTTAAGTCATTACCTATTCATTCCAGTGATGAATTGATTTTAATGATAAAGGCCTTTGTCTAGTAAAGTAAAGTAAAGTGTTACTTTAAGTACTTATATATTTATGTTACTGAGAGGGCAAACGACAAAACCAGCTGTTGTGTTGGAACAGCCAACGTGTCTTTTATACGATATCGATACTAAGGATGATAAGAAGAATATCACGCGTTACGTTCCTGACCATGAAGCTACAGTTCTTTTGCTTATATACCCCGTAATTTCACTGGTTCTATTACCCTTCAAACCAAAACATAGCAAAGTAACACAATAACTGCTTGGTGTTATAGACGGGTATTGTGGAGTTCACTATCCAGTCGCACAGAACTCTGGTAGGGTTTCGTTTTAAGTATATGTAAGAAGACATTAGAATTTGTTCTTAATATAATGCTCAACAAAATATACAGACGACTTAAAAAACCTTCTTGTTGCATGAAATCGGTTAAAAGGTATTGTGCTTAAATTCATTTGTTGATAAAATAGAATAGAAGTGCTGAAGATGGAAGTACGGTAAAACGAAAACGCGTCTTGCAACTCGTTCGCAGGCAGATTGTAATTCATGAACGTGTCCTGGAGACGTCACACCATCGCTGCAGTGGGGTCGGGTGCAACGCGCTTGATTTATAGTCTAACTCTAAAAGAAACAAACAAAAAATACTTTGTCTGTGTACTAGGTCTTACTAAATCCTTATTTCTGCATGCACTTCTTTGAATATCGACGGGATTGAACTAGCAACAGAACATTTTATAGATAAGTCTAGATAGTTTTATTTTTATTATTTTTGAATTTTGCATTCTTTATGCTATATATGAGGGCGACACTGAAAGTTGTTAGATAATCATAAACTGAACAAACTAGGAAGTTATTAGTTTTATTACATTTTTTTAAAATATTTTCCATTCACATCAATACATCGCTGCATCCGATGGAACCACCGAGAATAGCACTTTGCCCACTCGTCCTTAGGGGTCTCTTCGACGGCCTTTTGAAATGCAGCCACTGCTTCCTCAGCGTCCATAAAACATTTTCCTCGAAGTTTTTCTTTTGTTTTCGGGAATAAATAAAAATCGCAAGGTCGGGTAGGTACGGCGGGTGACCCAGTATTCCACGTTTGACGTCG
Source organism: Eudonia truncicolella (assembly GCA_949315975.1). Classification (NCBI taxonomy): domain Eukaryota; kingdom Metazoa; phylum Arthropoda; class Insecta; order Lepidoptera; family Crambidae; genus Eudonia; species Eudonia truncicolella. Next base: position 8,962,224 of record OX438826.1, on the reverse strand, counting down.
CCAAATAGTCGATCGTTTGCTTGGCGGTGTGCGACGAGGCGTTGTCGTGGTGAATTAGGATCCTACTGCGAGGTCGTTCCTCCCGAACTTCCAACACAAGTGGCAAACAATTTTTAGTGTACCACTCTGCAGTAACTGTTTTTCGATCCTCTAAAACGATTGTTGTGTAATGACCTGTCCTTCCGAAGAACGATGTCACCATCTTTTTTCCCACGCTTCGACCTCTACTCTAGGCAACTCCTCAGAAGGCAACTATTTCACGGCACCAATTAACACGACGGAGTTTTTGGGCCTTTGTCAAGTTATGAGGTATCCACCGGGCACAAAGCTTCCTGACCACTAAATGTTCATGAATGATTTTGTGCACTTGACTCATACCGATGCCTAAGCTTGTCCGAATCTGCTGATAGGTCCCTCTTTTGTCAGTCTCTATCATACGCCGCACAACACTGATGTTATCTTCAGTTGTCGCCGTAGAATGCCGTCCCTCACGCAGATCATCGGTGAGATTAGTGCGACCACTTTGAACTCATTAAACCAGTTATAAACAGTGGCACGAGATGGGGCTTCATCGTAAAAGGCCAATCGAAGTCTATTAAAACTTTTTTGTTGACTAAAATGACATCGAAATTCATATAAAATCTTCTCCGTTAAATTAAATAAATGCTGACGTTACACAGACAAATTTCAATTTGCTGCTAAGTTGTAAAACAAATGAAAAATGAATAAAATACATACACAATAATATTGGCAATGAGTTCCATTTTCAAAGTTTGAACAAATTTTTTTATTATATCGTTTACAAGTGGCCAGTTATAAAAACTTTCAGTGTCGCCCTCGTAGGTAAAAGATATAAGTTTACTATAAAAAAACAACCAGCCTCAGGAACCTTGAGTGGGAATCGAACCCACGACCTTTGGCATTGCCTCGTTCGATAGAATCAGTAAATAAATTTTTACTCATGTACTTTTTAAGGTATATACTTACGCATCCGTCTGAACGTAGAAATCCCTAATCACCTTTCATACCTTGCTCGCCTCGCATATTCGTTTGCAATGTTCGTTACGGTGTAAGCACTGTCTTACTGGTCCAACAGTAAAAGCCACAATGGCTGGGCATTGCATAGGCCGCTTTCAGGAGCCTGATGAAGCGTTTTGACGACGCCCGGCCGACCCATTGTTTACATAGATACCGTTGCTCTCTAATCGAAGGACTGTGTGCATTGTGGTTTTATTATACAGCTTCAATGGCTAACTAACTTGGTGTAAGCACTGATTGTGCGACACACTGTGTGATGATTACGTTGGACAAATCTTTAGTATCTACAGTAAGTATTACATAATTGAGCTTCGTAATTTTGTTCGGACAAATCTTTGTGTAACATAAAATTTAGTTGTGTTCGGATATGTTCTTGACGGTAAACTCATTTATAAAGAGACAGTGTCTTTACCAACGGTAGATCGATTTCAAACAGGTGAGCAGGTACTCAAAAATATATGCTTTGACACTAATTAATGTAAATTATGGAATGATTTTTAACTTCATTCACAACGGGTAAGTGCTTATCCTACTATCAAGAGAGGTAAAGACCTCTCTTGATAGTAAGGGAAGATATGGCCGAAGGTGGATGCACACTTCATTCAGAATCCGCAACTGTTGAAGAGCTAGTTAAAAAATAACCAAGTCAGTAGTTGAGATAAAGATTATCCCTAACTAACGGAACACAACAATGTTAATAATATTGTTGTCATAGTCACAGGCATTTATAAGACAGTGGCCGCTAGCCAGGCGGACTCCAAACAAGTTCTACCTACCAAACAGAGTACAACAATATTTAGCCCTATTAGGAACTGAACCAAAACTTCGGAGTCCAAAATGAAAATCTTAAGTACCAGGAAAGCGGCGATGATGATAATAATAACAATAATAATGCTGATGGACCGGGCGCAATCGAAGGTGTTTTTGGTGGAAATCACTATCTCTCTTGAGAAGAACCTCGTCAAGGCTGTAAATACTTGCACCCGAGGTGACCGAAATGTAAGAGGTGGCGTCCACCGAAATCATCCCAATTGTAATATCGGCAGACGGGTTAATCCCGGCCACGTTGGGTAAACACCAGAAAGGCACCAGAAAGGATTCGCTCGCTTCCAGCGAAAATGAAAAGAGCAGCGCGTATTATCCGCAAATTTCTCTCCCTTGTGTCCTGAACCCGGCTGACTGTGCTATTGCCGGACTTGACCGCCTAAGCAATTATTTTTGTATCATAGTTATAATTGTAACAAAAGAAACAATTAGTAAACAGAAAATATTTATCGTGTACAACATAACATAACATGTGTGTGTTTAAAATTGTTGTATTTACGTGGTGCTGAGCTAATTGTAGTAGCCACCCCATAAGGTATCTTTATTACAAAGAGGGTAAGTACTTGGACCTAGCAAACAAGGTGACTGAAATGTAGGAAGTGGCGTCCGCTGAAATCATACAAATTGTGAAATCCATCGAAATCATCAAAATCAATCCAAACGGCTAACGGGTTAGTCCCGGCCACGTTGAGTGAACACCTGAAAGGCTTGAATTCGTCGACGGCTCGCTTCCAGCGAAAATGCAAAAAGACTTGCACGTGCTTGATAGCACGCCCATTGTCAGCTGATTTTTCTCCCTTAGGACCTGCCCCCTGACTATGAGCTCTTATAGCAGTATTATTGCAGTTATGGAAAAGAGACGCGAGTATATTCGCCGCTACACTCGTCTCGTTTCCACAACTGCAATAATACTGCTTTAAGAGCTCGTGGTTACCCTCCGAACCCGGCTGACTGTGCTTTTGCCGGATTTAACCGCTTTAAGCGAAAATCTTGAAGCATAATCATCAAAATAATAAAAGAAACAATAAAGAGGCAGTGTTTGTCAAGAACCAGTGATTGACACTTTATCCTTTAATCATTAAAAATAGTAACCGGTTTTGTCTTTAGCAACAATCGAATATAGACCACCTTCATCATTCCACCACCACTCTAATATTATTTTCTATTATATACCATATAACACTCCTCTTCTATTATATCCTATTACCTTTCACCTATGACGCACCTATCTGTCATCCAGTAAATTTTCAATGAAATTATGTATTACTAGCGGCCCGTCCCGGCTTCGCACGGGTGGACATTTCTTTTTTTCTATAGCCTATGTTACTCAGCGGTAATGTAGCATTCTAATGGTGAAAGAATTTTGTAAATTGGTCCAGTAGTTTTTGAGTTTATTCGTTGCAAACATACAAAAATACAAAGGTTTCCTCTATAAAACATTAGTATAGATTTTATTGACGACAAAAACTGGTGCCGAACACTGGGTTACTGTGACCGACACTGGTGTCACTTCGTTTTTAAAAAAGGTTAGTATGAAAAATATAATTTTGTAAAAAATCTTCATACAAGACGTGAATTTTATAGGTAGGACCTAATATTATAGTTTAACATTGATGGTTTACGTAGTGCTGATGTAATTGTAGTAGCCACCCCACATGGGGTCTTGATTACAGAGAGCGAGCAAACATCACCGAATAGACTCATCAAGCTACACTCGTGAGGTAACGATGCACGTCCGTCAGTAGTTGAGGCACAAACAGAGAACGAAGGGGCGCTTACCATTGCAAAATGTTGGTTTTGTTAAATGCCCTATGGAGTTAGCGGTATTTATTATTGCTAATATTTTTCACGAAACATATAATTTTAGTAATGCGATCTTTTAGTTCAAGACTTTGTCTATGTTCAAATTTGATCGTAACAAAATCGTAACATAATATTATATACCTACCTACCTAAGCTACGAGTACCTAATTTTGCAGTGTTTAGCCTACATTAGAAAATGCTTATGTCGAGCAGGGACCTGCCAGTAATAATTATAATATGTTTATAAGGTTTTGGTTTATTGGTAGTTTTACAAACTTAAAGACTAATAATATTATTTTTTAGTTTTACTTCTACCATAAAACTTTTTACAACATCGACAAAATAAAGAGAGAGCTGAAGAGCTAAAGGGAGGGAAAGAGAGGGAAACAGACAAAAATACTAACTGACTTACAAATAAACAAAGAATAAGGTCCGAATAGTTATTCTGTGTTTTGTTTCTGCCATGTAAACGTCATCTCAATTAGAGTAAAAGAGACAATACACGGAATAACTATTCGGACCTTATTCTTTGTTTATTTGTAACGGGGGTAAAGGTTTTATATCTATTATTGCTTGTTTCAGTACTTCGCTCGCTATTTGTACGACTGTGGTGGTACTGCTGAAACAACGGTACACCGCGTCCCGATCACCTCTTACAGAATACACGATACTGAACGTAACCCCGCCCAATCCTCTAAATGCCACTGCACATTTACAGAATATACTAAACATGCACACCCGCTTAGGCCCAAGACATCATACTTATTAGAAGAAGGGACGACAACCCGGTTCACACGCGCTCTATATCAGGTACAGACATGTACCTGAGTACTTTTCCCCATCCTAGAGATCCTAGCCTTTAGAGACGCCCTCGGGTTTTTCCGCTCCCTATCCGATTCGAACCCGAATTCGACAGATCTAGCAGAGAACGGGGACACGCACTAGTGCGTGATGCCATTCCCTCTAGAAATCCTCTCACGGTGTTTTGTTTTTACACGGGTTAAGGAACCTTTAAAATTTCTCGCCGCCCAAAAAAAAGTCTGGTGACGCTAAAATGCCGTATGAGGCAATCAGCAAAATCTCTCTAAAAATAAAAGACGATATCGAACGTAAGAGAGCTAAAGAGAGAGAGGGGGAGAAATTATTTCAGAATATCTAATACCGCTTGTTCCAGCACTTCGAAAGCTATGTACTATTGTGTACCTTAATGTGTGTTGGCACTGCTATAACAACGTCGTCCCGTCAAAGAGCTCACAACACAACGGTACACCGTGTTTCGATCACACGGTGCAGCGCAAACAATGGTTTTAACGAAACGCCCCGTCAGGTGAGCTAGTGAAGTGACAACAACTTGTGTTAGTAAATTTACACTACATGTAGTCAAGCTTTCACACCTGTCGTTGACGAAGCTTTTGCTGTATTAGAAATAAAACTGTGTTCATCCCTTTTTCTGTTATATATTTCTCCTCTCTCTTTTGCTTTCTCTCTCTCTATCTCTTGCTCTCTCTCTCTTTGTCCAACTACGCACTAGCCTATTGCGGGTTGATGTATTTTAACTTATTTCATCATCATCCATCTCAGCCAAAAGTCATCAACTGCTGGACAAAAGTCTTCCCCAAGGATGTCGACACTGAAGGCATAAAAACGAAACTATTCACATCTAGTACTTTTAACTGACAAGTTCTTTGAGTTTTTTAAACATGGGAATACAATCTGCTAATATTCCCGAAAACAAAACACCATAAAACATTGCTGTAAATGAAAATTATTAACTACATCTAAGCCCCTAGAAAAATTGGCTATATCCTATAATGTATATAATGTATAAAATCCTTAATAATTTTAACACTATTCTTCTTTCGACAATACTGCTTGACATTCTCGTTGCGCGTACATTGTCAAAATTTATTGAAAAATTGACCATCCACTTTGTGGACATTGGTAGTAGGCTGGCGACTGACAATGTTGAAATTAAATTCCTCTGTGGCTTTTAGATAAAAAATTCATAACGATCACAAATTTCTTTGAACTTTTTTGTGACAGATTTGTTGCCTGAAAAATATTGTGCATCTTTCACACGGCAAATACTTGACTGGTAGAGAATGCCTCAGGCATTAAATTCGCCATGTAATTTATGTTGCAAAAGTTTAAACAAATAAAAAAGTACTTTGTGTGATAAAATTTTAATAAATGTTGTAACATTCTATTAGTTACTAATTTATTGACATAATTCTGACTATCCTCAGCACTCACACCACTGACGTGCTGTTAAATGTATAAACCTCAAAATGGTTATTTGTATCGTTTTGTTTTTATTTAAATCTACTTTGTATATTTAAGTAAAACCATAGTAAAACAACCCCTTAAAAGGAAATAAATAAAAATTTTAAAGGATCAAAAGACAGAGTTTAAATTGCTTACCATTACTATCACTATTGAAGCTCACTTACTATCTAAAATATATATATTTTTAAACACTTTTCCAAGCACGGTCCTCTATTTTTTCTAACTATTGTAATAATATTGATGTAAGGTACTATTATAAAAATAAATTCTTTAGGAAAGCAAGGTTTTTAATGTGTTTTTAAAAGTCATAGCACAACAATATTAATGTGTAGTTTTGCACTATTTACTATAATGCTTCATAAGCTATGTTCTCTGTACGTACAATAACCTGGGCTTAGTACGTTTATGCATATCTAGAACGGCAATACGTGTTATGATAAAGCAACTGAACATGAATACGGGTAAACCAGCACGTTGCATTGTTATTGCTAGGTACGGCGTCTACTGCGTTTAGACTGTTGGCGATCATGGAAGCGAATAGTGAATGGATGTGGTGGTTAAAAGATTTAATTTAATGTCTCGGTATAATTATTTTTAGCACCTGTGAAGCGTGGTGACTGTCTTGTTTATTTTCTTGTCAATTAAAGTCTTATAAATTAAATACCTAATCATAATCATCAGCCTATAGATGTTGCACTGCTGGGCTCTTCTGGCGTCACCCACCCATAACAAGTATATCTTTACGTCAAGATAAAAATAATTTGTAAAATTTAAACGCAAGTAGATTCAACGATTCTGTTAAACTGGTTTTATTTCAAGGTATGTCTTTATTTGAGAACAGACGGTACAAAGGGATTAACGTGCCTTGCTAAGCACGGAATCATCATCATCTATACTAGTCCACGGAATAACAAAATCAAAATAAATAAATGCAAATGCAACCTGGGAACATTGCCATTGTGGGTTTTTTGCATAAATAAATTGTTTCTATTTACATTGTTATTTAGTTTGACTTTACGCAGCAATCACTCTTATTTATTCTCATCGAGAAAATCATGGCGTTCGTTTCATCAAAGTCTTAAATCAACTATAATGTAGTGTTCTTAGGTCAAAATTTCAAAATCGGGTCAATGAAACTCAATTTTGGATGTTTTCAAAAATCAGAATCGTAATTAATGAATTATTAATCGTAATAATTTACGATAATGCTGAGCTGATAAGATTTGCTACGACAAGAGAACACATGCTAAATCCATTTTTAGTTCAAAATAAAACATGGATTATTTTCAAAGTAAATGTAACTGGAAAATGCCACATCCGATGAAATGCCAACGCTTTGCATCTTAGCTCACGTTGTTTCATACGCCACGGTCCACAATGTCCACAAAGCGAGGTGGTTAGAAGCTAAACCATGTTTAAGCGATTGTTCACACCAAATTTTAAAGTACTTGCACTGTTCTAAGTTTTTACAATGTAGTGAAGAATATAATTATCGTTTTAAAGGCCGGCAACGCATCTGCGATTCCTCTGGTTTTGGGTGTCTATGGGCGGCGGTGATTGCTTCCCATCAGGTGACACGCCTACTCGTTTGCCTCTTTCTTATATAAAAAAAAGTAAGGCTGCTGCTTTAAGCTTTTAAATAACTGTTTTAAACCAGCAAAAAAACTTAAGATATGTTTGAATCATCATCATTTGCATAAAAAGAATTTTGGCCTTTGCTCATAAAAAATAGAACATTGTAAGCTCAGACCATGATTGAAAATGCTGGTTAGTCGGTTAAGCGACTTCCATCTTACAACAACTGCCTCTATGCTCTATTGGTTAAGACCACTGGTCTCAGACCCAGGGAGGAACCAGGTTCGATTCCTAGCAGGTTGTACATGTTTGTGTACTCACTTTGGGTGGTGGTAGGGTTTCCTTGTCCGCCTGGCTAGCTACCACCATCTTAAACAAATATGTCACCAGAGTATCAAGGTTTGTAGGTCAAGTGCCTACATGTCAAGAATAAAAAAAACAACAACTAGCTTAATAAAGGTGCCTTAAGAATAACAGTATATCTATTGAAATCAATATAAACTAAGAAAACCACTGTTTCAACCTAGAGAAGCAATTAGAACAAGCTAACAAGATGACCGATCGCATCGGAGCGAAGCCACAATCCAAGAGTTAAGATACACTGTTTGAATTATCGATGATAGATTTACTGGCCGTGGTTCCATAATCTAGGCAGGGTGATCAATGTAAGCTTGATTTAGCAAGCTAAGTTTAACTAGCCTGTGTATCTGTACTAAATTGGACAATGAATCAACTTGGAAGTGTTCTTACTGGGTACTGAAGTTTTGTTTCGAATTCAAGACAGATTAAAAGCGCTCTTCCGAACAAGACTCAATGTAATATGGTGATACTGAAAACAATTAAAAAGACATATAAAATGTATTGCGACACCAGAGTGGAAAAATATAGATAGGTAATAAAACGACGTACCTACTCACGATTAGGCCAACGAAAATAAAATTCACAAAGTACCTACGTTTCAAACGGAGAAATAAACTTGATGAAAAGTAAGGATTTCGCTAAGTTAAGGCCGTGCTGAATGAAATTATCCCTGTCAGTGCCACATTTTTCTTAGATTTACGTCACGTCGCGTCGGCGCGAGAGAACAATTTGTATTTTGTACAGGACACAATTTATTTCAGAAGCAAATCTTGGGCTTAATCTTCAAAAGGCGTCTACTAATTGTTATGAACCGTTTACTGAAAGAAAACAAAATTTTTCTTAGTAAAAATACAAATTGAAGAGCCAAGAACTGTAAACATTCGCGTTATAGCGTTGGAGAAATAAGAAATCGCAAAAGCCAAACCGATTTTACGATAGCCGTTGCTGTGAAAATCGCCGTAGTTGTTGCTTACCGCTTTTCAATGAACGAAGTAACCGCGAGACGTGCCTAGAGATGTGCAGCCGGTTGTTATCGTAGTTAGCTAGCCGGTAACCAGCCGCTTTTTTCGCTGACTACGGTGATCACCCATAAACAGCGGCTGTCTACGGTTGAAAACGTGTCATAATGTTTTATTGAATCCGTTTTATGTTCTAAGTGATCATTTTTGTTTATCTACATACTACCTACTTACTTTATACGTTGCTTCAGATTTAATAATTCAGGTAAGCGCTCTTTCCTATTTCTTAGTTGCGTCGATGTTATTTTGAAATACTTAACTTTTAAATTTAATGTTTCATCAGCTTACTCGGGCTGATCACATAATACCAAAAACACGAAACACAAAATGTACGTCGTAGGTATACATGACAAACCGTTTTGAAACGTTTTAAACCGTTTTGGTAAAGACGCCTTGCATTAACCTACTTATTACGATTTTACAATAATAATAATAAAAATGGCAAAGCGGAGTCTCATACCTACAGATTAAATATCAATTATGTACCTACGGTATAAATAAGTAGGTAGGTAGGTAGGTACATTAGTTTATTATCTGTCGTGTTGGAGGACATTGCAAAATAATTCATAATCACCTCTTCATCCCACAAACACCTCTTCCCAAAGGCTTTGGGACGAGCCTCTTTGCTTATTTATTTATTCATACAAAAATCTTAGAAGCTAACAGATTTTGTATCCAAAGCGCTAAAAAGATTAACTATTATTAAGAGCATTAAAACTTGAAATTCATAGATCATAAGAATATGTCAATCAATACAATCATATATCGTCAAAATTACATAAACAAAAAAGTCAATAAAATAAATGTTACAAAAGGTCAAATTATAAATTAAAATTATACAAACAAAAATATACAAAAAATATATAATAAAAAACAATTTTGGTACCTATTAATTACATATTTCATTTAAAATTTTACGAAACTCATTACATAAGTGTCCCAATCTATCGGCAAATAGGTCGAATTCATCGTGCCGAGCAAGAATGTCCCCGACAGCACGCAGCGCACGATTAGTGGAGGCGTGACTACCACGCTCTGTCCGCGCAGTTGGCAGTGCCAACAGGCGCGGCCGGCGACGGCGAGGTGCCACCAGCCCCGCAGAGTCCCACGATATATTTGTTGGGACAAAAATGTGGATTCTCTCGAGTATTTGCGGACTCTCAACCCTTTGGTACACTATTGAAAGAAACAGCAGTAGACTGTTGTGTAATAGCCTTATCAACATGTCTTCTAGCCCTGCAGAGTGCGCCCACCTATTAGCTGTAGAGAAATGGGAGTCAGGTCTGATGGGGATGATTTGGGGCAAATTTTTTATTTATACAAAAACACAAATGTTGAAAAAATTTCCACGAGCAGGATTTGAAAATTTTTTCAACATTTGTGTTTTTGTAATTTGTTTCGCAACAAAATTTACGTTAAATTATATAAACAAAACAAAAACATTTTTATTTATAGTTTAGTAGTAGTTATAGTTTATAGTTTTTTTGTAAGTTTAATTTTAAGTAGTTAAATTATAATCTTTTTTTTGCCTTTGTTTGTAAATAATAATGCGTTTTACCGACACTAAAAAATATTTTTCAGTAAATATCATCATCATCATCACCAGCTCACATACGTCCCCACTGTTGGGGCACGAGTATTCCCTATGGCCCGAGAACGGGCCATAAACCACCACGCGGGCCCAGTGCGGGTTGATGGTTGTTAACGACAGCTAATGCAGCCCGGACCAACGGCTTTACGTGCCTTCCGAAGCTCGAGATATTAATTTTTTTGTCACCCATCCGATGAACGCCCTTTGCGAAATTGCTTAACCTTAGCAATCGTAGTCATGGTGCGTTAACCACTGCGCCATCGAGCTCCCAAATATAAATAGTCCTATAACAAGTATATATAAATATTGTTATAAGTAAAGTAAAAACAAATATAAATATTGTTTATTAATAACTTATAAAATCCAATAAACTTTTTAAGTTAAATACTTATATTTTGTAAAACTCTTTAGAACTCACGGCTAAACGGTATATTATTGACGTAATAATTATTAATTAAAACAAAATAAAAAAATATTTTAATTTCATAATAAAATAGTTATAACTATTTGTTTTGCCGTTCAAATATCTTTTATATTTTTCTTGTAACATAGCGTAACAGCAACTATTTCGTGCAATATCAATTCCGCGTACACATGAAACGTCTCCCAAATAAGCAATAGCCCACAATATTATGGGTATTAAAGAGAAATATGTGTTACGTGACTACGTACTAAGGTCCAGACTAAGTAAAAGTTACTGATATTGTTTGTATATACTTTTCATTTAGTGCATGAATTTGCTAACTTAGTCGGTTTGTCGATCGATTTTATAACCACTTCATTGTAGAAGGCAAATAAATAATTGAATAAAAATAATTTGACGACCTCCGTAGCAGAGTGGCTTGCACGCCGGACTTTGGGCGGCGCTAACTCCGAGGTCCCGGGTTCGATTTCGATTCCCGGTCGGGTCAGTGTCGAAAACGAACTTTTCGATTTTGTGTATATATACACAAAATATAAAAATAAAATATATATATATATATATATATATATTATATACAATAATAAAAATCCTCCTAATAAAAATAATAAATCCTGGGTCCTAATAAAAATGTAGCGATTACCTTCCAAAATCGGAATCTCCGCGGTCCAAATAATATTGGCCGCCATTTTTAACTTTTTATTTGTTGGACTATTTTCTGTACAAATCTCATGCTACCAACCTATATACTTGTTGTGGGCAGAAAGCAGTAAAATCCGGTGTAGTTGATCGAAAAGGACCATCAAAAATTATATTATAATGTGTCACCAGGTGTCACGTGTTCAGAATTACGAATCCGTTGTCAATTAAAAAAAAACTTGTAATTGTTTATACACATGCAGTGATTAAACTTACAATAGAGTGAATTTATCATCGTCATCAGCCTATTAACGTTAAACAGTGGGACTTTAACAGGCGTTAACGTCCCATTGTTGGCATCAGACCTTGACATGAGAATCAGGCCGTAACCCTTTAGTTGACCCAATATGGTTTGTGAGTTTTTAACGACTGCCATATTACAAAAACAACGGGTATCAACGGGTTAACGTGCCTTCAGGGACATGGAGAAGCACGAGACCATCATCATCGTCATCAGCCTTATTCTTCAATAATTTAATAACATGAGATAGTATGTATAATTTTGGTCACCCATCTGATGACCTGCCATTACAAAAGTTGCTGGACTTGCAAGATCTCAAAGCAAACGCTTAAACCGCTGCCTCATCGTTCTTCTAATTAGGAAAAAAATTAAGAAAAATAATCTTTATTCTTGGAAAACTCGTATTTCCACAGTACGCACTCATCAGTCCTGCGAGTAATGTGCCCTGCCCACTGCCACTTGAGCTTAGCAACTCTTCGGGCTATGTCGGTTACCTTTATTCTTCTGCGGATCTCATCATTTCTGATTCGATCACGCAGAGAAACCCCGAGCATAGCCCTCTCCATTGCTCTTTGAGTGACCTTGAACCTTTTTATGAGGCCCCTAGTGAGCGACCACGTCTCAGTCCCGTATGTCATCACTAGCAACACACACTGGTCAAAGACTTTCGTCTTGAGACACTGCGGTATATTGGACGAAAATATATTTCGTAGCTTACTGAACGCAGCCTAATTGGATTCGACGATTGACTTTGATTGAGCTGGACCGTTTGTCCCAGGTAAACATAATCGTCCACAACTTCAAGGGCAGAGTCTCCAACCTTCAGAGGAGTGAGTACGACACGTGGGTTCCACATAACTTTTGTCTTCCCCATGTTAATTTTAAGACCCACTTGTCACCACCTTTTATATTGAGAAGGTTTATCTATTAATAAAACCTACTACCAGCGGCTAATCAAAATGACTGCTTATAAAATATTTACGCTTATGTTATCAGTAATCAGTCATCATAGTCAGCACCAGCTCATTTTTATATCCCCACCGCTGGTACACGAGCCTTCCCTATGGATGGATAGGGATAACGGACCATAAACCACTACGCTGGCCCAGTGCAGAGTAGTGGTTGTTGACTACTGCTAAAGCTGCCAGGACCAACAGCTTTACGTGCCCTCCGAAGAAGTAGGAGCTCGAGATGACAAATTGTGTTCACCCATCCGATGACCGGCCTTTGCTAGAGATGCTTAACCTCAGCGATCGCAGACCGGAGCGCGTTAACCGCTACGCCATCGAATTCCTCACTGTAATCAGTAATCACCGGAAAATAAATTACAAATCGAATATAGCACATTTAAAATATTACGAAAGGTCTCGTGCACGGTAATCTTACTCGTTAATGTCGACTGCGAGTTTGCTTTCCCAATCATAAAATATGTTGGAATTTTGGAACTGAAACGAGTTATAAAAGTTGGCTGATAAGTAACGTTCACGCACGACTGACCTTTATGGTGCTTATGATAAAAATTCGTCCAGCACTGTGACCTAACATAGCGCATGATTTAACAGTACACACGCCTGCACATCAACCTACCACAAACTGTCAAATTTCCTCAATAGTCTCTAAACTTGACAGTTTTGGATAGGTTGATGAGCAGGCGTCTGTACCTTTAGATTTTTATAATAAAATAAAGTCTAATATTGTGTTCAAATGGTAGAAAAATAGGTAATAGATGATGACTAGATAATCATAGTTATTCTTGGTTTTTGTGTTAATTATATAATAGTTAATACAAATGTCATAATATAGTGGCAACACCTTTTTAAAGTTATGTAGGTATATACATACTAAGACTTCTTGCTACATCAAAAGGAATCATTACATTCCCATACATCCCCAATTTTGTTGAAAAACTCAAATTTCAGCTCGATTTATAAAGTTCCATTTAAAATATCTAACCGTAAATTGGTAAGTTGAGATACTGCAATTCTACATACTTTCAGCATTGGGCTGAGAAAATGCAAGGGTGGACAACAATTTTTCTGTGTCGCAGTACAAATAGCTGCGGGGGATGACACCAGTTTTAGAAGTCGGTGGGTGCTCTTTCTATTTGCGGGTCATGTAAAGAAAAATATATTCCAATTTAAAGAGATAGTGTGCGACCAGAATGTCTTATTCCAGAACTTTCTTTTTGGAGTCGCAAGTCTGTTGATAACATATCGCTGGGGTAATGTGCACATTCCGTCTTGTAGACTCAGTCACGTAGATTTCAAGTATATTGATGTGTGCATTGTTTGTGATGAAAAACCAAATGGTAAGGCTTTTACTTATAGAAAGTGTAAGCTGATATTTACTACTAAAAATATTTACAAAGAAAAATTTACGACACAGAAAAGTGTCTCCAATTTTTTCTTGAAATAACTCTTATCTGCCATTCTAGAGGCATTAAAAATAGGCACTTATCTTGATTTAGCCTTTTTAGAGTCATCAATCATACTTTCAAATCATTTCAAATGAGACGAGAGATATTTTTTGAATAAGAATTTTCTTGAATACTGAGGAGATACGACTATAAGATTAGGGTGAATACAAATGTGTTTTCAGTAGGAATATTTACACAGATTATAACTTTATGTTTAAATCAGTTTACAATTTAGAATAAAGAAAATATGTATTTTGCTTAACAATCTTGCTGTAAAATAAATGTTTTCTTTTTATTGATTAAATTAATAATAAACTTGTGCTGTCAGCTTAATAAACTTTCCGAAAATCAAAAGCAACACTTTGGCCCCCTGTGGAGCCAATGTGTCCCCAAAGAGACGAAGTGTTTTTGGAGAGAGTTTGCTATTGGCCTTAAACTGACATTACAGTGTCACCGGACTTGTAACAATCATACATTGTACAGACGCCTGCACATACTGTCAAATGTCCTCAATGGACTTTGAACTTTATGTTTAAGGTTTAAGGTTGACAATGTATTGAAGAAATTTGACAGGTTTGGGTAGGTTGATGTACAGGCGTGTGTACAAAGCGCTATATTCTAAAGACTCGTTAAAATGACACTCACGGACTCGTCTGACGGTCACACTGTTCATCATTGACAAGACGCTCACCCTCTAACGTCATCTCCTTTAGAAACGCTCTAAGGATGTTCGACCACACGGCTTGTGGAACCCTTTAAGTTTGATGCCGCACACAACAATTCAATTACGCTCTAAACGACAAGGCAGCAACAGCATCTCTTTCTAAAAAAAAATCGGTCGTGACCATACATAATGATACAAAGTGGTCGTAAACGATTTCTATCAGGACCGTGAGCTTGAATACCACATAAATGGTACCTTTACAAGGAAATCTATCCACTCGTGCTAGGACCCAATTCATATAAGTAGTAACGTGGTAATGAGAATTGATTCACACCAACTCTTTGCTGTTTGGCTGTTAACGTATTGACTGAATCAGCATCATCGTTAGCCTATCGACGACCTGCGGCTGGGCGGTCCCCCTACGGATTAACGCCGTCCGGAGTCATATTAAAAAAAGTCAATATTATTTTAATCACCAGTTCGTGACCGAGTATTGCGAAAACTTTCAAGATCGCGGCTCGAACGCAAAACGAAAGCTCCTTTATCGAATATTGTTTGTATATTACGTAAATTCTCTCTTTAATTTTTAACAAAAATAACATTTGGTTGGTTATGGTTACCCTCTTTTGAAGTGCTTATTACGGTTCAGGCTCGCTTAAGCTTTGCCGCTTATTCGTATCTCTGGATACTTGAATGGAAATACATTAAAATCAATTTGAAAAGAGAAAAATCCCGATAGAAATGTATGATGTTTGTGAAAATAAGTAAGTATCGCTAGTTGAAAGTAGTATTTAACAAAATAACATTTAAAAATTAAAGATGCCTCAGTTTTTTAATATATTTATTTATAAAACAAAACTTATCTCAATATTACAAATTATTAGTGCAACAGAAATCAAAAAGGTTTATTCGTACACTAAGATCGTCCTTACACAATTCGTACGCAAAAACTTAATTGGTACGTAATAACAGTATTGTCTTGAAGGTGGTAAACATAGAAAAATCAGAAAAAACGACTAGGCATACAATAACCGAAATCTCACGCGCATCTAGCTTGCGAACATTGCCGACAGGGTCCGAGCCGCCCGTCGAGCGATCACAAACAAAAAGATAAGCCGTAGGTTAGGTCACCCACTCAAAAGCGAGTATACAGTATGTCACAAATTACAATGTAAAGAAAAATGTAATGCACTTTTATTTTCAAAGAGATAATGTTAGAAAAACAAAAGAAATAAGCCGGTATTACTCTGCTAATTTTGAGATGAAATATTTTTTTTAAACATTATTTATGTTTTTCTTGTTCAGCTCATTTGTCAGATTAGAAGGTAACATATTTATCAACATTGTTAGCTTACATAATAACGAATATTTCGCAATCCGAGCAATTGTTTCTCTTATTGAGCAAACAGAGACAGTTACATTTGTTTTAAGTATTCTAAAGTCAAAAACACCAATGAAAAAATATTACAACTCTATAATATTCGCATTTAAAAAAAATAATTATAGCTATCGCCATGTAAACCACAATCTAATGGAAAGATCACGAAAATATGTGTAATAGTTTTTTTTTTTAATAGTCGTATTTTTGTTGTATATTTTACACAACAAAATCAAGTAAAAGTATATGCAAATAAAGTCCGTCAACCGAGTCAAATCAATCCAAATGTTCGTCGTTCAAAATCATAAGTTTGACTACAAAAACAGATATTTCAAGCAAATCTATTCACCTTCGCCCATGAAAGCAGATGAGTTAAACAAAATGGTAATGAAAGCAGGTTTTTATTTGCGAAAAGGAGCATCTTGGGAGCGCATTTTTGCCTCATTTGTCTTCTATATGGCCATTACTCTAATGTTTCCCTGGAGGAGAACACTTCTCAAAAGATATTAAATAATGGCGGAAATGAACGTTTCGATAAATTATATTGAATTTTTCGCATTAGGGGCCGTGCTCAACCGACTGGATGGGCTTCGTTAAGATAGAAACAAGTGGCACTTTCTTCGTGTAAAACTGGTACTTTTTCTCGGTGAATGATGTCAGCCACAGGCGTTGCGTTTTATTTTATGAAAGCACCCTTTTGGCTTGATAAACCATCGTTACGTTAGACAATAACTCTGTGGCGCTATGAAATTATTTATGCGGGTACTGCCACGTTTCTTTTATTCAATTGGCTTTATAAAGGTAAATTTAAAATGGTGACGAGTTATATAATTTTACGTAACAGTTATCATGCCTAGTTACAGATCACTAACGTTTTTTCTTTTATGGTAATTCTAACTTCATAGCGCAGTGTTTCACACAATCTTGCAAGACGGCAACTTTTGCAGTGCCGGGCCACCGGATTGGTGTCCAAATTAAATCGTGTCGACCACTTTCGCGTCCCGAAAGGTACTTCACTACGCACCGGTTTTAGTTCTTGCCGTTGTTCAAGAAGGTGGCAGTTGCCAAAACATACCAACATTCATTGTCCTGCGTAGTATTATGGCTTATGGCCTAATCACCCTATGTGGGTTTATGTTCTAGCACTAAGCCCAACATAGGACTTTATAGGCTGACGATGATGATGCGAGCCGTTGCCGAGGAGGGGGAACTCGGTGTTTGCCCATCGGGTTTCGGGTTTGTGATTTCAAGCCATTCCCGTGGCAGGAGGGATGGAACTAGGTTTACGTCCCATCCCCTCATCGAGCTTTTAGTAGCTAGATGAAGGAAGAGGAGGAGAGTCCCACATAACCCAGGGCGTCGCATTTTACGTAGTTTAAAAAAAATATAAAGACGATGAAAAAAAAAATTATTCTACATGATAACACTACCTACATGAAATTATACCAAAGAAACAAAAACAAATCATCAATTTTATTAGTCGATATGGGTGGTCAGCTCACGCTCTGTTGACCTTTACAGGGCCCTAACGTTTTCCGCAATGAAACTCCTGAGTACATCGTATACGGCGCTATCGTATACAAGAAGAAATATAATCACGCATATAAAACTTTACTGCCCGTTGACGTCGTAACGATTTTTATATTATAACTTTCCTCGGCGTTAATCCCCAAATATCCACTTGTTTGCCTTGTAACATCTGGTTGGGCAATAATTTACAAGTACCTAAGACGGCTTTAATTTTTTTCTAATAGCCATAGCCAGGAGCCTCGCTCTTTAATGTTTGCGGTCGTAAATCTGGGCAAATTAAGCTGGAATGATTAAGCTCGGTTGTGGAGCACTCCGTTGGTCGCTGACCTAATTTTACAACTTAAACACTCTTCATTTAGTTCGTATCTGCATAATTGTATTTAAACTATGTTGTGTTCTTTAGAACTTTACTGAAGCTTTTATTAAAAATATTCTATTGTGTCTATGGTCCAACTGGTGATAATAACTTGGAATAAACTTTCGCTGTGCATAATGCCTTACCACCAAGCGTATAACATATTGTAGAGATCGGGCTAAAACCCACCACTCCGCTCCAATGCGAGTTGGTGGGTTTTAACGACTGTTACCTTACGACATCAAGCGGGACGAATAATAAAATATAAAAACAAATTAGCTTGTAAAACTAATGGCGGTTTACTATGCAGCTTAATAGCACATTATGAAGTATATTTTTTTATAATTATGTAGATAATTTTCTTTATATCTTAGAGGTAAGTGCCTTCATCTCACCTGATGTTAAGTGATTATAAGGCGAATGGTGGAAGCGCACTTCACCCGGGATCCTCAACTACTGAGGCACTGGCTATCTTATCGCTATCACTTCATAAAGATTTGATATTTTGAAAGAAAAAAAGAAAAGAAAAGAATTTTGATGCATTTCTTGCTGTAAATATACCAAGACAAGGCTGTGTCAATCAGCCGCACTCGAGTCGATATTTCGTTTATTTAGCTGCCACAAATAGCTCAAGAGCCTACCACTTACTCGCTTCTCGCAAGAGTACAGCGCTAATATTTCGCAAAGGGCAAAGGGCGTTTAGAGGCTTTATTAAATATCCCGTAATCAAAGCAAATTAAGTTAATTATTATAATAATTCAAGAATGGATATCTGATTGAAGAGATAGACCTTTCTGCAGACTAAATTACATTTTAGAATCATCAGCAAAATTTATTTTGTGATGAAACATTGATTACAAAAACACAATGTTGAAAAAAATTTTTCAACATTGTGTTTTTGTAATTTGTATCGCAACAAAATTTGGGTTAAAATTATATAAAACAAAACAAAAACATTTTATGAAACATTGAGTTAATAAAATAAGACTTAACTAGGACACCTACATGTTCCCTGTGAAACTCTTAACAAGATGATGATTACGCGTAGAGGACAGAACATTTTGTTTTTAATATTACGCTGCTGCTAACGAGTACTGAATTTCATAATTTTACTAATTTACTTTGTGTATTGTGACCCACATCAGTCGCAAAGGAGAAGTGCCAAATGACCCCGCGTTAGAAAACTCACATGCATACCCAAACTGATTCAGTTTTTTATTAGTACGTTAAATGTAATTGATGCATGTCGTTTTTGTCATAATTCATTTTAAAAAAATACTAATACAACTACATGATCAGTATTTCGTTTCGCCATGGACTAAATTGTTTCGCTGACTGATCTGTTCTGCTATTAAGTTTTAGTGTTTGTTTTTCTTTATAATCTTCATGTATAAAGCGCGAGAATTGTTAGTAAAACACATGGTAGGGCCGAGTTGTTTGTATTCGGTACGTAGGTAGCGGCTGTCGTTCGACTGTCCTCGTTAGCCGACGTGCAGCCGAGCCAACCGCACCTGGATTACTCTTGAGTTGCACTTAAAACTTGCCAAA
The DNA here is from genome assembly GCA_949315975.1 of Eudonia truncicolella. Classification (NCBI taxonomy): domain Eukaryota; kingdom Metazoa; phylum Arthropoda; class Insecta; order Lepidoptera; family Crambidae; genus Eudonia; species Eudonia truncicolella. The sequence continues at coordinate 8,942,475 of OX438826.1, read as the reverse complement.
ATGTAAGGCGTACCCTCAAATTATGTAAGTTGGTGAAATTTGTTGGAATTTAACGAAAGAAACGTCAGTGGATACGAAATATTTAGTTCTATAGCTCCTACCTACATATTTTTGGAGGTGATAAAATTAGGACCAACTTAGTGAGAAAAATGGCAAAGTGCTGTACTCAACATCAGATTCTAGAGGACTTTCTTTATTTTTCTTTATTGAATATTCTTCTTTATTCTGTTTGCATAGTGTGTTTTGCAAATCCGGGCTTGTGATCACCAACCCGCATTTGGCAAACGTGATGTGTGATTAAACCAATAACCCGTTTAAGGTACGAGTAGCGCTGAGTTGATTTAATGATGGAGCCTTTGCCCCTGTGGAACCGTTTATAACAATTTGCTTTACATTATAAATATTTATTAACCAACTCTCGCAATAGCTACTTCAATTATTACTTAAAAATAGATACAGACAATGTTTCATATCACTCAGCTGAAATTAAACCATTAGATTTCCATGGAAACCAGGGATGGGTCTCGGACCCGATCTAATCCGAACCCCTCGGAGAATCCAGTATCCAGACGTTTTATGTGTAACCATTGTAGGATGATCAGGAGGCCTGCCATAATCTGCCATTGCATCCCGAAGCACATGGTAGAACTTGATCGTTTGTATTCAGTACGATACGGCAGCCGTTTCACTGTTTTCGTTAAGCCCAACCCAAAGCAGCACTTGGATTATTCTTACGTTGATTAAAATTTACTTGCATTACAGGTTTTTTCTAAATAAAAATATATTTCTAATTTTTTTTTTTCTAAAAACATCTGGGTTTTGCCTGTTTTTGTCAGTATCACAAAACAGTTAATAATAATAATAATAGTTTTATTATTAAAATATTGTAAAATCTAGTTTTAAGAAAGAAAATTTATAAAGGGTATAATTATAATAATAACTATTTGGAATATTAAAGTTATAGTAATAACAATAATAATAACCTGAAAATAATAGTATTGTCTTATGGTCTAAGCAGCTATGGCCGTACTTATAAAACATATTTGGATCAGATATACAATATTCAACATAGGATTCTTAAATTATTAGTTATGGGACTGACATGCCAAAAGGCAAAAGTCCCTTAAAAATAAAGATATAAAAAAATAAATTATTAGTTCTCCCGAAAATAAAAAACCAATATTCAGAAGATGCTACGAGGCTTTTTAAATACTGTAGTGTTTTACCTATTCACACTAAAGTCTAATGTGTCCTGTTTCTTGAACAGTTTATTAAAGAAGACATTAAAATTCCAGTAAAATATGTAAAAACAACTAAAAAGACTTTTAATTCCAAAATTTTGTAACAAATATGGTAAAAGAACCTCAAAATATTTAAGACTCCACCTTATTAATCAATTGCTTAATCATATTAAAGATAAAAGAAACGAAAAAAATATTAAAAAAACTAATTAAAAACCACTATGCTACAACATTGTAACATAGTTAAACATTTTAAGCGCCAGTTATTTATAACGGAACGTCCTGTGCGAGTGCGCACGCACAGTAAGTTGTTTCTGTGTACACGCGCGCACGCAGTGACGCTGTGCAACGCTGTCAGTTCTGTATCGATGCGATGGAATGGTTACGCTGAGCACGCTAGCTCACAATTGATGTACTGCCTTTTTGTCGTTTACCGTCATATCATTATTTTACTGTTTCTAATTCAATTACTTATTATTATATTGAGAACTTAGTATCTAGACAAACCTAACATAGGCTTTAAGATATTTGTAATTATATTTTTATTAATAAAAAAAAATAAACCTAAAAAGATTACAGTAAATACATTACAGAAAGCCGCTATCCTTAATACCTGCCGAATTGTGAGGAAAGTTCATGCAACTGGAAGATTCTGAAATAGCCCCACACCATACACAGACAACACACCACACCCAGTAATTACTTGATTTTTACTTGTAATTATAGAGAAAACCTGAAAAAAAAACATATAATAATAATATTTTTTTATTTTCATAAGTTTATTACTTTATTTTTTTAGAAAATAAATTCGACATAGACATGCTCAATATTAGTCAAATGTTTTAATTAATTTAATTCAAAGAAACCATAGCATAAAAATCATATTCTATTAAACATTACTTACCCAAATTGGTAATCGAGTTTTACTTTTAATATTATTTAGAACTGTATTAATATTATTTAGAACTGTTATATCAAAATAGTCTGACCTTACTATCTGCGTCTCTAGTGACGGTTTAACCTTAACAAGGGTAGACGAGCAACTTCAATTTAAATGGCCAACTTCAACTATTTGGAACATCAAAGTTATAGTGACACAAACTTGAAGGTTTATTTGAAGAAGCAGAATGATTTTGAATAATCGACATTCGTGCCGTTGTCGATGCCGGATCCCGCGACATTTCAGATCGACAAACCGTTATTAACCCCACGGGGAGCGGAACTTTCACGTAGATTACCCACTATAACTAAATTACGTCACTGCTCCGTACAAGTGGCCTATTCATAGTTGCCAGTCATTGGTTAATTAAGCAAACACAAACAAAACGATGCTGCCGCTGTTCAAATTGTTGTGGTGTATATTGACGTTATATTGTCAGATTTAATTTTGTACAAACAACAACGGGTTTGGCGCAGCTGCAGGAGTCGGACTAATTTCGTCTCGACATGACAAGGGTATTAGTTGGGTCGACCCTTTTTATAACTCAGGTTACTTGACAACAAAACCTTCCGAATAATTGTCGCTGCAAAATACGGGTGTAATGCGGATCTAATTTTGTGGGAGGGCAGTCAAGTCAATAATATATCTTATCAAAATTATGTTGATTTTAAAATGTTCATGCAATATCATGGTATTATTTTGGTGGCAAAATTAATGTAGGATCAGAAATCAGATCAATAAATTTTGATGATTCATAATAGAAAATAGCCATAAATAATAACATGTGGTATTTTTATGTACACGTCATCATTACAATCAATCCGTAGCCTATTCTAATTTAATCCAGCTACAGTCGTAGCTCATCCCAAGTGCAAACGCTAATCCTGATTTAAAACTGCTAAATTATGCATTAATTTGTCGTGAATTAAGGGGTTTGTAAATGTTCCCCGAGTGTATAGTATTTGAGACTCAGCAAGATTTAAGAGCGTCGTCGCAAAGCTGAATGAGATAAGAGTGGATCGCGCTAAGCTGAAGCGTGAATTACCGTCGCTTCTTTGTACGGCAGAACCTGCTTCGAGTTCGTCTCTTGGAACAGGGATAACTTGCCGTATGTGCCCGAATTTATTTAAATTCGCAGAATACCTCGTCCCTACTCGAATAAGTGAAGTTACTACGACATCATTAACTCGGCAATAATGTTAATGAAATGTTCCTTGCCGTGACCCAGCTGTGCCGGCGTGGAAGACGATATTACAGGCTTTATCACAATTTAGGAGTGTTAAGCTGCCTTGAATTTCTTCATTACTCACGCGGAATACAGCGGAAAAGAAACACCGTCTGTCTGACTGAAGGCAATAAGGAACGGTGTCAGTTTCGCCGTATCTGAACGTTGGGGTGGGACACGTAGGGTCATGCCTAATATACATATAGATTTTTGTGACAAATAACACATTGTCCTCATAAGAAATTCACCCTTGTCGCTGGCGCCGGGCGGGCCCTCGTGAATTATAACATCAGAAAGCGCCAAGTTTTTGTGCCGCGATTAACTGCGTATTACAAGCCGAAAGTATGCCAATGAGCTGGTGTTTCTCGAACTTCTTAATTACTTGCGAAGGGTTTTTTGTTACGACCGTCTTTTTAAAGCGAATTGTTTTCACGTTTCAAAGTGGGACCGACAGAAGAAGTTTGCATAGTTAACGTTCACTGTAAAAACTTTGTTGAGGTGGAACTTCTTGAGCACCTACTTTACTAGATATCTACTTTATCCTTTTTTACGTTAGTAACTTAGCGCATTTCACGTACTGTGGTTTGCCTAGAATAAACTTAAATCCATTCTGCACTTAAATATAGGTTTCGCATTTGAGTATAGTTTCTATATTGATTCGTTCAAAATTATCACTTGTTTTCGACATATTTTTGAGTTTTAACCTTATTGCGGGATGGCGCTTTGTATCAAAAGGCGGAAGTTCGTGAACGACCTTGATTTGGTTACAGTGCGCAGTAGATGCTAATAAAATGCACTAAAATCAATAAATAGCTAGAAAGCTCTCACTCAGCCCCAACCCCCATTTTGTAAAAGCTTAAAATTTATTGCGAAAGACCCAGGTTCGATTCTTGGCTGGATCGGGTGGGCGTTTAATTTTTCACTGTATTTTATAAATTTTATAAATATCTAAAAATGTATGTTATCTCTCTTTATTTTACCGTACAATGTTAAATTATGAGCTATTGTTCGACTGCCTAACAGATTTTTTTACGAAAGAGTTTTATACTAATTTTAGATATAAAAAAGGTATGCCTCCATTATCATAATCTAATCGTCATCATCATCACTAGGCCGGAGAAAATCCACTGCAGAGTATAGGCTACCTTTCACATTTGCTACTGTCCCAATCTTGACTCTCTCGGATCCAAGCTGTACCAACGACCCTTCATATAGTCCACCTAACACCCTGAACGGACGGGTCTCAGCTTGTTTTTGGTTTCACAGAGAAGTTATAACTAGTGATTATATTTTTGTAATCATAGGAAGGTAAACAGCAACACTAATCAGTCCGCGATATTTTGACGTGACGACGACTCGACATTGCTGAGTATAGGCAATCTTTTACTTTTGCCACTGTCCCAATCTTTAGTCTTTCGGGTCCAAGCTGTGCCAGTGACCTTACTTATAACATCCACCAAACAACCGAAATGAATAGGGTTTCTCCAGTCTGCTTTTATTATACACACCATTTGGGAAATTACAACCCACGATTATATTGTAATCATAGGGAGGGGAACAGCATCACTAATCAGCCCGCGACATTTTGACGTGACGACGACTCGCCTTCGATCAGGCGAAACGTCTGAATCACTCTCGTGTGGCTGAAGCCATTCACGGCGCCGAAGTTCCGCTACCCGTGATTAATGGTCTCGCGTTCCCCTGACATTGTGTTTTTGTGATGCAAATAACTCGAGCCGTCGGAACAAGGGGAATTGAGTGGGGGGACCGAGCACTACCGCAGTTTCAATTGCTATGCCGCTGAATACTGATGAACCGTTTCAGTTAAAGGTATTATCTTTGTTGTAACGTTTAAGGCGCTAAGCGGTGAGTCAGCTGCTGTCAAACGTTTCCGAATTCTGACACCGAAAAGCTCTAATTTTGTTGGTTTTGATTTGGTGCAGTTTTAGGGTATTTTGGTATTCGGCGTTGTGGTAATCATGTGGCGGCCTTATGTCAGCTAACGTAATTTATAACGCTGTCTGATATTCATGCTAAGAACTCAGTGGTCAGTGGCCTTTTTAATTATTCTTAATTTTTGTATTATGTTTAAAGGCATGCCCATATAGTCCTTTTTACTACGTTAAGCAACTTGTGTTTAAAGCTTGTTATAGTTTTTATTAAATTACTTTTTAAATTTTCATATCACCAGGATTACTCTTAGTGAGGTGAGAATTGAAAGACACTTCATCTCGAAGATTACCTTACTGACGCAATGGCACCCAAGTTTGCTAGCAAGCTAATTTTTTATATCTAGCATGTATCATTCGTAGACTAAAAGTATAAGTAAAATTAAACCTTGTTATTAAGTTTAAAATACTTGCTGGCAATATGGCTAGGCAAATGGCGGAAGAAATTCAAACGGTAGAATGTGCATTATTAACCTATTGCTTCCTGTATTTTCACTTTTTATTATTGAACACCATAATTTTAACTTTATTACCTTGAGGTCGAAACCAATGAAAAATGAAAAACAAGGGTTTAATATTGTGGACTTTTTTAATCACTCCATCCAGTCGCTTTTAAAGATTTGATAATATTTAATTAATATTGCATTATTTACCTATTGTGAAAGCTGAAAATTACAGTAGAATGTAAATAAAATTTCAAACAAAGAATGAGAACTCGTAGACCAAACATTCATTTCAATTATACCTATTCTAGAACCAAAAAGTTTTTTCATGAGAATAATATAAAACCTGTTTTCTTATTAATCACTTAAAAAGTGTATATCGTCTGCTTACATTATCGTGTGTACATTTCGTTGAATTGAGATAATAAGGTTTGAAAGTTCAAGTCGATCTTTGACTATCGTTAAATTGAATTGTTGCGAAATTTTTCACGCCTATTAACAGATTAAAATTTAATCTGTTAATAGGCGTGAAAAATTTATATTAATAATTAATATTTAATATTCTACTTTATCTGTGTTAATCTTATGCACCATCACTTGTGTCATCACACTTCATAGTTAAGTAAATACCAAACCTACAAAGAAAAAACTTAAAGTGACTTAACATCTACTCACTTGTAGACAAAATGGAGACACATTGCTCGAATTCAGTGATAAGTCGATTTACTTCTGTTCAACAGAATCATTATTGGTATTTCTTTCCATTTACCATATTTTAAACTAACGTATCTTTGCGTTGAACGGTCTTAGCGTTTATTCCATTTTACTAGTAGATAGAGCGTCGAAAATTACATATATCTCAATTCATAACTCATTTTTGATAAAATATGTATTTATCATGTTTTACCAGTAACCAGACGATATATCAAATTAGTGAAAGCCCACAGTAAACTTCAATTATCTACAGCCTGCACTGAGAGACAAGTTATTAATGTAAAATTTAATTTAAAAATAAGGGCAATGTTGTCTTATTATCATCATCATTTCAGCCACTGCTGAGTACAGGCAAAAAAATCTGATAATGAGCGGCGCGCATATTTATAACAGTGGTGGCAATAGCGGACAGGGACGCACCTACAGTCAGCCTCGGAAGTTGCTGGCCACTTCAGTACGCACAACAAGCGACTGTCAGATTATTTATTTGGTTTGACAAAGACTTAAGTGAACAGCTACTACTTATATTGCTACCGTCAGTACAAAATTTTACATAAAAATAACGCTTTAGAATATGATTATAAAAACATTACAAGAACGGTTATATTGTCACGCCAATAACGTAAACATGAGCCAACGGAACTTAATAGGCCATATTCACATACCTAGCCGATTTTCTCGCTCTCAATAAGCGTGTCACATGTTATCATAATATCTGCTTATAGGTACGCGGGAGGGACACAAAATTGGTATGTTCACTATTCAGGCGCAAGCCAGTTGGATATATCCATCTACCGTTGGATCAGTGGGACATTTCAAAAGCTTACAGAGTACTTGGTCACATGGAGACGAATCAGTTGTAATTATTATTATTCAGTTAGTTTGACAAAGTGTTAAAGTTATCAGTTACTTTTACTGCCGACTGTACCAAATATTATATGAATATCGCAGTTTTGGGCATGATTATTAAAACATTACAAGGACAGTTATATTTTCACACCGATAACGTCAATAAGTAAGTAAATAAGTTCATCGTTTATTCGGCTTCAAGACCATTCAAAAATAAAACAAAGACATAACAATCAAAATGGGTTATATAAAACAAAGAAATTTAAAATTGACGAAAATGAGCTGGTTAGGCTCAGCTGTGGTTGCTGCTAGATGACACAACGTTGATTTTCAGCGAGAGGCATTGAGAGGTTTTTGAAAATTAAAATTAAAATTTATAAAATTTTCTTAAAACCATATTCCAGGTAGTGATTGTATGGTGCATGCTGTGTATAGTCAAGAATAATGTTATCAGTAAACTACACAAAAATATATATTTAAATTCTCAGCCACATTAACATAGCAAGCCGATTTTCTGTCTCTCAATAAGCATGTCACATGTTATCATATCTGCTTATACGCGGGAGGGTATACAAAATTGGTCTGTTTACTATTCAGGCGCGAGACAGTTGGATCTACTATGTTCCATCATTTTGAGCGTTCTGCGGTTTTTGCTATCTCTGTTATGGCTGCCATTAGTTATGGTGCCACATTAAATGCAGGTAGCGCTACCCTAGTGTGATTTTGTTTTATAATTTACTTCTGGTCTATTTGTTTTAATGGCTTGTACTGTGGTTAGTTGAATGGAGGTAGTACCTTTACTGATGAACGTAGTGGAGGTTGCAGTAGCTACGTAACATTGTCACCTCGTTTTTTGTAACCTAGGAGGTGGACGACATTGGAGGTGGAATGTAACCTAGTCACCACGTTACCTTCTCTTTTGTAACCAAAGTAACTAATGATGGAACTGAGAAGTGAGGAGCTGAGTAGCTCAGCAGCTTGCTATGACGGGTTGAGATCACGTAAGCTAAGCAACTTTCACAAAGCCGGATGACTGAATTGGTTGGCAAATTAAATATAATCTCGAGCATCTCTTGGTATCGAAATGCAGTTTTGAGACAAATCTGTATTATTTGGAAATGTCCTTTAATATCTCCTCGGTGGCCGAGTGGTGGCGCTGGGTATGATACCTGGAGGTGCTGAATTCACTTCCCAGGTCGTTTAAAGTATTTAGAAATAGAAATAATCTTTATTTGGTACAATCACACATACTAATTCAAAACACAGAAATATCACATTTCGAATATTTTCGATGCATAGCCCAGCCAGAAATGATTCGATTTTACTAATAAAGGCCCGTAATGCTGTCCCACTAGCAGGATACTTTACTTTTTATACACTAGTATACACGCACATATCTAATTTTAGCTATAAAATGTAAAAAGGGCTAAAACTATGTTTACATATAGCTACTGTTTAAATTACAGTTCCAACACATTTTCGCTTCAGACTACGTGTAAAATTTTGTGCATAGTAACAATGACTAATATTCTCAGAGAAAAAACCATTTCATTTGTATGTAAAACAACATATTCATCCAAATTAATTGTAGGTACCTGTAATAAGTACTAGACTATGGTATGAAATACCTAGTCCTTGGGCCAGCATGGTAGAGTACGGTTCGATCTCCCCACTCTTTAATGTTTCTTTGAGTAAGCCTTAGTCCAACAGTGGGACATTAAGGCTAATCTTATATGTATAATAACGTTTTGTTGTGGTATGTATATGACTGTTTATTTATTATATAAAGTAAGTAAATATTTTTTTACGGTTTTAAGTCGTAATGTGTAGTTGTCTTATCATCATCAACATTTTATGAACCCACTGCTGGGGTATGCACGAGCCTTCCCAATGAATGGATAAGGAAATCGGGCCATAAACCACCATGCGGCCCAATGCTGATTGGTGGTTAACGACTGCTTATGCAGCCGGGACCAACGGCTTTACGTACCTTCCGAAGCACGGTAGTTGTCTTATAGTAAAAGTAAAATAAACACTCACTTACGAAGTCATTTATCACGAAGAGCCAGGCAATCAAACAGTCGATAGTTAATCCTCTAAACAAATACTTAAACCTATATTTCATCATCATCATCAGCTCATTTTATATCCCCACTGCTGGGGCACGAGCCTTCCCTATGGATGGATAGAAAGAACGGGCCATAAACCACCACGCGGGCCCAGTGCGGATTGGTGGTTGTTAATGACTGCTAAGCCGGGACCAACGACATAACGTGCTTTCCAAAGCACGGAGAAGCTCGAAATTATAATTTTTGGTCACCCATCCGATGACCGGCCTTTGCGAAAGATGCTTAATTACAGCACTCGCAGACCGGGGGCGCGTTAACCACTGCACAATCGAGCCCTTCAAATCTAAATTTAAGCCTTACATTTTATCTAATAAAATAACTATAACAAGAAATCTAAAGTTGTAGGTACACTTGTAGCGTATTTGGGCGCTTAAAACTATAAGATAGACATTATTTCACACTGAAGTTTTTTTTTGGAAATCTAATAAACATTTCCACCGACACGAAATTCGAAATTAACGTATAATAATAATAATAATAATAATAATAATAGTAACGCTAAATGTTGACATTATTTATGAGAGTTACGGTGGAAAAGTCGGTTGCAGGGCTGGAATGAATATATATTTAAAAGTTAATTTACCAAATAACGATAAAAAATATTATATTATATTATATTATGAAATAACTATTGGTTATAACAATTTTTTTTATCGTTATTTGGTAAATTAACTATTAAATATATATTCATTCCAGCCCTGCAACTGACTTTTCCACCGTAACTCTCATAAATAATGTCAACATTTAGCTGCCGAAATAAAGGCAGGCGAACAAAGTGGAAGCTTTGCCTATAAAAATAAAAGCCCAACAATGGGCACCAACATAAATAATCCCTCCATAATAAATTCGCAACTATATACGACGCTTGAATTGTCTGAGTCTATACTTTAAAAGTTTTTTAAGTGCCGGAACAGGCCTCCGTTTTAATTGCGCCAACCGGAAAAGGGGGAGATGAATGGTAGGAAACTGGTGCTGCCTTGCCTACCGGCCTACATTATTAAAACTTGCCTCTTAGGCTGTATACAGACGAGCTGTCATTCGACTGCTCGCGATGCTAGTTGAATGAGAATCGTTAGAAGCATGTTGTAATTAGTTCATCGCTAAGAGCGTTGGAACAGCGACAAACACATTTCACACAGAACAGTAAGATCATTTTAGTGACATACTCAGTCGTACATGTATTTAATAAAGTACATTAGAATAGAATAGAATGTCGTTGACCTCATCAAAAACTTAGATATGTATTAAAATTCTCAGAAATCGTCAAAACCACAAAATAATGTCTATTTTGCATTAGTTTTTCTACCCGCAATAAAATTTAAGTGTAGGTAAATATTTCAACTTAAAAATAAATACAAAACATATACTAGATGGGTTAAGTTATATTAAAAAGCTAGGCTTCAAGTGGAACACTTATCTTGTGTAACACTTATTTCAGGCGCATCATGATTAGCTAATCATAGGCCATCATCGACGTCCCACTACTGGACTCCATCTTCCCACTTGAAAACTGAAAGATCAGTTTATAACACAGACAAAAGTAATACGAGTACTTCTGTGGTCCATAATCTATCACTTTGGTTCGATAAGAGGTCGGTGGGTTTCAAGGCCTGAATGCTTATCACAACAACCGGGACCAATGACTTAACTCTGGCCTGACGTACTACCTGGTAAACAAAGGAGCTCGCAGATATTTAAATTTGGCGTGATATGTCATTTTTAGAGTGCATAATCCATTAAAAAGTAAGTTTTTCTAAAAATTCATGCGTTCTAAATATAGCGCGTATGTACACCCTACTTCACACTCCTACGACACGACTCGGCCATAATGAAACGTGTATCTCGAAGACACTCCAAATAAGTTTTGTGAATCACATCGATGGCGAACAATTCTCATTAATGACAAGTTATTTTAAGGATCTCTTCTAACAAGGCTTTTGATCGACTTTATTACATAACGTTAATTTAAAGTACTAGTAGATTTGTGTGCGTAAATGTTAACGTTAGTTTTTGAATAATATAGAAATCGAAATAAAAGAAGCACTGGAAATCTGTCAATTGAAAATATCGGAATGGAGTTATCAGGCAAACGGCAAAATTGAAAAATAAAAGGTGAACGATGTTAATTTTCAGAATCAGTAAACAATGGCTTCATACGCTCTACCCTTGGAATGAATTTGGTTTTAATCCATAGATAGGGTATCAGGAGATAGGACGCAGAGGACTGCGTATGTAGAGTAGTGCAGCCGGAACATTGTAGTAGCAGAACTGGTCGCAGCAGATAGTTTGATGTGCCACACAGGTTACGGTGGGCAGGTTACATATTCTTTTTGTTACTGAGATGTAGCCCTTCTTGCTTCTGCGGTGCGCACGCGAAGTTTTATGGATGTTCTGGCTATTTTTTTTTAACTTATTCTGCCAATGGTTCCGAAAAGAGCTTTGCCACTGCAAACCACGTATTTGTTATCAGCCTACAAATGCACATTGTAAGAGACTGTTGTTTGCCTGAGCAGATCTTTTTCAAATAAACAAAGGTGAATTATTGACTCGTGCCAAGTAGATGGATATGTATTTATACTAATAACAATACTGACAGTCAATCAAAAAATATATCTATAGATATTTGTGATAGGAACAATTCCATATGAATTCTTTTGTTATTTTTTGTGTTTAATGTTGTATCATTTTATATTTTTATTAGAGTTTACACTGTGATTCACTCTTTACACGCGTTAGCGTACTGGTGAGATTAGTAAACATCTAAAATCTTATAAATAAACAACGAAAACAAAGTTCACAAAGTGTGTTACAAAATGTGTCCTTAAGTAAACAACAAAACCGCTCAACAAATAAAATTAAATGCAAATAGTTAAGAAAATAATCACTACGAAAAAATGAGGTTTACCTCACGTATAACAATATTACTTTATTTTTATTACAGGGAAGGGGAAATTCGCCGTGCAGCAAAAGTGCTCTTTTATGAACATGAATATGTATGAATAAACGTGTGAAATGGGTCCATCTGGCGCTAAAAAGGTAACAAATAAAATTTTAACACCTGCCTTGCATTAGTGGTTCTGTTTACCGCATAAAGCGTAACGGGAACGCAGACTAATTGCGTCCTTGAAACGAGAGGCTCCGCGCAAACATTGTTTATAAAAGGTACGAAATAGACGGCCGCTGTAATACTGCGATAGTGGTAAATATGGGGACGGCACCTTAACTTATGATATGAGAGAGCGACTATGAAATTTGTGAGCCATTGTAAATTGTTGGTACCTGTTATTAAACGGCATTAAAACTGAAAAAGAAAGATTGTACGATTACCAACTATACCAATATATGAAAGCTGAAGAGTTTGTTTTTTGTTTGAACGCGCTGATGTCTAGAACTACCAGTCGGATTTGAAAAAATATTTTTGTATTTGCTAGCCTAATTTTCGTGGAAGGCTAGAGGATATTTAATATCACGCTATGGCCCTTAAGAAAAAACGCTAAGTGAATACGGTGGGTCGGAGAACAGCAAGTTATTTATAATTGGCTAAAAAAAAACGCAACAGTTAAATAGAATAGAATAGGTATTTATTTGACTAACACTGTACACTCAACATTCATAAAAAAATATTGCAAAAAGAAAATAAAATGTTTTAAAAATCGAAATAAACCAGTAGGTATTATCTAGTTATGCATATGCATACGTTGCTGCATGCACAGTGTCGCCAACGGTCTACCCTCGGCATGAGCTACGGATTATCCGTCGCGCTGATTGCGCAGTTTCACAAGATGTCGGGTCCCCGAATGGTTAATTTTGTATCTTGAGCGCCTCCGTACTTCTGAAAGCAAGAATATCTATATCTATGTTTTTTTATGTAGCCGTATCTATTTTTTTTATGTTAGCAAACGAGTCTACGGTTCACCTAATAGAAAGTAACCACGAGCACCCACGGATGCAACACCAGAATAATCGCAGAAGCGTTGCCCGCCCGATTCCGGTCCATGGCGTAACATCTGCCATAAATAATTTTCTTTGTTCCATATTAACTCCGTTTGAATCCGTACAAAAAGTTGTATATCATTAACGTGCCTAATGACCTAGATTCACATAAACCTCTTTGTCAATTACAATATTTTTCCGCTCTTGCTACATTTTATAAATTTTCTAAGATTACCAACCGGAGGTACTGACAGCTGGTTGAGTGCGCTGCGACCGCCTTATTACATTGCGCGAGTACCGCCACAAAGCCTCAGCCGTGCCTTATCTGAGGACCACGAGAGCCTCCTAAGCCCAGGTTGTTACCTCGAAACACATTGTAACACATAATGCGCCTCGACCTAACGCCCCGTCCTCGCGTAATAAGAATATGTATTCTTATAATGTAGCGCTCCCTGACAATTTGCCGTTATTCTATTCTCTATGCATATAAGACGACACAGCCAGAATGAGTACTGTTAGGTAGGTAGCGTCTTGAGATTGGAATTTAGATATAGTGCATGCTTATTCTGCGCTGTAAATATAACTGAATGAATTATATAATGTAGCGACACGATGGTTCTGAGAGTTGTTTTATTTATTCTCAATTTTTAATTTTATTTATCGATATATTTACTCTTTTTCTTTTTAAAGTTCAAATAATGTGATCAAATAGTATTATATTATATAAATAGTAGTATATGAGATAAATAATAATTAAACCTTAATTTAATGTTTTTTTTTAAGATAGCTACAAAAGTGTGAATTTATTTGTTTCCAAAAAACAAGTGTAATTGTAAGTAAATCTAAAAAAAACTGTTAATTGTCAATAATATTAATAAAAAATAAAATTTTGTTTCTTCTTGTCACAGAAATAAGTTCCAGCTGTATAAACGTTGTTGGTACCTTTAAGCTGATAAACATATAAAATATTGTTCTTATTAAAATTTAAGAACTATACAATTGACTCATGAATCTTGATTGCAGATATTAGTTCCTGCTTTATTTATTAAACTAGTTCATAACTGGTAGTTCACTCAAGACTGGGAAATAGTCTTATACAATGTTGATAAATGTGAGGAAAGTATAAATTTAAAGGTATATTTCAAATTGTTGCTGCATATTTGAAGTGCGGTAGCGGAGTAGGAATATTTTCGTATATTTATCCTTCAACAATTATCGCTATCGCTCACGTAGGTAGATATATTGCCGTTGCACTTGCACGTATGCGATGACTGCCGTAGTGCAGGATAGCAACATTTACGTCAGTGATAGACACGGGTCATTGTACGAAATTCTTCCTGCTCCACAATATAACAGTTATAAATGTCATTTTATCTATCTATATATACTATTTGTGGCTTTGTTTGTTTGTGGAAGGTAATCCCTGGAATTACTTGTCCAATGCCCAAAATTCTTTCACTGATAGAATGCTACAATCCTTGCGGGTAACATAGGCTTTATTTTATTTTGATAAAAAGAGTTTAAGATATCAAATCTACTCGAACGAAGTCGCGGGTAAGGCGGCTAAACTAGTTAAGTTTAAAATAAAAACAAATAGCATCTAAGATAATTTTCATCGATAGAAACTATTTTGCTCTTTCATTGTTTTATGAACACATTTTACATTATTTAAAAACTTTTTTTTTTTGCTTAACCTAATAAATTGCTAAACGAAATGTATCTCTTTCTCTCTCTCAATCCTTCTCATTGGTTAGATTTAAATATTGCACTTTTCACGTACAACTCAACAGAGGTGCCGAAATGTACATTGTATGGCTGTGTAATATTGCACAGAGATAGGTATATACATAGTAACTAAATATAACTCGTACTTGTTTTATCATTTACCTTTTATCATTGACGAAGGCTGCTAGCCCACCCTACGTCAAGGTTACAGGTGGCTTAGCAATGTAATGGTTCAAATTGATATAGGTTGTGGTATTAATTAAACGGTAACATCAAACATTTCTAATACCTTTAAAAAATAACGTACCTAAATATAGTTCTAGTATTTGTACTATGTTACTATAATCTAGTATTTACGTTATGTTTACAACTTCGTTAGATTTCATTATATTCCAGTTTGTATTGTTCTCTGAAATATTCATATTGAAACTCTCTTTACCGACTTAAAAGTGATTTGTAATACCGCAAATTTCTTTAAAATTATGTAGTTCGTTTCGCTTTACGCAAAATTAGCTTGCAGTATCTTTCATTCATCATTTTGTGGTGTGGTGTCCTGGCTGGGATATAATAAACTGCATAATGGGGTCCCAGGTACTATGTGAATTACAACCATCTTCCCTATAAAAGTAACTCTAACCATCTTTCTAAAATGTTTTATCATTTTGACTTAGATAGTTTCGATAAAAAATAAGTGAAACAGAATTAAAGTAAGTCCGTATCAAGTGTTTCATCAAAGCAGTTCCAGTTCTATGTTTCATTGTCCGTATAAGAATTTTGGCTATCATTCGTAAACCGTTCATATCACTACTCAAAAAGAAATTGAGCCAGCCAGAGTACTTGGATTAGATACTGCCAGTCTTTGTACAAACAATCCTTTCCAAAGTCCGCGGTCATAATCTGAATACAAACGGGCAGTCAACCCTACAATCGCGAAGAGACGTCAATCACAAGAGTTGAACCAAGGATGGGACACGAGGGTTGGATTATAAGGGTCTAATTCTCTGAGGCAACAGGATTATTAATATTCAGGGCCACGGATGATGGCCCTAATTTACTTTTATTTAATATTCAATTACAGGTTGGTTTTTGCCCATCGCCCGGTTAAATTATTCGGGCTTATTTCGAAGCTTTCGTTCGTTTTCGTTTTGAATGCGTTCTGTTTTACCTGGCGGGTTCTTAAGGGGAATTAGTGGGGATAAGAGTAAATGTCATTGTTAACAATCTTTTTAATTACGACAAATTATTGCACTCTGTTGTTTTGTGCTTAAGCTATCGGTCTCGATTCCTAGTTCAACTCCTAGTGGGTGTTTTTATTGTATTCTGTTTGCTAATGGTAGGGTTTGTTTTAAGTCCGCCCGGATAAGTAGCAACACCACAGCACAATAACAGCATTGTTTTTTTTTTCTGTCCAAAAGTTAGCACGTCTCTGGTCTTTATGGATAACATATTTAAATTTTAAATTATCTAAACAAATGCTATTATTCAATCAATATTGTATATCATTAATACCTACAAACATAACCTATAACTTTAATTTTCTTTGCTATAGACTTAAACCAACTGGAACTTTGGTACACGTCAGCAAAAACTTATATATTTTCTTCACATTATAAGATAACAATATACGAACGATTTACGTTGCAACGCTAATAAGCCTTTTAGGAACAGTCCAAAATCATAATTAATATTTAACAAATTTTACTTGTAAAATATTAAAGGAGGAAGTTAAATAACCCCGTCATTGATTGCTTTTAAAGTTAATATTAATCGAACAGAGAATCAATTACAACATCGAAAAGCAGTGCTCTTTCCATTCGTGAAATAATATTTAACACTATCATGTGCTTGTATAAACTTGACAAAGGATCTGCAAATCAAATTAAACACTCGGTTTGTGGTGAGACCACGAGTCAGACTCAGAGGTCCCGGGTTCGATTCCCAACAAAAAATATATGCATGTTTCGGCGAAAGTTAGATTCTATTTTTATTTTAGCTCGCCACCGCATGCAATCATAATCAAGACAGAACAGTCATTTCAATTAAAATAATAATTTAAAAAATACAAATAAATCACATTAAATCAATAATTACGTCGCTGAAACATCAATGTCATGTTCAGTTTAGTTTGGGACTTATTCATTCCGTCCGCATTATTCAGTCTTATTCAGTCCGTATTCTGGCAATGCGATCTCCCAACCTCATAAGTCAAGTTGGGCGTCAAACAACAAGTTAAGTGGTGAGATTGCCCGCTCCGCAGTTGTTTAAGAATTTAACTGAAGCGTGCTTCCATCTTCGATTTGATCGTAACGTAATATCAGTTGATATGAAGTTTAAAAGCATTCCTGTTGTTGATTTAAAAAGTGTATGAATTTGCGTTCGGTTTCCAGGCCCAGTAAGTACTGAAAACTTGAGATTTATAATAACTACAAACTATCTCACGATAGCAAGTTTATAAGGGAATTCCACTATCAGCTTCGACTTTATGGTCACAAATAAAAGCCTAGCGCTTCAACAACCTATATTAAATTAATATTTCCAAACGTTAATAACCAGAGACTCATTAACCGCTCACTCAAGTAGCAGTCAGAGCAGATATTCACATTTACATAGTATAAATTTCAGGTAGCAATGAACGAATGAAAAACGGATTAAATAGGGAAATTGGACATTTAAACTCAACCTCGACATGGGAATATATAACTTTAACTTTAACGAGGTAGGGTAGTGACACCAGTGTTTAACAGGAACCAATGATCAACACCTTTTTACTTTGACCATTTAAAATAGGAGTCGGCAGCAGATTTTTTTACTTTCACATCAATTGTATACCTTGCGGTCATTCAGTTAACTTTTTTTTCCTTTAGTTGATGGCTTCGTGCGATTTGCACATTTAGCCAGTGTCAAAGTAATTTTTCTTACAAGTAATACATAAATAAACAATATTTCCTTCCAGTACGATGATGGATTATGAATGATAATAGAAGTGAGAAGTGAGAAATGATATAGCCCCCAACCCCTCGAGTATCTCAGTAAAGGTGTGGGGGGCTTTACTAAGTCCTCACGCGGACTTCTTGAGAGATTTTAAAAGTGACGTTGCACTGTTTTGTTTCATTGTCCAACACTCAAGCACACTCATGAACACTTAACGGTTAATAATCCACCATTATTTCACACGACACAGACAATAAAACAAAACCGCAGACATGACTCTTCACTTTCCCGCCAAGAAGTCCTTCAGTAAACTTACTTACTCCCGACGACTTCCGTAGCTGAGTGGCTTGCACGCCAGACTTTGGGCGGCGCCAACTCTGAGGTCCCGGGTTCGATTCCCGCGGGTGGGTCAATGTCGAAAACAAACTTTTCGATATTGTGTCGGGTCTGAGTGGTTGTGGTACCGTCGTTGTTTCTGATTTCCATGAAACGAGTGCTATAGCTACTTACCTTGGGATCAGAACAATGTATGTGTATGTGATGTTGTCTCATTTTTTTTACTCCGCTTGTTCAGTGACCCGTAGTGGATTTTGGCCTCCGACACAACAAGACGCTAATCTTCCCTACTTTTAATCCTCTCAGAGCTGGTTCAGATACCAGTAGATCCCTAACATAGTCGGAGAAATGAAGTCAGCTACACTCCGTTGGCTTGGGCACGTGGAGAGAATGGGAGAAGATCGGACAGCAAAGAGAGCATACATCTATCTTTACAGAGGAAGAAGAGTGAAAGGATGGGGTTGCACAAAAGATCCCGATGGGTCGAAGTGTTACTGCATGAGGGAAACCTCGGCAGGCCTCATTAAGATAAAATAAGATAAGATCGTGGGAGGGCCAAACGAGCGTTGGCCGGTTGGGCGTCCTAGGTACCGCTGGAAGGTTGAACTTGAGAAAGACCTTACAAAAACACAATGTTGAAAAAATTTCCACGAGCAGGATTTGAACCTGCACCCTTCTGACATACCGGGTCAGGTGCTCTTCCAATTGAGCTATCGTGGTTCTAACCAGCCCGCCGAAATTATTCAACACTATTTACTTTTTTACTTTTTACTTTTTACTTTTTGTTTCGCAACAAAATTTGCGTTAAAATTATATGAACAAATTAAAAACATTTTGAGAAAGACCCTTCATTCAGTAAAACTGCAATGAAATTCTGTATTACTTTTTGGTGATGAAAACTGGTGTCGAACACTGGAACTTATTAAGTAAGCGCTTGGAATTCGCTATATAGTAACGCCGCGCCGGTCGCCTAGACTTTTTTTTATTTATTGCACATTAATAAACTAGGTTTTTAATTTTTTTTTATTGTAAATGTAAAAATATTGGTTTTCAGTTGAGTAAAAAATCATTTTACGCTTGTTATTCCTGTGTCGAACTCTGGTGTCACTACGACACATTAGTTTTATCTTTTGTCCGCAGGAGGGCCTTCGTTTGCTAGTCAATTTAATTGAAAAGGCTATTGCGGCGACTCGGTGTGAAAACAGCACGTAAATGCGGAATACTAAAAATGTGAAATGAATAATTTAGCGACCGGCGCCGGCGCGGCGTCATGTGAATTGCAAATTGAGCGGAAGATTGTATTTACGTGAAATTATTCGAGCAAATCTTGCCTAACGAATTGTTTGCTCCTCCCGAACTTTCGCAATAAGAATATTGAAATTGTGGAACACTTTCTTTTAATAATTAATTTTGTGACGTTCGCGGCAAACTTTTTAATTAGTATTCATAATTAATGAAAACAGCTCTCATTATGGGCTGTGTGAAATGTAATTAATAGTTAATGAACGCTGAAGGTATCGTGTCGATTCAATTATAAATAATGAACTCTCTTTTTTTATATTAAAACAGTTTTATGGAAAGACAACGAGGATTATTTGAGCATTATTCTTACTGTGAGAACCTATTGTTATCGTAAATATATTTTACAACTAATCTTTTCGGGCTCTCCTAATCTCAGGAAGTATATAAGCCTTTTAAATTTGGCAAGGCTATACACGCCAGCAAAGAAAGGATTTTAAAAAGCATGAACCATTTTGTGGGCGGTCGCTAGTAAAATATACAACGTAAATATGCAATCAAAATAAGAAGTATCCTACATTTCACACATGGACAGAAATATGAAATATCATGTCTCGATTTTACTAACATTATTGTTATATTACAATTCTTATTATAATGGAATGCCTTATACAAAGACAACAACAGTTAGGTATTCAGTGAAACTCTCAGAGGTTTTGAGGTATGACGTCAGTCTTTCAACTCACCCGTCTAGCTACTAGCTAGTTTTGTAATACTAAATTGTGTGATGACCGTAATTAGTGCACTACGAGTATATTCGGTATTTAGCTATCATAACGGAATGCTTTATAAAGATAAACATAACAAAATATAGGTACGCTTAGATTTTTGAGGTATAACGTCAGATCTCGCAATTTACCCGTCTAGCTAGCTAGCTTTGAAATACTAAAATGTATGGTAACATATAGTGTATAAAGCCATATAGTTTGTATTACAGTACTGTTTTATTTTGTGTTTTGGCAAAGGCTGATTGCAATGTTGTGATCGGCAACTGGCTTTACAGCTTTTCAAGTGTGTGTTAAGTCAATCTGGCCTGAGCCAAAAGGAAACAATGAATGAGCGTGATATTTAGCATAAAGTTTAGTCCGCTTTTATATCTGCCCCCTTCCTCTTCCAACTATAGGCAGAACACGTACGTATATTTGGCGTGCGAGTAACAACTTCAATGCCTTATCTAAAAAACTAGATTTTAACCTTTTTAACAAAAGCGATGCATCGGCGACACCGCTCTCCTGCTCACCATTTAGTAAACTTGGCCAACGCCCATCAATTTTAGCGGTGATTTAATTTCAATGATGAAGGCAATGGGAAGAGGCCCAGCTGTAGGCGTCCAATTGTTGGTTTGACAGTATAGTTTAGGTACATATGCTCTAGGGCTCTTAAAATTAATTTATACTAGCTTAATTTTATAAGCTGGTTTAGGTTAATTTTTATTCAGTCGACTACTATGTTAGGGCACGCGATAAACACTTTGATAATAGAACTTGACCTACCTAGTTACTACCAGGGAACAAATACTACGCCACTGCTGGGATCTAAAAATTATTCTGGACAAACCATTTGCTTAAACCTTTTTAAAGCTTGGTGTTATAATGCTATGTGAACTTAAATTCTTAGGTAAATTTCAATTATCAATAATCATATTGTTATGCGAACTTACTCTAAAGTTTACGCAAATACTATATATTCCAATGTATCCACTTTAAGATAAGATAAGATAAGATAAGATAAGATAATAAATTTATTTGCTAGAACACAGTAAATTAGGATGTTACATTTTTAACGGATCCATTCGCGTTTATTTCACTTATTAATTTGATTTTATTTAACAACAACCCTTTCTGAGACAGGCCTTTCAGCTACAGACAATCCAGGTGAGAAAATAATTACCAGTTCAAATCCAGCGTGGACCTATTTAAACGTAATTCCTAATTGTCATTTTGTTTACAATAAAAAATATTTTACATTTCTAAAGCTATTTATATTTAATGCTATATTTATATTCTCTAATTTTTGCAGTTAACATTTACAAAACATTACTGTAGTCTAAAACCTAAATGTGCACGCGACAAAAAGTTAAGCTCATAGAAAAGTAGATATGAACCGCCACGGAATTCTCGCCGTCAAAGCTCATTTCAAATAGCCTTCGCAAAAAAAAAGGTGGATTTGAATATTTCACAAATGCCAGCTTTTTGCATTCTTCCGTTTTATTTCCTGCCGTGTAACACTCAACTCCAGATTGTTTTATGGTAACTTTTTTTAGAACGTGGAGTTTTTGCATCGCTCCGTGGTGTTTTATGAATTGCGAATTCGCAAAAGGGAAAGTTCTGTTTAATTTGTTAAAAAAACAAAACAAATGAATACTACCATTGTTGCCACTACAATGGAGCGAGGTTACTTTGGAATTAAATTTAACATTGTTTACTGCTATACATCGGCTAGAGCGGCTACTTTTAGTGTTATAAAGGTTGTTAAAGGTTAGTTGTTTGCAAAAACGATCACATTTTTAAATGCAGGAAGTGCAGGTGCCTGTGAGACTAGCCTGCCGCTTAGATTAGGCAAAAGTTCTAACAATGTAGAGTTTACTTTACGGTATGTATATTAAATGTTGTTTAACTGTCCAGTTTAAGTTTACATAATGGTGAAATTATACAAAATACTTACTTACTTACCGTAGCTTTCTAGACATCTTTAGTGTAGATACAACTTTAATGTAATGTTAAACTTCATTCTAGAATAAGCCTGTTCTAGTACTGCGTTTACAATAGTTTATTTTTAGTAGCATCAATTTATTTTAAGACCATTTTATTACGCGTCGAAAAAAGTCGTCTCTTTGATAGTGCGTACTTCTTGGTGGCCTACTTTATTTTTACAGCAACTTAAATCCCTGGCAGTATATTGATCTCCTTGTTGATCCAGCATGGAAGCGATCAAACCAAAAACACCCCCACCGTTTACTCGTAGTACGTGCTCCATATACATCCATTTTATTACGCACAATCTAGCATTGGTGCCACAATGGAACTCATATTCGAAATACGAACTTTAAGTTCCTTGACTGTTAGGCAGGTGTCCCACCGCCCCGGCGATGAGCGAGTAGCGAGTAGAGCTAGAAACTAGAAGCGAGATGGCGAGCAGCGACAAGCGAGTTGTAGTTCCGATAGTTTTGTCGCTGTGCCGCTGTGCTATAAGCGAGTGTTCTTGTGCGATGGGCAATCTACTCGTTCGGGGGCGACTAGTCCTCTAGATATGAGCAAAGTCGTTATTTATCAATCACCATGACTGTCGTTCCAGCTACACAAGAAAAATCATCGTGAAATTGTCGTACAGATATCGTACAGACGCCTGCACGTCAACCTACCCAAAACTGTCAAATTTCTTCAATAAAATTTCAACTATAATCCATATACATAAAGTTCAATGATCTCTCAGATCCGCACTCTGGGTAGATATGATCGCTCGGCGAGTGATCTGACCGCCAAGCGAGTATCGCTCAGCGGCAAACTAGTAAAGCGATACTCGCCAGCGGCAAACTAGTAAAGCGAGTACTCGCCGGCAGTGTGAACAGTCAGCGATCAAATATTAATATATGCATCTCTTTTATTGACACAGGATATATATCTATTGTACGTTTCTTGAGCGATAAAATAGTCGATAGTTCGTCGCTTACTCGCCGGCGGGCGGTGGGACAGCTGCCTTAGGCACAGCGATAAAAAAATCAAAAATCACAAAAAGATATGTTTTTTTTTTTGTTAACTACGACGTTATTTAAATAGACATTAATTTGAATTTAAAGTTCCAAGACAAATTCTATCGTTCTTCAATCTAACCAGTACCTATTGGAATGGGCAATTCTTGCTTGTTCTTGCTTGTTCTTGCTTCGAAACTCTTTGCTTTCAAACGTGAAAGCACGCAACCCGGGGTTGTTTAGAAAAAAATCATCTCTCTAATTTACAGTTCTTATAGTGCGGAATAATACTGTAAATATTTTTAAAGAAAATCACAATTGCAATATTTCTTCATGATTTATTTTGTACGAAGTTCAACAGTTATTTTTTTTCATTCCGAAATAACTCACGCCTTTTAGGAACAATCCGGTATTAAAATTCTATTGTTAATTGTAACAAAGGAATAATGTAGCTGTAAGCACGAACAAATTTTAATAAACGTGCTATTCAATTTGTTATCTGTCCCTTTACACATTGTTTCATGGAAATCTAATCAAGCCAACGAATAACACAATAGACCCAATTTTTGATATCTGTTAATTAAAATCAATCCTTCCGCTACAAACTGGGTCTTGATAGGACGCCACAACAATATAGTCTTTTTAATTTGTTGTTACATTTTTATCAGGTGCTCAAGTCAATTACTCTATCTGTGTAGTATTATATAATTATGATATTCTTTGTTTGTCCCGTATATGATGCTATACCATTCATCTGATAGCGAATGGAACTTTAGTAAGTTGTTGTGCGCTCGCCTGCAAAGGTTTCTGAGTCGGTAATACCATCACGGGATACAGGTGCGCACTAGTCCAAATAAAAATTAAAACCTTCTGTGTGCTAAACAATAATGAAATAAATTGATTAGGTTCATGATACCACCCTCATTAAAGTCCCGGAAACGAAAAGGATATATAGACGTTCGGGTTAAATAAGAGATACACTTTTTACACAAGGAGCAATATTACAGATACTAGCGGAACTGGGAAAACCCGCCGGTAATGTGGTGACTTTCCCTCCAGTTCCCGCCTCCCTGTCCCGGCCCGAACGCCTTGAATAGGGAGAAGGGGACCTAAATCTCCTTGTACCATCCTATAACATATCGGGTGGGTGGCGGGCACCCGCCAGACTCCCGCGGGCTTCGTGAAATGTGACTACGGGGTCCTCACCCCGCCGCTTTCTTCTAGCGACTCGTTTGCGGCCAATTGGCTGAGAGATTGGCATGGAGATCCTCCTATGGCGTTGCGCGGTCCACGAACCACACTCCTCAAGGATATGCGTCTTCTCCGTGAACTGCGCAGCCCCACAGCTGTATCACTCCGGCGTAGGTTCCGAAACATTTGTGCCTGGACAGCACCTGCACCAAGCGGACTAAGATGGTCCCATGACGTCGTTTTAACCATGTTTACAATTTCGGCTCGATGGCCTGGCACAGCCGGGAGCCGAAGATCGATGACCAATCTCCTTGTACTATGGTTCAACCCCCAAAGCTCCGTTAGACACTACTGAAGTGAACGCATTCGGAATACAAGTGTTTTTAAATTATTGGTTGGGTTAACCTTTCCTACCCTTCGCCCTTTTTCTTGACGACAAGGTAACACAGCCCGTAGTACTAGCCTCTAAAGGCTAGTACCAGGAGGTACCTCTAAAGGAACCTTTGGGTTTCGGCTCTCGTCAACCGACTCCATCACCTCGGGGATCTAATAGAGGACGAGACACGCTTGATGCCTCTAGAAATCTGAAATATCGTTTAGTCACTAACAATTGAGGAACCTTAAATTTCTCATCTCCCCGTTCATCATCGTTTATTTTCAACGCGCTAAACAACTCCACATTTTCTATTTTTGTATTTCACTCGAGCTTGAAATATTAAGATCACCCTGTTGTCTGCTGTGAATATAGGCACAGAATATTAATTGTTTAGGGCACTGATCAATGCTCGTATCAGATGAGAGATTAATAAAACTTAAAACACACCAAATCTCTTTTCCCTACATTTCTCACGTTTAAAAACGCTGCATTCACAATAAGCATGAAATATTGTTCCGTGGACGTGCTCCAAAGTTTTGTAAACAAAACCCCACTACCGAGGAAGTTCCAGCTAAGTGTTTTGCATAGTTTTCCAAGTGGTAGCGGAAACTTAACAATATCATTTTTTCATTCACGTTATAATATGAAACCGCAGTTTTCCACAATACCGCCGATAGTATGCAACAACGTGCAATATAACGGTGATTCGACTTTTTTATCAAAATAATATGTTATATTGTTTTCTAAAGTTTAAGCGAACACTCCTACACATTAAAATGAAGACCTTTTACGAATCAGTTCACGTGTTTTTTTACATTTGATTTTGTTCTGTTGTTTCGAACCATTCACAGGGAATCTACAAAAGGTATTTTTTATCTATATACATAGAATGACTTGTGTTCTATATCCATACTAATATTATAAAGAGGAAAGCTTTGTATTTTTGTATTTTTGACAGTTTGTGGTAGTCTGATGTGCAGGCAGGTGTGATGTACATCGTAGACACTAGGTAGGAAATATACTTATGATAGATTCGGTAGATTATATCAAACTAATATACTAATCATACTAATATTATAAAGAGGAAAGCTTTGTATTTTTGTATGTTTGTAACGAATAAACTCAAAAACTACTGGACCGATGTAAAAACGAAACTCTTGACGTCTAGTACTCTTGACTGGCAAATTCTTTGAGTTTTTCAAACATGGGAAAAAAATCTGCTAATATTCCCGAAAATAAAACACAATAAAACATTGCTGTAAATGAAAATTATTAACTACATCTACGTCCATAGAAAAATTGGCCATATCCTTTAAATTCTGTAGACGTTGTAGTTCGTTTTTCTTATTTGTTTTTAAATATCATATTACAAAATAATTAGAAATTAGTTAAACAATGTTTATGTATATTTCAAATAGCCGTGTTTATGAAAACCAATACACAATCAAACGAACGCTCCCAATTGTACAAAGTTTACATTAAAATGGTAACTGAATATCCGAACAGGAAATTAAATGCGAATCAGAACAAATCCCATTATAAACTCTCATCAATCACTAAATCCCCGAAGGTTCCGTACAAAAAGGTAGCACCGGAACACATTGAATGACACCGTCATTTAATGTATTCAAGTTTAAGATTGACTATTTTCGGGGGATCTTTAATTATTCGAGATCTGGTAACCATGAGTTTTTAGCTCATTCAATGGCAAGTATGATTTAAGTCTGCTGGATGCATGCAGCACAAAACCGGTCGCTGTCGAGATCCTTGGGGCAGGTCTTTGTCCAGCAGTGGAGGTGTTTTGTGTAAAGTTACATATAAATTATCTACTTATTACGTGAACGAATTAACTTACAAACTATTTACATTTATTTAAGCACTGCATTACTACGGTATATTATCAATATTATCTATATTACAGTGACATTACAACTGTTAATTTATTTAACTAACTACATATAAAACTAACTATGCGAGTTATCTATCTATCTGGCAGAGAGAGATATCTGTTATTGGCGGTTTTAGGCACGAAAATGAGTTGTACGATATTTTAAACTTTGAACATTAAAGGTTTAGCAGTATTGTAGCAGTGTTGTTACGGTTGTGGAAACTAGACGCGTGTAGCGGCCGATATAGGCGTCTCGTTTTCACAAATGCAAATACCTACATTGTAATGCTACTGTATTATTTTCAAGTCATTACATTAATCTTGTTTCCAATTTTTTATTTGACTGCACTTTGTACGTATGTGCGAGTTGACAACTAAAATAATAGGTGAAATCAAAAGGTGCCATCTCGTACATTTGTGCGAGTTTAAAGTGTGCGAGTTGACGAATAACTCAATGCTACTCTAAGATCTCACTTTAAGGCCTTTGTAGGAACAGAACTTCATCTGCACTCCTGTATTTCATTCATACTTCGTTTACATGTGCAAAATATATAATAATATATAATAATAATAATATATAATAATAATATGTAATAATATGTAACCGATAATGCTGGTGATCTAAAACTTAGCAGGCTCGTTAAGTAAAAAATGCCATTTGTTTTATATTGTGCAATAAAGGTTAGATAAATAAAGAAACGAATTAGAAGATCATTAATTGATAGTGAGACAGTGGTCTTCCCAAAACCAAATTGGAGTCGACAAGAGTCCAATTTTGTTTGTAGAAGCTGCAATTTATTTGAAAGTCCTAAAACAATAATTAAATAAATTATTTAATTAAAACGTAAACACCAGATACAATAGAATTTTAATTGTTTAGCGCTTATATGCAAGCGCTCGGCCGACGATGGGTTAAAATTGGAGATCAAAAAAAAATGTAAATAATTTAAAACTCAATTAAAACAATTCCAACCGTTTAATAACCAATCTAAACAGTTGCTTCAAGCAAAGGGGTAATGTACCCGACTCAATTTGTCTCATAGCATTCCCCTTAAGTGTAATTGCGTTTCGTAATAAGTAATTTGGGAAATACTCTTCTCGGGTCTGCTCCCACGATGGTATAATTAGATACGTCGTTAATTAGTAGCAGCTCTACAAGAGCACTCAAGCGCTTTCGTTTACTTTCGTAAGCACTAGGCTGGCCTCTGGTGCTAGCTTAAATTGAATCAGAGTTGAAAATTTAATTTAATATGTACGATAAAGTTAAGTCAGTTTTAATAGTGCTAAGTACTCACTTTAACATTAGGTACTCTTTTAGACGAGATTTTGTATTTTTGATGCGTCTTGTTAGCTTTTATTTATAAGAAGGTAGCTTGTTTTTGGCTTATTAGTGCTGGAACGAAAATATGATGTATTATTAAAACAATGAAAAAATATATTAATTAGGAAATATACACAAAATGTTTTTTTTTATTTGATGGTATTTTTCATAATAGACACCAATTGGAGCTATAAAGGAATTGACGAATCAGCGCCTGACAACAAATCGCATACAGCAAGCAACGAGGTAGAAATAGAAATAGAAAAATCTTTAATTGGTATATAAATATGGTTTCATTGGTATGTGAAATTAAAAAAAAAAGTAAAAAATTACAGCACCTTAACATCACTTGTCGCCATTTTTTAAATTGTTATTTGTTCGCAATAAAAATTGCGTAAAATTATATCTATCCATACTTATAAATAACCTTAGTTCAAAATAATCTCCTTATTTAGGTGTACTTACCATCAACTCGAAAGAAGTTACCTACATCTCCTAACTTTCTAACCGCATAGGTAGTTCCTAGATCCTTACTGCCACATAAGGCCCCCTATTCAATCTACATAATTTATAAGTTTTACCCGTAATATGTTCGGGCGTTAATAATAAATCTAAATGACTTACCTAAAACCTGATGAACTTAGACTTTATTTAAACAAACATTTTCGTTATGTTATATTTTTAATACTGTTTTAAAAGACCTTTTATAAGGAGAGGTTTTATCAGGAGCTCGATGGCGCAGTGGTGAACGCGCTCGGTCTACGATTGCTAAGGTTAAGCAACTTTCGCGAAGACCTGTCATCGGATGGGTGACCAACGATTTTTAATCTCGGGCTCCTCCGTGCTTCGGAAGGCACGTAAAGCCGTTGGTCCCGGCTGCATCAGCAGTCGTTAACAACCACCAACTGTGTCTGCGTAGTGGTATATGGCCCGTTCTCCCTATCCATCTATAGAGAAAGCTCGTGCCCCAGCAGTTGAGCTTCGGTAACCATATTGGACCTGGCGCACGCGCCACCACCGCAGAGTCAATAAAGAGAGTATGACACCCATCGCTGTTTGTTTGTATAACATTTTGACTTTGACTTTGACTTTGACTTTGACTTTGACTAACGGGATCAAGCAGGCGTTGCCATCCTTGAAGCATCAGTTCTAGGCCTAGGCCACGTGCACGAGCGACTTGTGGCAAGCGATTTTCTAGTTCGTTCGTTTTCTACGGCAGCCTTATTCAACGGTCATACAAAGATACCAATGAGTTGAAATTCTGGATGAAATGGCGCGCCGCGCTGCAAACCGGCAGGGGTCGTGATCAACCGGTAAGACTTCTATGTCCCGCAATTGGGTAATAGTTATTAGTTTAAATTATACTAGCGGCCCGTCCCGGCTTAACTTTGTTATGCTCGATAGGGTTCATATTGTTTTTAATACATATTTTTTTAAGATCCCTATTTAGCATATAACTGTCCCGCTGCAGGGCAAAGGCTTTTGTCATTGAAATCAAGTGATTGCTGCAACTGATGTGTATCTATATAAATAAAAATGAATCGCTAAATGTGTTGCTAATCGCAAAACTCGAGAACTGCTGAACTAATTTGGCTGATTTCTTTTTGTTGTGTTTGATGAAGTCTGAGGAAGGTTCTTATTGAGAGAAAAAACGTAAAAATACGAGGAAAATAGTAAAAACAACAATTTTCTTTTCCTATACAAACCACTCTCTACTGGACCGATTTAAAAAATTCTTACATTAGCGCTGAGTAACATAGGCTGTTATATAAAAAAAAAATGTCTACCTGTGCGAAGCAGGGACGTGCCGCTATTTACATATAGGAAAGCAATAAAGTAATTGAAATTAAAATTCCTGTTTTACATATGAATCTATAATCAATTGCACATCCACAATACGAATAGGTACCTACTGCCCGGAACTATAAAGCCAAATCGGCGGCTGTTAGCAGGCCCGTCGTGGCCAAAATGAAAAATTACTGATATAATTTTCCGCGAACACATGGCATGCCGAGAACATAGGGGAGAAAGCTATTCTGTTAATGGAGGTACAATGGAAAAGAAAACTCAATCAAGCGCACGAGTCACCGTGATTTCTACGCCTAACTAGGTACCACCAACCTCATAATATACAACCTTGCCAACACTACTATAGTCTTTATTACCAAAGCTGAAAGTCTTCTTGTCTTTTCGCAACGCGCGGCTGGTCGTATAGGAGATATATTGTGGGCTCGGAATCGTCATTAGCTAGGGAACGCTACATCGCCCACAGAGGGCGGAAGAAATTCTTCTAAATAACCTTTACGTAACTTTTCATATGTGAGCCTGATTTAGCGGTCGCTATCACGAGTTGAGCCCGGATTTTTTGCAGTTATGCCGTTAATTGGACGTTAACTGTCTGCGTTTGCGGGGCTTATTACATTTTTTGTGGCGTTTGGTTGATATAAGGACAGTGACATAAGATGAAAGATTAACGCCCTTTGAAAAGGCTGCAGTTAATATTTAGCTGTAATAGGCGACTTTGATTTCTGTTGTGGGGATTTCTAATAGTGTTAGAGAATGTGTTTTTTGATATTTCATATCATATCGATATCATGTCATATCAAAATAACCATGTTGCATCACCAATCTCGAAATCTTTACGAATACTTAGTTGGCAATAAACACCTTTGAGAAAATCAACGTAATTCATGGTATCTATAAACGTTTTCCATATAGTCATACTGCTCGTCAATGTCATGAATTGCATTATTATAATTACTGTACGCACCTAATTACATATTTTTTATTATCTTATTTTTATGACTTTTGTATGTGTAATTAAAAGAAATAACGTTAAAAACTATAAAATTATTAGAAACACAAAAAAATACCCCAAATTACCCCAAGTTTGTTTTAAATCCTAAAATTACTGGAAACGAGAAAAAAGGACCACCACACCTAAAACCAACCAACCAAAAGGCCATATTTCACACACCAACCTCCTAATATACACCCGCCGGCAGTGAGCATTTATCACATCAAGAACATCAAGGATCATTTCGTATTGTAATGTCGTCTTTACGACTACTTATACATATTTATAAGGCAGGTTTCAGGCTGTAGGCGCGGCACGTATGCGCGCGTGCTGGATGAATTGAACACGCCCGCTGCCGTGACATGAGCTCAAAAAGTACATTTAAAAGACTTGCGCACTTAAATGTATGTCTTTATTAACACCATGGCAACTGTAAATTGTTTTAAAGATTATAATCAACATAATTTATAAGTCGAAAAGGTCGAAACTCAACCGTTTATTTGAAAAAAGCTATTTAATATTTCAGCTGAAAGGCTTTATACCCTTTTTATTTGAAAAGTTAAAATATGGACATTAATTTATTATGCGTTAGACATTGGCAGATTCAAATCATCAGCGGTTTTTATTTGACTTGGAAGTTTTATTTTGTATCACACATCATCGGCCTTAACGGCTTTGAGGACCTCCGTAGCCGAGTGGCTTGTACGCCGGACTTTGGGCGGTGCTAACTAGTGAGGTCCCGATGGAGGGCTCGATTCCCGGTCGGGACAATGTCGAAAACGAACTCTTCGATATTGTGTCGGGTCTGGGTGGTTGTGGTACCGTCGTTGTATCTGATTTCCATGAAACGAGTGCTTTAGCTACTTACCTTGGGATCAGAACAATGTATGTGATGTTGTCTTATAAAAAAAAGAAAAAAAAAAGAAAAAGAAAAAGAAAAGAAACTAGCCCACTGCTGGACATAGGTATTTCCAAGTGCACGCCACTGAGTACGATCTAATGATGATTGAGTATACATAAATTTAATCATTCGCCACACAACGCAATATAATTTTACTACACATACTAATTTGAAGATTCTAGCATCCCACAATTCTATTACTTCTATTATCCAATCATTATATTACCCACAAAGGAAATACGCACGCTTGGGTTGGTTACATTAGTAGTCTAATGGAGTTATCATAATATGTGGATTGAACCACGACTCTAAGCATTCAACCTGAGCATCTATCGGTTCATATATCAACATTATTTGGATGAGATAAATGTCAACAGCTTACGGTTTATACGGTAGTAGCACCAGTGTTTGACAGGAACCAGAGATCGACATCCTTGTCTTTTAATCGTTAAAGGAGCTCGATGGCGCAGTGGATAACGCGCCCGGTCTGCGAGTGCTGAGGTTAATCAACTTTCGCAATCGACGGTCACCGGATGGGTGGACAAAAATTTATCATCTCGAGCTCCTCCGTGCTTCTGAAGGCACGTAAAGCCATTGGTCCCGGCTGCATTAGCAGTCGTTAACAACCAGCAATCCGCACTGGGCCCGCGTGGTGGTTTATGGTCCATTCAATTATGGTTATGGTTATTCTCCCTATCCATCCATAGGGAAGGCTCGTGCTCCAGCAGTGGAGACTTAAAAAATGAGCTGATGATGATGATGATGATGGTGATGATGAATAATTAAAAATGGGGGTCAGCAACTGATTTTAGTCTAAGTAACAATTGAATACAGACCACCTGCTTCATATTACAGAACATCTGTGTCATTTATTTCGCGTAAAGTATAAAATCCAAAAATTTGTCTAAGTACGAAGGTTGTAAGTCTGCTGTATGATAGATAGATAAAACTCTTTATTGCACACAGAAAAGTAAAAACAAACAATTATATTTTATATCGGGGTGGGTAAAGGCGGTCTAATCGCTTAAAGCGATCTCTTCCAGACAATATAAATATATATATACAATATATATACACTATGTACATACAATATATATACACATATACAATATATATATATATATATATCTCTCTTCCAGACAATATATATATATATATATATATATACTACTCAAAACAAAATAAGGGCCACGAGGTATTTTTTCATTTGGTGTAAATTATTAAACATTTACATATTGAAAGTAGTAAAATATTGAGTATACAAACTCTTTGATACCTAAACTTTTTAATATTGTAGTATTCATCTAATGCTGGCAACAATTTTAAATAAAATTTGATTTAAAATTATTTTTGAAAATTTTGATTCCATTTTCTTTGACGTTTTGCTTTCCTTAGCTTCTTGGTTTATTAGAAATTATCAGAGTTCATTGATATCTCGAGTCAGAAACATCTTTTGCAATATGCCACAAGCACGCAGGCGTCATATGGACTCGCTGACAGCAACCAGAGCCGTTACAATGATTGAAGAAGGTCATTCGCAGCGATCTGTGGGTTTGCAATTGGGATTTTCTCGAAGAGCTATTCAAAATCTATGGAATCGTTTCCAAGAGACCGGCAGTGTTAGAAGAAGACCTGGTTCGGGCAGAGTTCGCATTACAACAGCTCAAGAGGATCGTTACATTCGATTAAGTGCGCGCCGAGATCGCACAACGACGGCCCGCAAGCTGCAAAATCGTTTACGGTTCACAACGGTTACTCGTGTCAGTGACCAAACTATTCGTAATCGATTGCATGAAGACCAGCAGGCATCAAGAAGGCGAGTTGTCCGTATTCCATTAACCAGAAATCATCGTGCAAATCGTTTAAGATTTTCCCGTCAACATTTGGACTGGGACATAAACCAATGGGGCATGGTGCTCTTCACAGACGAATGCAAAGTTAAATTTTTTAACGACGATCGGCGTATTAGAGTATGGAGAAGACGCGGCGAGAGATTTTCAGAAGCCTGCATCCATGAAGTCGATCGTTTTGGTGGTCCAAATGTAATGATTTGGGGCGGGATAAGCTTACACGGCAAAACTGAGCTCGCTATTTTAAATGAGGGTACTGTTACTGCTCAGCGGTATATTGAGGAAGTCGTCAGACCACATGTGATCCCATTTGCCCAGCGAGCGGGTCCTGGATTCATCTTGATGCAAGACAATGCTCGTGCACACACGGCTCAAGCGACTCGGTTTGTACTGGAAGCGTCTCAAATTCAAGTCTTGGCGTGGCCGGCGAACAGTCCGGACTTAAATTCAATAGAGCACATGTGGGATCAGTTGAAACGAAGAGTTAGAGACGGTGATCAGGAAATCCACAACCAACAGCAACTCATCAACGCTGTTAAAAGGGCCTGGGAAGAGATTCCAATGGAAAATGTCAGGCATTTGATTGAGAGTATGCACTCCAGGCTTCAGGAGTGCGTAACGAAACGAGGGGGGCATACCCGTTACTAAAAGATGAGCATGGAGTATTTTCTTTTGTTTTCAGTAACTTTACATTGTTTTTATTTTTAACCTTAAATGTGTTTTTTCTTTCACAAGCAAATAAACTTTTTAATCATTATTATTGGAATAAATTTATTGGTCTACACGGTAAAAACAACATTAGTTTTCGTTATGGAGACAAAAAAATTAATATTGGTGTTATTATTTTCATGGTACAGACAAAATACCTCGTGGCCCTTATTTTGTTTTGAGTAGTATATATATATATCAATGTCAGCATAGTCTAGAATAGGCAAGAAAAGCGACTGCGCAAGCTCGATCTTAATCTTTACAGGAAGCAGATTCTTTCACCTCCGCAACGAACCAGCGCGGTGGCAGCAAACACACGTCTACTGACCTCTGCAATATGAGGTGACCAAGAAAGAGAACAGTCGAAGAGGACACAGAGGTTTTTGACAACACTACTGTAGGGAAGAGGAACAGAATCAAGAAGGAACACGGACGTGCTTTAGTCTGGCAATTTACATTGTGTATATAAACAAATAAAAAACTGGCGAGGCGGACTAGCTGTAATTACTATTCTGAGGGCGGACTGCACACTGAACGCAGCCACACTGTCGCTCTCATATTATTATGTGACATTGACATTTTTGACCACGTACGCGTACCCTACGCACCAGCGTCTCCACCGCCATGCCAATTCAGAAAATCTCATGCGCTTGCCACGCATGCAATCTCAAATTCCACGCTTTAACAACCTAAATGTTTAATTTAAAGCGCTGAATGACATAAGGAGTGACAAAACAATAGATCCCCCACGTTCACTCACAGCAGTATAGGTGAGACGCAGCAGTGCCAGGATGCAATCCCCAACGCCCCCCACGCAACGTGACTATACATATGTACTATACATTTTTACATTAAATTTTTCCCATTTTCATTCTGAAAGAGAAGAAAAGAAACGCTAATTTTACATTTTAAAAAATATTCCAAAATTGAAATGCCAAAACGGCTTATCTTCAGCTTAATGTCACAGCCGGAGCCATGGCGCTGGTTTTCAGGAGGAACCGGCTTAGAGGTTAGTAAGTGCTCTAATATAATACAATGCTTAAAATAGCTACAACAAAGTATTTTAACAAAAACTAATAATAATTAATTATAAATATAGGGACACACGCCTGCACATCAACTTATCCAAAACTGTCAAATTTCTCTAATCGATATTGATATTTATACCCAAATACTAAGGATCAAAATTTATTAAAGAAATTTGACATTTTGTGGTAGGTTGATCTGCTGCCGTCTGTACATTCAATTTTGTTCTTTTTTGCATGGATACTTCTCTGAAATTCAATAAAATAGAAACGCCTAAGCCAATCAGTAGGACGAGTAAAGGCTAGGTAACAAGCATAAACCATGTATGTATTTCAAGTTGAGTTTCATGTATATATTTCAAGTTACCTTTAAAGTGCTAAAAGTGTTACAGCAGCATTATATCAGTGTCCCAACTGTACCTACATTATAGCTACACATTTTTGAGGCAGATTCTGTCCGATTGTCATGCACCACACGTTCTACGGTCGTGTTGGATGAATTGAGGGATATAACGCCTAACCGCGCACCCTGCATGAACTCCGGAATTAAATGTTGAAAACTTTGACCATTAAATATTATAGAATATGTGAAATTGGCTTGTAACTTATCAGTTTTACGAGCCAATTTTGTTAAGTTGATCTATTCTGATTTATATGAACGTACTTTGTCTGTCAGAATGTGTAAGTTTTAGCGATTATTAATAAAAAGGTTAACGTATAAACTATATCATTGTACTACTGTGAGCGGTTGAAATCAGATGGTTTTAGTGCTAAATGTAAGCAAAGACGTAGGTGCAGAGTAGTTGCAACTTTTGTAGAAACCAATATTAAAACTATGTGTATACACGTAAATAAAATGTTTAAAATGCTTTAGAATTTATAGAACTACAAGAACAAAGAAAGACGAATTATTTAATGGAATCAGGCGTTACTTTGCGAA
Organism: Eudonia truncicolella; assembly: GCA_949315975.1. Taxonomy (NCBI): domain Eukaryota; kingdom Metazoa; phylum Arthropoda; class Insecta; order Lepidoptera; family Crambidae; genus Eudonia; species Eudonia truncicolella. The sequence continues at coordinate 8,906,076 of OX438826.1, read as the reverse complement.
ACTCCATGGCACAAAATAATGTAATTGAAATAATATGTAGTGTTAATTCCGCTAAATCACTCGTTTATCCAGTTAGTACCGCACCGCTCGCCCGCAAAAAAAACATGCACTTGCAGAAAAAACAATGGATGCAAGCGAAGATGCACACCGACACCGATACCCGACACGCGTCGCCCCTCCACGGGCGAATAATTATTAAATAGTTACAATTACATAAATGAAACATTTGACTGGCTTATATTATTTACACACACGTCATATTTTTTAATTAAAGTCATAACTTAGATTATGGTCTAACGTGTGTACGTTTATTTAGAAATCTTAAATAACATTATTGGGTTATTAAATCAAGCACAATCAGAATGACGACGTTTCATATAATAACATTATTAATAATAACAGAGCACACGTCTCATACACACTCGAAAGTCTACGACAGGTAGGTTACTTTGAAAATTAATTTCGCAAACAACGAAGTAAGTTGCCGCGCCCATTTTTCTCACAATCCATTTAGAAGAAAGTAAAAATCGCAAAATGTAAGTTGTTACAAAACTCGTAATCCCAAAAACGTCTGTTCCTAATTTCTTTCCCGATTTTAAAAGAGCCATCTTTCATTTACGACGACATTTAGAACAAGAAAATTTCAGGCTTCGACGACACGAAGTTTTGCCAATTTCCGTATACTTTGTGACGCTTTTTTTGTGACCCACACTTCGGGCGTTAATCTTTCGTGTAAAAAGCCCGCTGTACTCGCCGACTTGTTACAGTAACTGTTTAAGTCGACAGATTTAAATTGCCAATTCGTTAGGGCAACGATTAAGTTTTTTGACCCACATAATTGCCCATTACCTTCAGCCATAAGGCGCGAAATTAATATTCTTACCGGCATTAGGCTTTGTGCCTTATTTGCATTGATAGGATTCCACGGCGTATACATATTACGTTCATATCTATTCAACATTGTAAAAGAGGTTCTCACTAGATTTTTTATTGGGGTTGTAAGGGATCGTTCATTTTCACCATTCGAGGTTATATTCGACCCAAATTTGTCCAAATGCGGACACATTTTCAACGTCCCCCAGAACACTTCTCTCTTTATTGGAATGTATATTTCAGACATTTCATCGGTGCACTACCTGACTCTACCGAATGAAACATAAATATATATTATATGGGTATTATTTTTGTAAGTTAGTTAGGTAAAATAGAATTGTATTTGTATACTTCGTATACAAGGACACATTGTGATTGACTTCATTATCATCATCATCACAATTAGGCCTCCCCTAATGCATGCCATTGAGCGCGATCTTCGGCTATTCTCATCAAATATCTGCCAGCCACTTTGCGTATCGTCGCTCCACAGTGATCGACTTAATTCAAAGAATTTAAAATTTCGTGTGAAAAATAACGGTTAACACTCTAAAATCCAAACAAAAAAGACCCTTAGTCACATATGATTTTGACCCTAGATTATGTAACGTCATGTAACGTAATATATAGAATCAAAGACTTCGAATTAGTTTCTGTCGAATGGAGTTTATTTTTTTAATCATTATTTAAAATCAACTATTGATCGAGTCTTGTTCATATTACTGGCCTTGTTTATCGTAATGGAGAATGGTACACAAATTAAAAACTCTTTTTAAAGCTTACGTTTTAAGTACTTTCTTATACTAATAATTGTTATTTACAATGCTTTTACATAATTAACGATTCTATACTCCTTTCAAGTACAACTTTTTAAACCCCCATTTATAAATATGAGCGGGTATAACATTTTAAGTATCTCCGCCATCGGATACTATATCGGATACTGCTAATATATTAGATACTGCAATTTTTATGTTTCCCTGGTTTTTATAGCCCCATTTATAAAGCTCATATTACACTGAAAACATTTGAGTCTTACACTAATGGGAATGTATACATATTTTAAAAAAAGTCGAGACAGTCTTTCTTACTGTAGTATAATAAAAAGTTGTGTTAAAAATACTTATAAAAATTTCAATAATTATAACTTAATCGGAAGCAGTAGGTCCTGATTACCGATAAAAAGTCTTCGTATATAGATAGATTAATGATTTTTTTTTTTAATTGCCTAATAGTACTGAAATAGTTAATTTTATGTCCGAGACAAATATGATATTATTCACTTTTTTTGTACACACGCCTGCACATCAACCTACCACAAACTGTCAAATTTCCTCAATAGACTTTACGCTTTAATAATATGGTTGAAAATGTATTGAAGAAATTTGACAGTTTTGGGTAGGTTGAAGTGCAGGTGTCTGTACTATGTATGTCCGTCCCCAGTGGAAATCACTAATTATTTTAGCCCTTCCGACCAGGCGTTTGTGTGTTGTTGTAAATGAAACTTTAAAGGTATCACTTAGGGTACATCTTTATAATATTTTTAGAGGTATTTTAACACCTTGTCGGACTAAGCGGGTTAGTACAACTCGCCGAAATTAATCAACACTCTCTACTTTTACTTTATAAGCCAAAGGAGCCCTATTCAATGTCGACAACTACGTCATCAACATCCGATCCTAATTTTTTTACTAATATTGAAAGATCAGTTAAGAATTAGTACATCAGCTTATAAAGTAACTATAGATAGTGTTGATTAATTTCGGCGAGTTGGATTGAGCCACGATAGCACAGTTGGCAGTGCACCTAACCCGGCATGTCATGGGGTGCGAGTTCGAATCCCGCTCGTGGAATTTTTTCAACACTCTGTCTCTTTTTTCAAATTGTAATTTGTTCGCAACAATATTTGCGTAAAATTATATGTAAATAATCATAAATATAGCTTGCCTAATTCTTAACTGGTTTTTCAATATTTGTAAAAATATTAGGATCGGATGTTGATGACGTAGTTGTCGACATTGAATATTCCTTTAACTTATAAAGTAAAAGTAGATAGTGTTGATTAACTTCGGCGAGTTGGATTGAGCCACGATAGCATAGTTGGCAGTGCACCTGACCCGGCATATCATGGGGTGCGACGAATCCCGCTTGCGGAATATTTTCAACTTTTGTCTTTTTTTAAATTGTAATTTGTTCGCAACAATATTTGCGTAAAATTGTATGTACATATTCCTAAAAAAATTAAAAGAATAATTATACTTAATGCGTTTTTATATTATTATCGTGTAGCGAATTACAACTATTCCACTTACATTTTACGTTTGTGGATTTTACGCACCGCCTCTTCCGTGTAGGCGGTCGTAACAAGGACTGCTGTCTATTGGAAACCAGAAGGATTTAGTATAGCCTGAGAATACAGAGCAGTCGCACACCCAGTGCAACAAAGGCAAAATCTTGTTTGTCGTGACATTGTTACACCGAAACCGAATGCTGAGACATATTGCAATGTCTTATAATATTATTTTATTATTATAACGTTATTACTTTGGATGTCTTTGGATGGATTCTACTGTCAGTAACAAAACGACTTTGAATGATTTTATTATGTATAAAATTTTATAAAAACGACTTGGCTCATGACCGAAAAAATACCGGTGTGACTTTAATAAACTTCCTTACAATCAGATTACAAATTATATGTAACGCTTTGGGTGTTGTTCAAAATGTTCACTCTGGTTACTTTGTGGTCAAGTTGTGGTTTAAGTTGTCTGTCAGTCACTTCAAGTTTGTAAACCGGTGCCTGAAAGCCATGATTTCTGTTATTTCTTCTGCTTCTGTTCTTAAATGCATAACATTCATCATCATTGTCACCATCATTATAAAATAATACAAAAAGAAATTGATAAAATATATTTTTTTATTCTCACAATCTCATTTTATATACTAAATGGTCAATACAACTGCAGTAACCGAAATGCCAAATCATTGTCATCAGATCATCAGATCTAAGATTGTCTCATTTCTTTTTCATTTACACCTAGTGAATCAAATGAGCATCGTCCCACGAAACTGAAAGTTGCCTACTTTGTACGGTTGCCTTCTTTGTACAGTCCCTGTGATTCTGTCTACCGTGTACGGCGAGTAGCCACCTCGTAAAGTTTCACGGCACGCCGCCTCTGGCTGTGCCGGCACTGGGCCACGGTATCACGAACCATTTACTGCGATCAATCACTCTCCTGAGCTAGGAACTCTTGCTTATATCACTTTACGGGATTTTTTCGCTGAGCAACCAGAGTTAGGGTCGACCTTTCGCTTTCATGTTTGCGACTTATTGAAGCTTTAGGTTTTGAAATTACTTTAACTATTATTCTAGCTAGACTTTTTGTGCAATATATCGTTGTAATATAGTAAAGATACTCGAATCTTTCTTTTCTAAATCTTATCTGCTAGAGTTTGAAATTTTCTGAAATTACATAACATGTCTTTAACCTAATATTCAGGAACCTACTAACAATTTTGTATGGATTTTTAAACTTAAATAAAGTTATATTATTGTTATAGAACTATAACGAACTGCAAATGCAAAATACGCATGCGAATTATCAAGAAAATCTTCCAAAACATAGACGTTACGAGTGAGCATTCTATCTCTATACAAAATATAGCTCTTTTCAAATTCTTTACCTACAAGCGAACGGCCATACAATTCCTTCGAAAGGTTATTTTTCTCTTACAATATTGTCGCACTCTTGCCACCCTTCATCAGTATCCAAATGACTGTTTTTATTCAATTTGCAAAGCTTATTCAAGTTTAAAGGGAGTTTTGGAGGCAAATCTTGATTGATGGCTCGCACGGAGGCCCATCAATTTTTACCCGAAGCTGAATTTGCACTTTAATGGTATAGGCATGTTTGTTTAGCGCTGTATCTTTTGTTTGGTCAAGTTTTGCTTTACTATAATTCATCAACACGTTAATACATTCAGAGTAAATGTACATAATTACCAATTGTTTTAATGTGGTTATCGGTTTTATGATAAAAGTCTGAGATTTTTCAATTCTTCAGCAATTTCTGATTAAAATTTCAATGTTTATTTATCTTTGTTATAAAAGTTTGGGGTTTGTTTAGGGTTGCACAAAATATCCCGATGGGTCGAGGTGTTACTGCAAGAGGGAAACCTCGGCAGGCCCCACTAAGATAAGATATCTTTGTTATAAATAAACCAGTATTACTATATTAATATTAATAATAATATTTCTTATCAAATCTCTTCTTCAACAATTTATGAACGAAATTTTAACCTACAGCAAGCAGTTTTATAATGAGAATAATAAAATGTCCTTTCACAGCTTTTGTCGCTTCATTTGACCGGTATTTTAAGATCACTAACTAAATTGTACCTTTTATTGTAAAAACCTACTATGAGAAACTGTTTACGACTCGTACGGAGATAGGCAATGGGATGTTCCAAAACGTCAAATGTGGACATATTATTATGTATGTGTGCCCGACAGTGAAGCGACTAACGACCTCCAGGGAAATGGCCGGAGTACCCTACAATCAACAATAAAGATACACATCTACATTCAATACGGTTTGCCTTTACCAAATTTTGCGAACACATTTCACATTGGGTTACTCTGTGTAAAGTGATAAATTACTTGAATCAGCATGCGAAATGAAATAACGCCACGTAGCGATCTTACTTGTTAACCAACTTTTGTGTGTGTGTTTTTATGTGTTTGACGAGTTCGTTTACAACGTTAAAACATATTCTTTGCTGGCAATTGTTGAAAATAAAAACAAAGTATTTTTAATAACTTTTTGTCATTAGGTGTTGGGTTTATGATTGTTCAGATGGAGCTATTTTCATTGTTCCGGATCAACGGTTAGATGAACAGGTGTTATTTACTTGGGGTGTGTGTCGGTTGACCTCCTCGTGGTACACCCTGGGCAACGGGCAGCCTCAAAACTCTCCTCCAATGAGGAGTTTGCGTGAGACTGACCGGCTAACAAACCGACAACTCCTAGGTGCGTGCCTACTTTGGGTCGCACTGCTCGCTGCTCCTTCTGAGCGGCTTTGAGAGGAGTTCAACAAAGACGGCCGCCCCTTAAGGGTTCTCAGGTCGCACGGGGGGGAAATGGGGACACCTGTGAGAGAGGTGTAACGGGGGCTAACGCCGGCTCCCAAGCCGTTATCCCTTTGGCTGCTGCAACAACCCCACTTTTGGCGTTGTGGGTACGCGGTGGTCTTAGGGACCGGGGAAGCCTATTCGGGCTGCGGGAAGGAAAACCCATCAAACCCTGGAGAGCACCAGTAAAAACCTGTCGGCACCGCCCAACCCCGACAGTATGTAGGGTGCCCTTGGCGAGTGGGCGTCGCATGGGTAGTTTGTTGGCCTAACTAGGGAACGGCAGCCCTTAAATTGCCAGGGGGATGACAACCCTAGAAAATTGTCTGGGTGACACCCCATCAATGTCAATAACATGAGTGCGCATCTACAAATATCACTACCCCAGGAGGGTACCCGCCGTAAGGCGGGAGAATCCCTCCCTGGGACCACTTCCTCGGCTAAGGCCGGAGATTTGGGCTCAGGCTGCCCCACCGTCTCTGGGGGGGGCAAAAGTGCGCCTTGCGTTAGAAGGAGGGGGGAAGGAAGAGGAGATAAGGAGAAGGGAAGAGGAAGAAGGAAGAGAGGAGAGGAAAGAGAGTTGGGAAGAGAGCCGAATTTATCGGAAACTGACTCTTTTGAAGAGTCGGTCACTGAGCTCGTGCCCGAGAACATGGAGTTCCTCGATGATGATGAGCCCATCGACGAAGAGACCACCCGGTTCGTGAACGATACCCTGGAGGAGTGCCGAGCGTACGTGAACGAGCAAGCGGAAAAGGCGGAGAAAAGGAAGCGTGCTGAGCTCGATTCTGAGGTCGTCGATGTGGACGAGTACGACCGAAGAACCGATGCCGAGCTCATGGCACCGCCTTCCAAGGTGACCACGGCCCGAAGAGGGGGAAAGGTAGGGACCACGCCAAGGACTGGCGTTTATGCCGGGCTGGCAGGTGCTAGGAGGGAGCTGAGGAGGAGGACTGAGGAAGACGAAGCGGCGGCGGGGGAGCAGGGAAGGGGGAGGGACGCGTACCTCCGAAAACCCACCCGTGGCCCCCCCCGTAGCCGATCCGCCTCCCTCAATCGAATGGAGGATCAGGAGGAGAGGGCGAAGGCCCAATACGAAGAAGCCCTTGCTAGCAAGGATGCGCTGTTGGAGGAGGCCCGAAGTAACCTGGCATCCATTGTAGAGTCGGTGCAGAAGTCCAGAAACCTGCAAGGTCCCGTTCGCGGAAACCTCAACACGGCTACATCGGCTCTACAAAGAAACATGAGGGCCCTCCAAGAGCTGACACCGTCAGAGGAGGCCAGAAGGTTGAGGGCGGATAATGAGCGGATGAGGGTGGAGCTCAGGTACGCCCGCGCCGAGCTCAAGACCTCGCGTTTGCAACGCGACGAGACCTCCCGTGCGAGAGCTCCTTCTCCCGTGCGTCGGGCCCCCCGTGCCAAAACCCCTGTGATTAAAGCCCCCTCAGCGTCGGCAGAGGCTACCCCGCTGCAACGGGAGCTGATGCCGATGCTCGCTTCTATGTTCGAAGAACTTAGGGGGGAACTGTTCTCCTCGTTGGGCAATATGCTCAACGCCCGAGTTGACGGGATTGAGAGCAGGCTCCCCCCTAAACCCTTGATGAGGCCCCCATTGTCCAGCGACAAAAGCAGGGCCCTCGCGGCACGCGAGCACGCTGACGCCCTGGAGGTGCAGGCAGGCCCGTCCAGCGCCCCCCACGTGCCCCCCCCGGCTAGGCCCCAAGCCAAAAAGCCGGTAGTCCGAGAGCGTTCCCCCTCCCCTAGTCTGGCTGCTGCTTCTAGCACCCCAGCCAACAAGTGGGTTGAGGTGGTAAAAAAGGGGAAACAGAAGCAGCAGCAAGCTGCCAACCCCCAGAGTAAGGCGTCAAAAAAGACGACCAAAGAGGTAGTGGCCAAGGGTGCGGCTCCTCAGTCTTTCCAAAGACAGCAAGCCGCAAAGCTCACTACTCCAAGGTCGTCTGTCATAACAGTGACACTTAAGAGGGAAGCTCAGGAGAGGGGCGAGAATTACGCCTCGGTCCTGGGGAAGGCCGTCAGGACGATAAAGCTGGCAGACCTTGGGCTGAAGTCGCTCCGGGTGAGGACCACGGCCTCTGGAGGCCGTAAACTGGAGATCCCAGGGGCCACCAGTGGAGACAAGGCCGACGCGCTTGCGGCCAGGATGAAGGAGGTCATTGGGGATGACGCGGAGGTGTTCCGCCCTTTCCGCAAGGCGCACATCCGATTCGCTGCGATCGACGAGACGATCGAGAAGCAGTGGATCAAGGATGCAGTCCTGGAGCTGACCAAGTGCCCGGAGCACATGCTCTCTTTCGGAGACATTCGTCCGGGGCCGTGGGGCTCCAACTCCATGATGCTCAAGTGCCCCGTGGCGACAGCAAAGATGCTGGCACGAGAGGGGCGAATACAGGTCGGATGGTCGACAGTGCAGGTAGTGGTAATGGACCCGCTCCCACTTAGGTGTTTCCAGTGCATGGGCACGGGTCACACCAGGTACACCTGCACTGCCGAAATAAACCGGAGCGACATGTGCTTCCGGTGCAGTACGCCGGGGCACCGTGCGGATGAGTGCGTGGCAGAGGAGCCGTACTGCAGTGTTTGCGCCGCGGCGAAGCTGAAGGCTGACCACTACATGGGTGGGAGAAGGTGCAATCCCCCCCCCATAAAACCGAAGGCCAAGGCGGCCCCCTGGAGGCCCCCCCCCAAAAGTGCAGCGCCCACCAGCGCCATGGAGGTAACGGAACCGGCCCCAAATGCCAGCACACCGTAACGCCACAATTCTCCAGGCGAACCTCAACCACTGCGCCACTGCACAAGATTTACTTGTGCAGCATATGGCGGAGTGGGGGATAGGCATAGCGATTCTGGCGGAGCCGTACACGGTCCCTGCGAGGGACAACTGGGTCGGTGACGTGGGCGGGAACGTGGCCAGCGTGGCCATAACAACCTCGCAAGCAACCCCAATCTCTCTCAGAGAGAGGGGACCGGGCTTTGTTGCCGCACAAGTGGGGGAAGTCGCTCTGGTCGGAGTTTACTTTTCGCCCAACCGTGCCTTCGCGGAGTTTGAGGCCTTCATTGCCACACTGCTGGGAGTAGTGCGCCGTCTAGCCCCGCTACAGACCATCGTAGCAGGGGACTTCAACGCTAAATCCACGACCTGGGGATCTCCCGTCACCAACCAGCGAGGTGAAGAAGTCGAGGAATTTGGCGTTGAGGCGGGGCTGGTGCTCCTCAACAGGGGGAACGTGAGTACATGCGTGAGGTGGCAGGGGGAATCCATCGTGGACATAACGTTTGCGACCCCCGCCATCGCCTCTCGCGTGTCCGAGTGGAGAGTGATGGAGGACGCCGAGACCATGAGCGATCACAGGTACATCTGGATCAGGCTGTCCTCTCCTCCCCAAATCACTGTCCCCGCTCAGCAGGGCGTAAGGTCGGAGAAGTTTCGGCGCTGGGCACTAACGCGCCTAAACAGGGAAGCCGCCGTGGAAACGGCGATGGTGGAAGGATGGCTCCCGGCTCCCCCGGCAGATCTAGACGTCGACGCGAAGGCGGAGATGCTCCGGAGTGCTCTCACCAGGGTGTGCGATGCCGCAATGCCCAGGGTAGGTGACCGCCCACGGCAGCGTGCGGTGTATTGGTGGTCCGCGGAAATTGCGTCCCTCCGGGAGGACACCATACTCGCACGCAGGCAGTACCAGAGATGCCGCCGCAGAAGGCATCCCCCCGAAGAGGAAGAAGACCTCCTCGCCCGTCTGAACGAGGCAAGGTGGGCCCTGAAGGTCCGCATTAAACAGGGGAAAAAGGCGGCTTGGGAGGAGTTCCTGGCCGACTTGGATCGTGACCCGTGGGGAAGGCCGTACCGTTCCGTAAGGAATCGGCTACGTAGTTCGGCGCCCCCCACGGAATCGTTCCAGCCGGAGCTCCTGACCCGTATAGTCGAGGGCCTGTTTCCGGACCGGGTGTTTGAGGCGGTCCCGTTCAACGCCCCGGAGCATGATGGGGAGGTGGATCCGTCCACCATCCCTCATGTAACGGACGAGGAGATGGAGTTAGTGGTTGATCGCCTCAGCCGCAAGAAGAAGGCCCCAGGGCCTGACGGCGTGCCGGGCAGGGTTCTGTCCCTAGCCCTTGACCATGTCGGAAGTAGGCTAGTCGAGCTCCTGGATTCCTGCCTTCGGGAAGGGAGGTTCCCGAGAATCTGGAAACAGGGCCGACTAGTCCTACTTAAAAAAGAAGGACGGCCAGTAGATTCTCCCTCCGCCTACCGCCCGATCGTCCTCCTAGATGAAGTGGGCAAACTCTTCGAGCGCTTGCTCGCCGCCCGCATCATCGAGCACCTGGAGAACGTAGGGCCAAACCTGGAGGACACCCAATACGGGTTCAGAAGGGAGAGATCGACTGTCGATGCGATCAAATCGCTTCGCAAGACAACGGACGAGGCAACAGAGAGAGGGGAAAGGGTGTTGGCGGTTTCATTGGACATCGCCAATGCGTTCAACACCCTCCCCTTCAGTGTGGTCATTCAAGCGCTGCAATTCCACCGAGTGCCCTGGTATCTGCGGAGAGTCCTCCGAGATTACTTCAGGGACAGGTTCGTCCTCTTCCTCGAACCAGGTGGGACGCGCATTCGCGCGCACAGGATGGTGTGCGGAGTTCCACAGGGGTCGGTCCTCGGGCCACTCCTGTGGAACCTCGGATACAACTGGGTCCTGAGAGGGGTTTCCCTTCCCAGGTCGGGCGTCATCTGCTACGCAGATGACACCCTAGTCACTGCACGGGGCGGTGACTACCAGGAGGCGGCGCGGCTTGCGTCTGTGGCTGCCACTTTGACAGTGACGAGGATAAGGTTGTTGGGGCTGGAGGTGGCGCTGCCGAAAACCGAGGCCATCCTGTTTCATGGTCCTCGGGGCGGCCCCCCCAGAAATGCCCACATCGATGTCGACGGAGTGCCAGTAAGGGTCGGGTCCCGGCTGAAGTACCTGGGGCTGGTACTCGACAGCCGCTGGACGTTTAGGCCGCACCTAGAGGAGATGGCTCCGAGGGTGGTGAAGGCAGGGATGGCTCTGTCCCGCCTGCTTCCCAACGTTGGTGGCCCCGGTGATAGCTGCCGCAGGCTGTACGCGGGAGTACTCCGTAGCATGGCGCTTTACGGAGCTCCGATATGGTCGGACGCCCTTACGCCCAGGAACGTCGCACTGCTGCGGCGGCCACAGAAAGTGGTCGCAGTTCGGGCAATAAGGGGGTACCGTACCATTTCGTACGAGGCCGCGACGGCAATTGCGGGAATGGTGCCCTGGGACCTTGAAGCCAAGGTTTTAACCGAGGTTCATGAGTTCCGGGCGGAGAGGAGGATGAGCGGCGAACGTCCGGCTCCTGCTGAGCTGGAGGCGGTGAGGCGAGAGGCGTGCGAGATGGCGATGTGGAAGTGGCAGGACCTGTTAGGCTCCCCCACATTTGGCCTCCGCACGGTCGAAGCCCTACGCCCGATTATACTGGAGTGGACAAGCAGGCCATATGGTGGCATCTCTTTCCACCTGACACAGATACTCACCGGACACGGTTGTTTCGGTGAGTATCTGTTCAGGATAGGACGAGAGGAAAGCCCAATCTGTCACCAGTGCGGAGCGGGGGCAGACACTGCGCAGCACACACTGCAAGTGTGCAGCGCCTTTTCTGCCCAGCGACGTACTCTGCAGATTGCTGCAAGAAGTGACGACTTATCTCTCCCCAATCTCGTTAAGACGATGTTGGAGGATGAGGAAACGTGGGACGCGGCGGTTCAATTCGCAGAGAGCTGCATGAGCCTGAAGGAGGAGGCTGAGCGCGCTCGCGAAGAGGCCGCCAATGCTCCATTGGCTAGGAGAAGGAGAGTTGGGAGACGCCGTCGTCGATACGCGGACCTCCATCCGCCGTAGCTCTGCTCCTGTCCGATGGCTCCCCTGATGATCCTGTAAATAAAAATAGTGTAAATATAAATAATAGTGTTAATGTAAATAAATGTGTGCTAATATGTTAATGTGAGTGTAAAGTAAATGTATATATTTGTAAAGTATAAAGTCCCCACCCTCGTAACTCTTCACGAGCGTGAGGCGGGACAAAGGAAGGAGGAGATCTGGTTGATGCTTTTGGCGCCACCAGATCCCAGAATTTTATGTGTGTCTGTATATATTTGTATATATTGAGGGTTTGGAAGGAAGAGTTTTTCGAAACTCAATTAGTGTAGTATGTAAATTTGTTCTTTAATTTAATATGTGTTAGGAAATAAGTTAGAAATAAGTTATAATCCCTATGCAAGAGAAGCTCTGTGTGGGTACCACACCACACAGTTCTATATTGTACTTCAAGTACTTTAGTATTAAGTAGTCTGTAGGTATTTTTAGGAATTGTATATATTGTTGTTGTGTGTATTCTTTGTGTTGCTATTGCATCATAAAGATGCGATGTTCTGTGCGTGCGCGTTTTCGCCCATGTTCCGGCGCGTGGCTGTTGTCGTGCTCCACATTCGAAACACTATTCGAATGGGCGCACCTCAATGGCTATAGGCGGGAACATGGGCGACAGGGTGGCCCTCGCGCGGTCATTTCCCTCGTGGATCAGGTCCCGTGACTGCCACTTAGCCTTCTGCTTCTCGGATTGCGTCCCCCAGGGTTTAGTGCGGTAGCCCCTCCGTCTCACCCTCCCAGCCGGGATTTACTCCTGGCAGCTGACTTGGGGCCTCTCCCCTTGTCAGTGGGATGTGGAAAGGCGGACGGGTAGTCCCACATAACCGCGGGCCTCTTCAAGGTTCGTGGTAGGTGGTACACCTTCCCTGGGTAAAAAAAAAAAAAAAAAAAAAAAAAAAAAAAGGTGTTATTTACTTGCGTTTATCATTATAATAAGCCTAAAAGGAGGCTCCGTTAACTAGATAATAATTTCTAAGTCTTGTTAAAGAAATAAAGAATTTTGAATTTGAATTTGAATCATATGCCCAGCAGTGGACAGTATAATAAGCTATTTACTATAGTTTTCTGAAGCTTAACACAAAACTGCGCCATCTAGATTTTTATCTGCTTCTCTAATATGTGTATAATGTTGTCTTATTGATTAAGTGCTTATAGTTATAAAAAAAATTACTATAAACTAATAAAAAGTGGCCATTGACAAACGTACATGCAACATGGCTTCCGTGTTATGTGATTTTGCGTATAAAAACACAAATTACAAACCTCAGTCGGATGGCAGGCCAATTTGATTATCAAATTCCAAATTTTCAGTATGTTCAGTCGCTGCCCGAAGCAATTATTTTCATTTTGTTAGTAACTTTTTTTATTAAAATATAACCTCATATTTGGTGCTGAACTGCACAAGGAAATATTAAATAAACGTCAGATACATAATTGCTTTTTTCGAATCCTAAGGAGTTTGATGTTTGTTATATGGCCGGTCACCACTTGTTTACTAAAGTATCACATTGTCTATCCAAAAATCCTCTCTTCCTCTCCTCTTTAAAAAATCGTATGACAGTGTCGAAAAAGCGGGATATGCTATGTATGCTATCTAAGTTCCAGAGAGACCAGCTGATAAATGATCATAATCATAAGAGAGATCGCTTAACGCATCAGCTGTGGTCGAGATGTGTCATACTGACCCGCTGATAAGTACCTATTTGTCTGTGTATAATTTTTATTATTTTTTTGGACTTCCTGGTTTCTTTAAACATATTTTCCTATATCTTTTAGATTTAACTTTCCCACACTGACTCAGTTAGATTCTACTCATACAACATGCTTTTGCCAAGATATGCTTCGGGAAAACAGTTTTATACCAGAAGTACACATAATTACAGCTTCATCGATTTCAGTTTCCAGCATTTTATTATTTTCACCGCGTGCAGTTTATCCTCTCATATTCCCAGCTCAAGCTGTTTACCAAAATTTTTATCGGTCGAACGCTGTACAGTCCACAGCCGCATGTCGCGAGCACTTGCTGGCGTAAATTATGGGCCCGGCAGACGCCTAACTTGCTGTTTTTGTTTCAAAGATTAACGATGAACAACGGCCCTCGAAAAAACGTGTCACAGAAAACGGATATTGCCCAAAAGTTTACGGTATAAATTTTCTTTTGTTCACTTTTATGGCACACCATGTAAATAATGAAGCAGCTCTTTTATGGTATCGCCGGTTCCCACTCTCGCGCGTACAAAGTAAAAGTTTCCAGCCTTTTGTGAGGGAAAGTGCAATCTTTGGAAGTCCTGGAAATTATAACAAACAATAGCGTGACAAGGAGAAAGGAAGTACCTACCTGCCGACTTTGTTACAACTTTGTTTTTCTTTTCTGATTGTATCAACTTTTGTGGAATCTCTGAATCAAAAAGAAACCTGTTAGTGAATTCATTTTCTTTGGAGGCAGTTTCAACGACTTTGCAAAACAAATACATTTTGGACAACGTTGTAAATCAGAGTTTGATATGTCTGACCAATAGTGTCGCGTGCGTCTAAGCGATTTGGTCATTTTCTATACTTCGGAATTGTCAAGCCGAGTCATGACTTTACTTAAATTACTTAACTTAATCACTTAAAATGCTATAACCGAATTCGGTAATGACATTTATTTTAATATCAAAAAAGCCTTCTAACTCCTCTGCATACTACAAAATTAAACGAAAGATATTCATGGCATTAAACCTAAATAACCTCTGAGCTCAACTACTAACACGACACGAAGTAAAATGGACGCTTTAGTAAACGATACCCTTACTGACGTTGAACCCGCAGCTCGTTAACTCAATAACGTTTAGTTGGGAGTTTCTGCTCCGCCATTTGATAACAAGCACCGTGCATCTGAAGCTTACGATGGACCTATAAATGAGAAGCTGTGTATTTTAGAAGTTTTATTTATCAAGCTTGGTTTTTTTTTGGCGAAGAGATTGCTGTTGGCCGCCGTACCACGTAACCGTTTTTGTGGACTGCAAGAAACTTAAAGGGTTCCTCAAGCCGTGTGATGGAAATACCCTTAGAGAAAAGGAATGGCATCACGCAAGAGATCCTACTAGATGTTTCGAAGCGTTCGGATAGGATACACTCGGTGACGCCTTTGAAGGCAAAGACCTTTCTCGGGTTAATTGGGTCGTGGGTCAAGCTTAATTCATCGCAGCAGAGGGGCTTGACAACAACTTGCAATTTGGAAAAGTGATGACAACTTCAAATGGGTCTGTGATAGGTGACAGGTGTTGTGCTGAGTGCAAGTTTAATTCACAATTTGAGCACGTGAACGAAAACGAGAATGTGTATATGGCATTAAAGCTTCCTTTTAAAGAAGGTGAAAACGAGATGTGTTATAACTTTGCCATACAAATTTTGGTGACCGGGTAAATGGTGAATAAAACTCGCTCTAGATACACTGTAGAGTAGAATTAGTATGTTACTTGCTCTCGACGAATATCATTTGTTACATTGTAACCACCGCTTCTTTATTCTTGAACATCTCAATATAATCAGCTACATGGCTGTTTCGTGAATTTGAAGACACAAGATGTGAGATGTCTAACACAGCATGTTATGATAAAATGGTCGTATCTGCAGTTATCAACGTATATAATAATATGCAAGCTGAAGGTATATTCACATTGTATTTTCTAAGTCAGTACAGCGTCATTTCAAGAAGTGGTCTTATAAAGAAGTGATAATTTAACGAAGTGGTCATATCAAGAAATGGTCATTTAAGTAAGTGGTCATTCTTAGAAGTGGTAATTTAAAGAAGTAGTCAATACTAATTGTGGTCCTTTTTATTTATGGTCCTAAGTCGCCGAAAGGAAACTAATGAAGATATTAAAGAAGAATTAATCACTTAAACATAACATGAAACACATTTCTGTAATATGAAATTCTTTTGCATATACCAGTGGTGGTGGAGATCCTTGGGGGAGGTTTTTGTCCAGCAGTGCACGTGTTTTGGCTGAGATTATAATGATGATGATATCTGTTATTACCCTACTGTTATTAATTTTTTTATTCAAAATTAACTACAGTAAATGTTTTTTTTTAAAACGGTAAAGACCTTGTACCGAGAAGAAGCCACAAGAAACACAGCAACGGCTTTTTATTTCTGCGGTTAGGGAGTACAATACTATAAACAACTTACGTAATGTAAAAATTTTCAAGATTTTCTTATGCATAAAATTATGTAAATATTTAATTCATGGTCCAATATTTATTAATTTCTTCCACCTTCTACAGATTAAGCTTGAACGTAATCCGCGCCAGGATTAGCCAAGTTTCATTTTACAACGGCACAATTAAAAATTTATTGCACTCATTTGCTGTCTAATTAATGTTTCTTAATCATAATTACTCAGTTACTTTAAGAAACGCTCCAAGGCGGCAAGCTTGTTGATAATAGCATTATTTTATAATGAACTTGCTCGGAGAGTTTCAATATTTAAAATCGACAAATTGTGCTGATACAAAATTGAGGCAGTCGAGTTATCGTGGGACATCAAAATTTAATACTTGCCAAGAAGCGTTATTTCCCATCAGGAGAGCGGGAATCACAATTCGAGGGGACTATTACTGCGTTTTTGTTTTCCATTTGTACGCTTTACGGTTACGACTCTGGTCTGGCGACTGGCCTCGGGCATAAGAAGGCTTCATGTCACATAGAGTTGTAACAAGTTGTAATGGTAGTAACAACATTAATATGATAAATCTATAGGTTATCAATTTCGATGGCCTCACTAGTCGAGTGGTTTCTGGTGTTGCTATCTATTCTGTTGCTATCTCCGAGGTCCCGGATCGAATCCGGTCCTGTGATGATGTATAGTGTTCGCGTAAACTTTAGAAAACAATATGTGACACATTGACTAACCTAGAAGTTGAACCCAGGTCCTCCGGATATAAAGCCTACTTTGCCTATGCTCTATGCTCTGGAATATTTCACTTAATATAATTTTCTGATTACTACGGAAAAGCGCTTTGATTAATCTGACATACTTAACGATAAGACCGTAGATAGAAGCGCACTTAACCCGGAGACCTCAGCCGTCGAGGACTGGCTATCATACCTTTTACAGAAAACAGTGCTGTCAACATTTTTCGTACAGCGAAGCGATATAACCAATTAGCCCATATTTTAACGAGAAATACTGAAACGCCAAGGAGGCTATCTTACCTCGCATGGAAAACAATGCTCTCTTAGACAATGTTTCACAGATTTTACCCAGTTAACCCGTATTACACACAGTACGGTGTGAGAGGCAGCATCCTAAAGCAATAACAACACTGCCACGCCGTCCGGTCGCGCCATTAACTACTGCATTATCTCGTCTCTCCTCTTTCCAAATATTTGGACATTTTATTTGCCGCACTGAAGCTCCGTTGTACAAGAATTTTGTAACGATTAAAGTATTTGCTTATTTCTAATGGAAATTTTGTGTGCGGTTTAGGAAAAGTGCCTTGTCTTTTTATTTTAGTTTGTTTAGACAGATTTGAAATCGAGTGGCATACTGAAACTGTCTAGGAACTGCTGGGCCCCAGGGCCCAGCAGCACGTTACCAGTAACGTGCATACGATGCACGGAGAGCCAGAGATATTGTTAAATTTGTGCTTACTAAAAGCAAAAAAGCTTGAGTTATCTTAATTTGGTCACCTATATGGTAATGTGGAAGTATACTTACGTCCATGGCCACAGTGACGCTTCAACTAGTCAACGTAAATAAAATTCAATAGGTAGACCGCAATAACTTTTTGAGTGCAGAACTTACCAAAAAGTAATACAAATAAAATGTGAAATCGTTCTTTAAAAGTTTTGCCGAAAATCAGTTTAACATGCAGGTAAGGGAAATTCAATTACAGGAATAATGGATCCCGTCGTGAACGCAAACTCCCTATTACATTACAACATTTTAAATCGGGCAAATATGGTTCGAGTTTCAAAAGTGCGATTTATTCACTTTATACTGAGAACAATAATTTCGCAATGTTCAATTTTATTATTGTTAAGATAACTTAGTTTGGGTTTTAAGGAAAACGCTAGAAAATAGCGATGTATTGAGCTTCATAATTTTTTTTAGAAAATACATAGTAGAAAATAATGACGAGTAAATTTTTCAGGCTGATGTTTTAATATTTGTTCATAAATATTATTTATTTATTGATATTTAATTTAATAACTATTTTTGTAAAATTGCTTTGATGTGTAACATCTTTTCGCTCGCTTTCTATATAAGCAATTTGTGGTAGTGATTCCGTGAAAGGGACGCAAGTATGTGTAACAGTGTAACAGGAAGTCGGAGAAGCGCGCAAGCGCGCGTCATTTTGTAAATTTAAAGTCGATAGTATGAACATGACATATTATTATTTTAGTGACATATTGTGTCATTTGACTATCAAAAGGACATTTTGATATGTCAAATGTCTTCTAATAGTATTTACCGCATTTATTTTATAGTTATACAATGATGTAATACCTAACCCATTTTTTCAGAATACAATGTTAAATTTGCTTAATACTTAGGTGAGATGTCAAATGTTACACATGATAGGCATACACACTCACTCGTTTTTTTTTATTAATCTCTTTTTTTTTAAATTAAAAATTGTTAATTGACTATCA
Source organism: Eudonia truncicolella (assembly GCA_949315975.1). NCBI lineage: Eukaryota > Metazoa > Arthropoda > Insecta > Lepidoptera > Crambidae > Eudonia > Eudonia truncicolella. The sequence continues at coordinate 8,887,481 of OX438826.1, read as the reverse complement.
AGTACACCGGTTCGGAATTCAATCTTTTATCGTAAAGAAGCCAACTATTTTCTCCACCTTTGACTTTCTTTTGGCAATTTAGAAACCTGTCACATATACTGTCGCATCTGGAGCGCAAGCTAAATTGCTGTAACTGTGCATCCGAAATCTGAAAACACGAAATATCTGCACTCACAATTAATGGCAAACAACACGAATGAAGCAATCCGAACAAAAACCATTCACTGCGGGATTCCATTGTAGGAGCACAATGTGAAACTCACCTGTAATTAAAGCTAGCGGGCGGATAATATCGGTTCTTAGACGGCCAACTAGTAAATTAGAAAACGAAGCTATCTCTTGAGATCAGATGGATTGTGAAGTTAGAGCAATAAATTGTAAACTGTTTGTTGATATGTCTATTCAAACTCAAGATTGCCTTGAAAGTGGTGTCGAGAAAAAAACACTTCTTTGAAGATTCTAGTAGAGCGTAAGGCGTAATATTTGGCGTGAATTCCACGTCAATTCATTTAGTTCATTCGTAAGCATATTTAATATTTTTTTTATACCACCACCTGCTTTAGACGACAGTTTTATCTTTTCTGTCTAGCCCGACCTAGTCAAAAGACCCCCTAAAATCGTGGTGATGTCATTGCCTGCGGCGAGTCATAATGTTCCATGCAATTAGTTTCCATAAACCCCCCTACGAGAACAGCGATGGTCTCAACCTCCCGTCACCTTCTACTACAAGGCGAAGATGGGTTTAATACTGAAGGCATGCACTCGAGAATCCTACCTAACTGCCCAATAGGGTGCCTCTCTAGCGCTCCGATTCTACGTCTTCTTTCAGCGATATTAGTTCCTAGCAGAAGGAGACCACCGCCTCCCAGACTGTCTACGATACGAGGAACTGTCATATATATTATCGTTATTATAGGCTTAAAGACCTTTATTCTCATACGAAATTAGATTTCACTTATATAATGAGATATAAGTCTATATAAATAAAAATGAATCGCTAAATGTGTTGCTAATCGCAAAACACGAAAACGGCTGAACCGATTTGGCTGATTTCTTTTTTGTTGTGTTTGATGAAGTCTGAGGAAGGTTCTTATGGGGAGAAAAAACGTAAAAAGTACGAGGAAAATAATAAAAACAACAATTTTCTTTTCTCTACTTAACCTATTTAAAAATTCTTTCACAATTTTAGAATGCTAGATACATTAGCGCTGATAGGCTATATAAAAAAAATGTCCGCCCGTGCGGAGCAGGGACGGGCCGCTAGTTATACATAAATTATTACTGTTATATCTTATTGGTCCCGCAGCGATGCGGCGTCTACAAACATTAAAAATGTCTAGGGATCAAGTATATTTTAAAGTATCGTTGCGTTATAGAATTCATATTTTAACTTTTTGGGATCGTTATTGATTCTTTTTAGTGAATTTCACGATATAATTGATTTTTTTTTACATTGTTCAATCTGATTTTCTATAAAAGAGCCTGCCATTACGCTCTTTTACAAAAGCAGTACAATTTCTACACTATAAGTGAAAAAAATTGCAACGATATGAAGCGACGGCATCATTTGACAAGGGAAGAGATGTTGAGAGCCGTTGAAATGTTGGAAGCTGATTCCAGGCAACGTACTGAGGCTGCTCCAAAGAAGAGCTCTCCCGAGTATGGATGCTGTGCACACCCCACAACAATTTTTGATTTGCTAGAAAGAACGTGGGTGGCTATTCATCAAAGTGTTATGGATGAACTGATTTGAACTAAAATTTTTATAATTATTTTCCTAATAGGATTATATCATGAATGTCATATATAATCCTATTACATGTCAAATTGCTGTGCTTGTGTGATTCGTGTGAATGTTAGATATACAGATTATGTTCTTTTTTATTTTTACAATAAACTTTTAATATAAAACCTTGATCTTGCTAATTAACCCAAAAAAATTGGGTTAATTAGGTGACGATCTTAACGTAAGCTATTTTTCCCCAATTTGTTAGCATTGCATTTTTTCTTAATTTTTTCAACATAATAGAGATAAAATTGTTTACTACAACATAAAAAATAGAGCAAGAACTAGATTAAGTAAATATTATAAGAAAAATTTTTAAAAACTAAAAACTTGACCCCGAGACATTTTTGATGTGTGTATTATGGCTTACTCCATATTTGCGATTAACGATAGTTCTAATTACATAGAATATCTAAATTACTCCAAATCATCTTCTATACATAAAACAAGCATCTTTTGCAACCCTATCGAAAGCAATCTTGGTGTGCAATTTAAACTGAAATTAAAGGGGAGAAGTATAAACTTCATAATAAATTACCACACCGAGAAAATCCCTGTGGATTCTCGGATACCAGCATAGGTCGAAGATTTACGGCTTAACCTAAGTCTGTAGTCTCATGTTGGTTTTAACTTTATTAGTCGGTATTGAACTCTTATTAGTTCATCCCTTATACATTTTCAATTATATTGGTTTGATGTTTGTAGTACAGTCATCAGTTGTAATGTATTTCTTGAAATACATCATCATCAGTAGCATCACCTGATGCTCATTTGATGTCCCTGCTGCTGGGGCACGAGCCTTCCACATGGATGGATCGAGAGAACGGGCCACCAACTACCACACAGAGTGGATTGGTGGTTTTTAACGACTGCTACTTCGCAGCCGAGACCAACGGCGTTCATTACGTGCCTTCCAAAGCACAGAGGAGCTGGAGATGATATCTTTTTGGTCACCCATCAAATCAGGCAGCTTTGGCACGTTAACCACTTTGCCACCGAGCTCCTTAAATAGTGTTATCTGAAATAAAAAAAATAAATAAAAAAAAAACTTTACTTTCCTACACTCACACCAATTATCTAGCCCAAGAGAAGCTTCGTTATGAAACTCGTTAAATGGTTACTAGACAACGGATAAACATACTTAAAATACTTAAATACATACTTATTATACATAGAAAACACCCAGACCCGAGACAATTTAGAAAAACAATAATTTCTAAATTGACCCGACCGGGGATCGAACCCGGGACCTCAGAGATGGCGACACCATGAAAACCGGTGTACAAACCACTCGACCAAGGAGGTCGTCAAATACATCCATAGTAAAAAGATAAAGTCAACTTCAATACATCTAGCATTACAATGCTCAAGAACTGTCCCAGTCCTCATTGCCACTCTGTAAACGTTATTAAACATAAACTTGACGCCTAAGAAATAAACTTTGTAAACAGGCTTCTTGCCTTTGTTCCTACTAACATTGTCCCTAGTGATCCCGGTATCATCTGATGCTAATTATACATTCTTCCGTCGTGTTTCATGAGTAGGGTGCCTCAAGTGGAAAATTGGAATTTTCTACTGTCGTTTTTGTGACGGAATATTAAAACGTTCGCGAAATATTTAATTTCCCACTAAAAATTGTCGTCACGACTAAACCTGGATCTGATGTGGCTTGTGAAGAGGTTATTTTTATACAGTATTAAGAGACGAGGGGTTACCTTACCCTACCCTATAAAAGTCTAAAAGAATTTAACTAAAAGATTTGTTTGTTTTGTTGAGGAGTTTTTGTTTTAATTTTATTTAATTAGTAATAAATATCGGGGATTTTTATGTAATTGCTAATTCCTTCGCATTTAGTAGAAGAAGCTGTGGAGAAGTAACATTATGAAGTTCGTTTTCTTCTGTAGTACCTCCTTAATAACTTCTTTACAAAATTATTACAACTTTTGGGAGTCCGATCACGTAACCTCATAATTATGAAAAATCTAATAAAAAAGACAGAATATTTGAATCTGAGTTACAATTTGCACAGCTAATTAGTTAATCAAAAATATGATTTCGGTGAAACAAAACCGTCACGTTTTCACCAACTTTGATAATGTCATGATAATTTAGTACGAGTATTCTTTTGGCAAACTTTTCTACTTAATTTGATTCATAAGGACCAAATTTATGTATTCAAGACTGTCACAGTCGATTGAGCCAAACAGTTTTTGATTTTTATTTATATAATACTAGTTTAGTTTAGTTTAGTTTTTGCACTCAACCTTTTTTCGCGTGTGGTGGTCCAATCAAGTCAAATTAGTTAAATATCGGCTTCATGATGATATTATTTTGTTGTTTACAGAATTATAAATTATACAAAATAGAGAAGCTAGAAGAAGAAAATTCTTTCATGTCTTTATTTGACTAAGGTAAGATTTTAGTTTTTTTTTCCCGTAAAGTAAAATACTGAAAGTCTGTATCACAAATCATTAAATATTTTTATCTTAATTCCTTATTGATAAAAAAGGTTTGTTTAGATACAAAAAGTGTAAAAGAACTGTTTTTACAAGAAGAAAAATTAAATATACCATTCATAATCAATCTTTAAAAACTTTTAACGTGTAACGAGTTCTCTTTTTTTTTTTTGAGAGAGAGAGATTGCTGATTGCCTCAGACGGTATTTTCAGTTTCACCGAGCTTGTTTGGGGGCGGCGAGGAACGTAAAGGAAACGTCAAGCCGTGTGAAACGAATCACCTTTGGAGGTTTTTAAGAGGGAACGGCACCGCGCACTAGTGCCCGTCCCCGTGCCCTACTAGATTCTCCGAAGGGTTCGGATCGGATTGGGGAGCGGAGCAACCCGAGAGCGCCTCTAAAGGCTCGGACCTCGGCTCGGGTTGACCGGGCCGTGGAGGAGGAGAGAAGCGCCCAGGAACGTGTCTGTACCTGGTGTAGAGCGCGTGTGAACCGGTTCTTCGTACCCTTGTTCTACGAGTATGGTGTCTTAGTCCTAAACTATGCATAAAGCATGTTTAGTGTATTCTGTATATGTATAGTGGCATACGTGGTACACGAGTTCTCGAGTGGAGACCGCGTATCGGCAAACGCAGTATAGGACGCCCTCAAACTAGGTGGAGCGACGATCTTCGCAAGGTGGCTGGCAAGAGCTGGATTAAAGTGGCCGCGGTTCGTGCCCAGTGGAGAGGCCTATATCTAACAGTGGCCTAGTATAGGCTGACTCATCAGCCTCAGATGATGATGAACTTGTAACTGCCCGTAAGGATTGTTTGACTCAATAATATAAAAAAATCATAAAATAAATGTTAATAATGAAACATTTTAATACGAAATATAAATTTGCCAGTAAAATGAAAACAACCAAAACTTTAGGCAATAAGGGGGCAGGTCATCATTTATTTAATAACGCTTTTTGAATACCAAATCCGGGGGGCGGTGGGCACTCACACAGGCTCGTCAGCCCCGTTATTGGTTCACAGCAATATCTTCCATTTCTATAATAAAATGTTTATTTAAATCTACAGGGTTATGGATACAGTACATTACAAAAACATAAATGTTGAAAAAATCTCCACGAGCAGGATTTGAACCTGCACCCTTCTGACATACCGGGTCAGGTGCTCTCCCAATTGAGCAATTGTTATAACCAGCCCGCCGAAACTGTTCAACACTATTTACTTTTTTACTTTGAAAGCCAAAGGCGCCCATTCAATGTCAACAACTATCGTCATTAACATCCGATCATAATATTTTAACAAATACTAACTAACTAACTACTTAATCAGGTAAGAAGTAGGCAAGCTATTTATAAAATGTTTTTGTTTTGTTTATATAATTTTAACGCAAATTTTGATGCGAAATAAGCGTTGTGTTATCAAATTTGTGGTATTTCATCTGCAAAGATGAATCTGCATAGCCATCGGTTGCAATAACCGTTGGATAGATGGCAGTGTGCCGCTAACAGCACTCAATAATTAAAAAACAGTATAAAAATTCAGTGCTTACGTCAGCCTTCTCGGTAGCATAATGGTCAGTGCAACCGTCAGGATTGCGGAACACCCAGGTTCGATTCCTGGCTGGGTCGGGTAGGCATTTAATTTTTTCACTGTATTTTATAAATATCACATGTTTTGTCATATTGTGTGCACGTATCTTAACGGTGCAAATCTTTTGTCATTTTGTCTTTTAATTTAATCTACGAAATGTGAATACACCGTGAATTTATAGTGGTTGCTTTTCCTTAAGCTTGTGATATACTCATGAATAGAAGTAACTTTTTGTACAGGACCGATTCTGAAAGCTTTAAAAAATCAGCTGTTCCTCACGTTACAATGTAACGAACTCACTGCGATGTATGAAACAGCTGATATTTTTATTAAGATTTCCGAGTTGGTTCAGTACAAAAAGTGGTTGAGGGAGAGAACAATTGTTTAAAATATTGCATTGCAGCAGTGCCTCCAGTTACTATGCCATTAAATTCTATTATGCCATTATTATGCCACTTATGCCTTATATCTTGCATTTAATAACGGCTTGCCTAACAAACACTAGCAGTCAGCGCTATGCCGCTGTATTGTAGGTGCTGTTCGTGGACAAAAATGTAAAAATACATTTGAATCCACTAATAGCACCTGCCAAAATATCAATAGTTGCTGAATGTGGACTAGGCCAGCTGCTATTCGTGCAGGTGCTATTCAGGCGGGTGCTCAAAGTGGATTACCTCACAAATTCTTGCTGACGTTAGCGTGATCGGACGGTCCGTAAGACTCGAATTAAGCACTGTACACCTTATCTTCATCATATAACATCATTATCAGCTCAATTTATGTTCCCACGGCTGGGGCACGAGCCCTCTCTATGAACGGAGACACCACAGGATAAACGGGTCATAAACCCGTTCCAGTTCGGATTGGTGGATGACAACGACGATAAATAATTGGTCAACCATCCAATGACCGGTCATTTCGAAAGTTGCTTAACTTCAGCAATTGCAGACCAAGCGCGTTTACTACTGTACTATCGAGCTATTTATATTACACACAACATGAACTAAATCAATTTATACTTACTGGGGCCCCGTCGGTGGAATTTGCCCACATTTGATTGCTTTCAAGATATTGTAAACATCACAAACGTTGACGTCTTCCTAAAATAATATCAAGTATCAGCACTCACAGTCACTATCACCATCATTTATCTCATCAAGTATACTGTTATCGGGTCAAGGATTAAAAATCCTACATAAGCTGGACTCTCTCTTTCCTGTTCAATGGACATTGGACAATGAGGTTTTATCCCACAATATTTATCCAAAGGTTGTGAAAAATAACCATTGTAGCAACTCGCTAGATGTTATTATATTTTTGATATATATCACAAAACGATATATTAAGTTAAAGCATGTACATTTATCTATGATCATCATCAGCCTGCTGACTGCTGGTCTTAGGCCTTACCATAAAAAATAGCACATGGGCAGATCCAGCTATACATCACCACGTTAGCCTCTTGCGGGTAAGTGGGTTTCAACGACTACTTTCTCGGATTAAGGTGCCTTTCAAACTCAAGGTGTTGGGTCGGGTGGGTGACTCGGCATCGCGGAACGTTGGTCAACTTTCAAAATCGTAACTCATAAAAGTAGCTTCTTGATGTTGGGTATTTTTCCGTATACAAACGAAATTAGTAATGAAACACGGGTCATTACACCTTTATTTACACCGTCAATTGAGTAGGTGACTGGTTAGTCAATAGATAGATTTTAGCAAAATGTCAAAACGATTTTTTTATAGAAATTATATGGGAACGGCAAACTATTACGTCATTATTTTGTTCCGTCAATTGAGTGTTTATCAATAACTTTTTAGGTTACAGAAATTCATACAGAGGTCAATAAAAAATAGGTAAATGTTTTAGAGGTCTGTTACGTAACTTCATTTATACGTACTGTTCTGTATTGTTCTGGAATTAACTATTGTTATTGTCAACATCCCTATTGTTTAGAAACGCTTAACTGCGCAGCTCCAGAGAACCACAATTCTAACGGAGAGCTAAAATTATCATAGCGAACTACTGCCACGTTGCGAGTTCGCCTAAAAGGAAGCTTACTCCAGCGATTGCAGCTTATAGTGAAAAAAAAATATGAAAATAATTTTTTCATACTTTTATTTTCATTTTCAAATATTCACATCGCCCAGATACGTCTGGACGGCTGGTCATTGCTTAAATTGCTTAAATGCGTTTCTCAAGCACATGAGGTGGTTTACACACGTCTCCTGGCATACTACCGTATTTACTCAAAATACTTGATAGCTTTAAAAAATATTATATGACACACGTTATACCTACGTGTCTATAAATTTTGAGGGTTGCTCTCGATTTTCCTGGGATCCCATCATTAGATCCTGACTTAATAACAATGGGAATACCTCAGGAGGATACCACCTTTTTGATTAAAATAATTTTGGAAATCGGTCCACAATGACACAGAAATCGACGAACATACATAAAAAATACACATAGTGGAAAATAGAACTTCCTCCCTTTTTGAACTCGGTTAATAAGACGCCGGCGCCGTCTGCAGAGAAACCGCCGACAGTGCTGCAGGCCGCCCCCTCAATAGCTCGCAGGACGACGGCAGACCCTTGTATCATGCAAGTCGTAGTGATGCACACCTTTACGTGATACTTACATAGTAGGTGTCATTAACGACGAACATAGGTGCGTTCACACACGCCGCTGGCATTCTCCTGTGTCTACTGCGAAGGTGTCGTCGGCGGAGAGGTCGCCTCTAGTGCAGCAGGCCGCCTCCTCAGCAGCTCGCTAGATGACGACACCCCCTCGCATCAAGCAGGGTGCAATGATAAACACCTTTACGTGATACTTACATAGTAGTCGTCATCAACGACGAACATAGGTGCGTTCACACACGCCCACTGACATTCCACCGTGTCTGCTCCAAAGAAGCCGTCGGCTGAGAGGCTGCCCGCGGTGCAGCAGGCCGCCTCCTCATTAGCTCGCAAGATGACGACACCCCCTCGTATCAAGCAGGGTGCAATGATAAACACCTTTACGTGATACTTACATAGTAGTCGTCATCAACGACGAACATAGGTGCGTTCACACACGCCCCCTGACATTCCACCGTGTCTACTCCGAAGATACCGTCGGCGGAGAGGCCGCCTACGGTGCAGCAGGCCGCCTCCTCAGCAGCTCGCAAGATGACGTCACCCCCTCGTATCATGCAGGGTGTAGTGATGCACACCTTAACGTGATACTTGCCACGGAAGTGTCTGGAAAGCAGACTATTAGGTTCAGTATGATAACAACTTAGCATAAGAGGAAGCCTTCGTTGCCTAACTCTCATTGAAGACCTGTAGAGAAGTGGTAGTGGCTGAAAATTAGCGCAGCCTGGGATCTTATTCCTATGTCAGCACATGCTGAGCTATTTCTAATTGCTTTGCGTTTCTAATATTATATTTTAATTAGCTGACCGGCGGACTTCGTAAATCTAAACCATTCTCGAATCCACTTGAACACACACAAAAAATTTCATCCAAATCGGTCCATCTTTTTAGAAGGAGTTCAGTGACATACACACGCACAGAAAATGTATATATATAAAGATGTATGTAATTTTAATTTAAGAGAAGCAATGTTGTAGTTGTAGTTATCTTAACTTATTGGTGCCTGCTAAGGTTTCCCTCTTGCAGTAGCACTTGGACCTATCGGGATCTTTTGAGCATAAGTTTTACTTACTTACTTAGACATATCTGTGACATATCATTTATGTAAGAGTGTTAACAGAGACAGGACGGTACTCGGTCCTGCTATTCATTGACTTGAGCCACCATGTGATAGTTCTGAAAACGATCCCAGAAGTACAGACATCGGTTTTTAATGGGCCCCTTTTACTCAATAATTTATGTTATGTGTGTGTGTCGGTGTCTACTAATAACAAGATTATTGCTCTCTAAGAAAATAAAAAAAAAACATCTACGAAAGCAATTGATACGGAACCCTAAAGAGGACACGTATTATTATTGCCTACGAGCTTATTACAGTTAATACAACAAAGAATTCTATTGAAACCATATGAAATTGTTTCTGTACAGGTTATCAGAATAAAAATGAGAGTTCACCCTTTGTTAATATCAATAGGTTAGTGGGTGGCAAAGGAGTTTACTAATGAAAAAGCTAGGGGGATAAGGTCAGGAGGTACTTAAACAAATGTACCAATGTTGTGAAAACAAATATACAATATGCCGAAAACTAGACCAAAAAATATGGTAGAGAGTAAGTCTCAAAAAAAAAAAGGGCTAGCGATCATTATCCAGAAAAGGGATAATATTAATCCACAGCTAGGCTTAGGCCTAAAAAATGGCTCAACTTAAATAATAGCACGTGAAGAGATCGAGTCTTACTCACCACGCTTATGGCCAATGCAGAATGAGTTTTGACAATGCCATCTTACTGCAGGCACCGGGGCCTAACGGCTTAACGTGCCTTTCGAAGCGTTTTGCAAAAATACTTTTAGTTCGTCTCCGGTGACCTGAGATTATAAAAGTGACCCAACTTAAAATATCACAACTGAACTAGCATGCCGCTGCGCTATCGAGCTCCTCCTAAACCTGCTTTTGTAGCAATAACTAGTTATTTTACACACTAATTATTTTTTAACTCTTCTAAGACGATCATTATTATCATTTTACCCCGTGAATACCCACTGCTAGATATGAGCCTTCCCTCTCACACGCCAACTTAGCCGATCCCATGCGAACCTTATTCACCTTGTCTTCTGGCAACCTCGACGTTATGAGGATACTACGATGATGTTAAAGAAAAAAATATATATACTAATACCTACCGTTTATTCATAGTGTAGAATGTAACCCATTCATAGACCCTCACTCTTGGAACGCTCAGAATTTCCGCGACCTTGTGCATGGCTGATATAGGCACCCATCCTATCTGCCGCTGCACTAGATCTAACGCCGGGCCCAAGGCCGCACGCTGCGCGCCAACCGGATAGTTCTGTATGATAGCTGCGAGGCGCTGCAAAATTTGTTAAGAAGCAGTTCCTCTTCACAATAGTAATCAGCTTTGGTCTAGAAACACTGTTAAATTTGTGAGAAGAGACTAGTTCTTGAAAAAGGTTCTGAAAGAACCTGTACCGCAGGTTACTAGGCCCCTCTCCTTCTTCTTAAAGCTTAAAGCTAAATTGAATAATTTAGCTTCAGTCTTCTATATAGTAAGTGTTAGACACTCAAGAAAAATAGACGCAATATAAAACATAATAATAAAAATAGATTTAAAATACAGGAAATAAATTATAAATAAACAAATCTTTATTTCTTTCTTTCAATACATACTTGTTACAAGTATTGTATTGTATGTATTGAACATAGTTTTTCCTACTTATATTCTAGGTACAAACATCAGATTATTGCAGCTGGTGCTTAAACTGGGAAAACCCGTGCTTTATGCACCAGCAACCTTCCATTAGCACTATTCAGTCAAAGCAGGTATAATAAAAAAAAAATTACTAAGATCATCAAAAATACAAAAATACAAACAATGTTATGTTTTTATGGTGTAATCTTGAAAAAAGTTTAGGTTAATGTTAAATACATGTTTTACTATATCCATTATACCACCAATATATTATTATCTGTCATTCAAATTTAAAAAGTTTATAAAATACAGAATATGTAATCCTTTTACTGCGGTGATAAGCATAAAAGATATTTTGGATAATTATTAGAGCCTCTGATAATAGGATAAAAAAGTTTGGATAACCAAAGGTCGTGGGGTTCGATTCCCACTCGAGCTTCCTGAGACTTGTTAATTATTTCTAGTAAAATTTTATTACGAGTATAGCATTATAAATGCAAAATTTAAAATAACAAAAATAGCCTATGATGATAGGCTGTCATTGAAGCTTGATAGCTTAATCGATAGCAGCCTATCGTTTTCTAATGCAAACATGCAAATACAATACAAAAATGTCGTGGGCGGTTAACCTTTATCAATTAAGGGAAAGTTATGTACACAATTAAATACAGTGGTAGGTAACAGAATTTCAGTTCGCAACAACTATTACAACTAAAACCGTGCGTCCACGTCCCCAAAGGTCCGTTGGCGGAACCCCAATTAATAACTTGCATGTTAAGGATTTTTAGCCTAAAGCAACTTGTTGCGGCAACTTGAGGTAATTTTTGATACATTTACACATACATACTCTCACGTTTTTTTTTTCGAAAAAGAGGTAGGCATAGCATCGAAATCACCAATTTTGAGTATCCTCGCCATAAGTGATCCGACGCCACATTTAGCATAAACAGAGTACGGTTACGAGGTGAAATCCATCATATCCATATGCATAACGTCAGTGATGGGTTGCTAGCCGATCGCCTAACATAGGAGTATCTTGGAACCCTGGTTCCTTCATCATCATCATCATCATCTTAAGACATGCACGGGAAGTTAGGCAGCTGATACATTATTTTTACGTCCCAGACCAGCATGAATGTTTAGATAGTGATAACAAATAGTCAAAGTTTAAATGCGAGTTCCACGATGACGTCATAAAGTAACCCTATTACATTCCTGTTCAAAGCGTCCTGTGCAAGACAAAGGGAACCAGTCCCCTTTATTATCCAAGAGCGGACGTCTGCGATTTCGCCCAACATTTAGTTTACTTTAAACACAAATAAAGAGAACGCAGAAAGTAAACTTCGTATAACTCGCTTAAGTAAGTGCTTGTTGATGTAACGCGCGGGCGCGGTGGCGGGTGCGGGCGCGGTAGACGTTGCGAGCTCGTGTTCACATTAGCCGCCAGGCGTTTGCGCGTGTGTGACGTGTTGTCAGACGTAGAAAAGATGGACGAGTATGTTTTATTTTTAAACGAAAATTCATACCTAAAGTAGGAGCTGCTAAAAATTAGTATTGGTGTGCACGAAATTAACAAGTAATAAGTTCTAGCCTGAACAGCACTAAAAACTCTTCTGTATTGAACGACATGATAAAAACGTGCTATCGTTTCTAGCGACAAGTTCAAACTGGTTGAACTTACCTGACGTCGCAAGTGAATCGCACGCTCCGCCGCTTACAAACAAACGGCTCACGCGTTTGATACTGCCGCGAGCGTGCCGCACGCGCCAGTCGCTAATTTGCCCGCTATTTAGACCGCACGGTCCGCACGGTCCGCACGTGCGTTTCTTACGTGAATATTTGGATATCATGTCATATGTTTGATATTACGTTACCGCGCCTGCCACAGCGCCCGCGCGTCACCGTGAACAAGCACTAATGCACACAAAGGCCGTCTCATGAACACGGAATCTCACAACAGTTCGAGCGTAGCTGTGCGAGATTCCGTGTCCGTTAGATGTTGTCTACGTGTCCGTTGCTCGAGCGCGTCATGTATAAAGCTTGCCTTCTGCAATCTCCTTATTTTGTGCTTTAAGCTACATTTCGTAAACACAAAGTGTTAGTTGGACAAACACCGGTAGGTAAGCGGAGAGATGGTGAGATTGAACTCGCTGGTCACAGGTTTGAATTTTCAAAAAACTATTTGTTTTCACGATATTGCAAGATTGGGTAACGCCATGTTGACTGTTGTTCTCGTCGAAATGTTGTTAAACTGCAGACTTTCTTGCACCCTTCTTTTCTACAGCTAAAGGATGTCTTATCAAATAAAAATAATTTTGGTCGAGTTTGTCAAGAGTTTATTTGAGTAACGAAATTTTGAAAAGACTTTGTCCTCGATGGGCAAAAAGTATAAAAAAGAAAAGAGACACCATATTAGAAACTCAAAGCGATTGGCTCGTCCGTTTTCACTTACCAAGCTAATGTACAGTGTAAAACAGCGCCATCTAGCCGAATCACGGCTAACCGGCTTGCAAGGAAAACAGACGCGCGCGCGCACGAACATGCTACAGCAAATTCGCACAATAGACATAATAATGTCAACTACGTATATGGCCAGAGGGCGCTGTTGGCGGCGCGTATGAAAAGACGAGACACGGTCCGCCCGCTCTCTTTGGGTCTATCCCAAAAATCTTATCCCGACAATAAAGTATCTCAGAAACCAAACCATACGTTATCATTCCGGCACCATTTTACATACAGCTTGACGAAGTGAAAAGTGATACTCAGTAGAACTCCGTACTCTTCGTACGTACCTATCAATAAATTATTTTGAGATCGCGTGAACATAGAGCCTTCGTTTTCTAAAGTTTACGCGAACACTACACCTTCAAATGAAACAACTTTTACGGATCTACTCGCGTTTATTTTACACACTTTTGCATCGGGCAAACAAAGAGAAGTGTAGGAACCCGGGTTAAAGAACATATAGTCGACGTCAAGCATAGACGCGAAAATAAGTCTGCGGTATGCGAACATTCCTTTGAGGGGCCCAACCATGACATCAGATTTGATAAACCACAAATACTCGCCAGAGAACAACGATTCATCCCTAGGATGATACGCGAGGCTATTTAAATTAAAAAAACATCCTAATTTTAATAGAGAAGATGGTTGGAATCTACCACCAGCCTGGGATCCCATCATACAGAATATTAAATCCCAGCCCCAACACCATACTGCCAGACCAAAAGATACTGTAAGCTCTTTCTGCGTAAAACGGAATGCACCTGATTAAATTTAAATGAGGGTATACAAGCTACTAACTAATTATGAGACGACCAACACCTCAGTCTCCCTGTGACCACGGACCCTGCAAAGGGTTCGAAACGTCAGGATAAACATTAATTAAAACTAATGTGTAAAATAAACGCGAGTAGATCCGTAAAAGTTGTTTCATTTCAATAGAGCCTTCGGTAAAAACTAAGACGGGGGAAAAAGGAGGGAGACCCAACAGTTTGGCACCCATCCCAGAGACTCGGAACCGTCAATGCAATCGAGTAGATCACACTACCAGATGCTGGTTCCGATAAAGGCCACAAAAGAACCTAAGACAACATGGCAAACCCAAGTCTGTTGATATTTTTATATTTAGAAATTTATTTAATTATTTATTATTGTTAAATTATTTATTATGATAAAAGTCAATACAATAAGATACTTACAGCCATATTAGGTTCCGTAAACTCAAAAGGGGTACTGGCATTGTTATCTGAAGAGTCCCTGTGAACATTCAATTCTTCGGAAAACAGTACCCTTGAAGTCGAAAGCTTCTTACAAAATGAAGACACCTGGTAACAATAATATAAAACTTATTGTTAATACCATCATAATTTTGTAACTCGTAATTTTATAGTATTAATCATTTATAAGTATGATAAACTTACGTTGGGCACGTATTTTCTTAAAGCAATCATGAGTAAAAACTACAAAATATTTAGGAATATTTATTAATTTACAATTGAATTCCTCTTTGTATTTTAGATATATTTTGACAGTTTGACAGATCATATACATCATAATTACCAATATAAATATATAATAAAACTCCTTTCAAATAATTGAAACTTACCAATTATTACTACTCGTACAAAACATGAGTACAAAACTGCATGCAGGAAGTTCAATATAATACAAACACGAACAACGGGAACGTGAAAAGTATTTTTTGCAGTTTGGTTTTATTTTTGTGTTTTAGCGAACATTATTGTTTAATAATGGTAGATTATTAACCGTTAAATGTTCGTGATTGTGCATTTTGAATTCTCTTCGGAAGTCCGTGTCAAATCTTGGTGATTTCCCATATTTTTACTGAAAAACAAGGGTTTGGGGAAATAGTATTATTTGATCATTTCTATCCACTCATTAACATTTATAATATGGAACAGAAAATTTTATATCAAATATCTATCTCTAACTTTGACATTGGTTATACGTGCAAAACGCACTGAGCCATTTTAAAAGAACAAAAAAGTATAAGCGCTTTTATATTAAATGAAAATATGAGGACTTGTTCTAATACTATTTAGGTTTGTTTAAATAATAGAGCCTTACAAATAAACACAGATAAAGCTTGGAATCGATATACTGTAAATTTTAACTTTTTTATTTTTTAAGTGCTTGCTGCACTGAAGCTAAATTAAATACTTAAATATATATATAATATAAAATTCAAAATTTAAAATAATTTATTCAGTTTAGGCTACAGATAGCTCTTATGAATGTCATTATGCCATCGGTTCGTAAGTCTACTCTGGGCGGGAGATCTTGAACTGAGAAGAACCGGCAAGAAACTCAGCAAGTGTCCAGCTCTTTTCTCCCTGACAGCGTCAAAAATATTGGGAAATTCCCTATCATAAAAGGACACTTTCCATCACAAATAAAACACAAAATATAAAGGACAATCACAAAAAAAAATACAAAAAAGAAAAAAAAAGTAAATATTTAAGTTTGCAAAAACATCACTTACCAGTTTAATTTTTTACAATGTCATATAGTACTAGTAAAAGTCAAAACCTGTCGAAGAAAAAAAAACAAAGTTAAACTATAGTTATTAATAATAAAAATAAGACAAGTATGCAAGAGCAGACCAGCCTCCACAGGCGGCACCCGTTCACGAGTATGACATATGAATCAGCCATCGCTTCGCTCAACCATATTTTAGGGAATGTAACGACCACCACCGCAGAGACAATAAAGAGAGCATGCATGACACACCCAAGCTACTCATAATCAAAACTAATTGATATGTTCAACGC
Source organism: Eudonia truncicolella (assembly GCA_949315975.1). Lineage (NCBI taxonomy): Eukaryota > Metazoa > Arthropoda > Insecta > Lepidoptera > Crambidae > Eudonia > Eudonia truncicolella. Next base: position 8,871,013 of record OX438826.1, on the reverse strand, counting down.
AACGGTATTTGTTATCTGTAGGACACTGTTTATAAAGGCTATCATATCAGTATAATTTTTTATTACAAAAAGTAGTAAAGTATGCGTTTTTTATTATAAAGCCAGGCTGTTTTATCATCTAAATATTCTTTGACTGTATAATAACCTTTTTTAAGTAAAGAAGACTTTACATGTTTTTTAAACTTTTCTAAAGGTAAATCTAGTACAGTAATTGGTATTTTATTGTAATTGAGTATATCTTGCCCCAAGAAAGAACTAAGCACTTTCTGTAACCTGAACAGTGGCATTACAAGTTTGTCTTATTTCTAGTAATAAAATTGTGTACGTCATCGTTTTTTTTTGTATGTTAAAAGGAGGCAAACAAGCAGGCGGGTCACCTGATGAAAAGTAATCACCGCCGCAAAACCAAAGTAATCGCAGATGGTAACGTTGCCGGCCTTGGGGAAGGAGTTGGATCTTGAGGTGGGAGTAGGAGTTGAGAGGGGGAGGGGTGAGAGATGGGCCTCCGGTACTTTCACTCACCGGACGAAACACAACAGCAACGAGTGCCATTGTTTCACGCCAATATTCTGTGAGAGGGTGGTATTACGCCGGGCGAGCCGGCCCATTTAGTGCTGCAACGCAGCGTGGCTCTACCACTCAGACAGTGTCACTCATTTAGCACCACCCAGGGGTCACGTGTAGGGTCTCAAGGGTAAACCTACGGATGCGAGTAACATTAACCCCCATTTTTAGTAAATGAGTTGATATTGCAACGTACAAGAACTATACAATTACAAATAAATTGTAGCTTAATTTGTAATTGTAATTAGTAGCCACTGTCAAGACACCAATTTCTTTAAAAAGACTTCTTAAAGAAGTTCGTGAACCTAGTCTATAGATAGTTCTTACTAATAACTAAAGTAGACTGTTCTAGCAGTTTCAACGTCTGTTAACTGCCTTATTAATGGCATACGCAGCAGAACTGAGTTTGCCTGCCAATTTCGATATATGAGGATTCCATTGAAGTTTTGAGTCAAGGGTTATACCTAAGAAAACTGTTGAGTCTACCAAATGTAATCGATCACCGTTTATATATATATATATATATATATATGTATTCAGTGTGTTCGATATTCTGTGTTTTGTCCCCTTTGTCGACGACGACGATGCTCGGCTCGCCTCAGACCTGAAACACAAAAAAAGATTGTAATAGATATAATTTATAAATATGTGAATGAATGAATATTAATTAGCATCGCCTACACCCGTCGTATAATCTTTATTTAAATTAAAGAAAAATAAATAAAACACGGAATAACCATTTGAAGGAATAACTATTGTATTGTACAATTCCTTATTCTGTGCTTAAACTTTGTTCATTTTTAACTCAAACACTCTCAGTGTTTACTTCAATCGCACACCTAATTCAATATTATATCAGAAGAATGTAGAAAAGATCAACTCTTTAAAACAGTCTACAACTAAAACTAAAGGTATTCTCAGCCTTTAGCCGCATCGCAAAAACATTAAGGAAAGTGTTCCCTATGATCGCAAAGTTGTTACCGAACGAACGACCAATATTAACGGATATTGGAAAAAGCTGGTAAGAGATGGCTGCTGCCGGATCAAGACTAGTAGGCACTAATATTCCCTGGTGCAATATCAGGGCTCTCGTCATAAAACCGCTCTAGGCGTTCTAAGAAACGTTATTGACCTGCCAGTATTTTGAGGAGGCAGATATCGGCCAATTTCAACGAAGTAAGTGATCGTTATCGACGGAGCAGATGATCTTTTATCGAGCTTTGATCGAATGTTGGACGAAATAATGCCATGACCTTATTTTATGGTATTTACACAGGGGTATTATTTTACTAGTGAATTCAAGGGCAGTGTGACACAATTAATTTTAATGTTTCACACTGTACTGGGTATTTTTTTAAACTTATGTCGTTTCAAAATTTTTGTTTTTGCATAAGCAATTAACTAGATTCGTCATATCATCGATGATAGTGCAATAACCGTGTAACTAACAAAAACAAAATACCGTGTCACAGTTTTCACAGAAGAGCAAAATTCTATCGCTTAACAACTGTATGTGAAAGCTGGCAGAAAATGTAAAAAGAAGGAGCTCTTTGCTTTTACATAAATTTGTTCAAAATATCTAGCCTACACAGCCTGCCAATCAATGTAAGCATTCATAACGAAGTACTAAAGTGTAAGCTACCATTTTAACAGACTTTGCGCTATAAAAGCCTTACGTAAATCGAGATTGACAAGACATGAACAGTTTGAAAATTAAGCAATCATATTTGATTTCGCAGAACTTTGTTGAAAATAGCAACCCTAAAAGGCCCGTCGAACAAGTTAACGGTACTCGTAAGGAAGTAAAGAATAAGCAGCTTACATTCTGTAGCTGTCTATACGCTGCAAAAGCCCAACGCAATTTTCCACAGAACGTGTAAAAAGCTTTCTCCATAAAGATGCAATAACAACGTTTCCTGCTTTTAAAAGGAAAAATGAGCGTAAAAATTTAATCGGAAAATTTAATTTCTTGTTGACTGCGGCGGCCCCTGCTCGTTAGATTGAAACAAATTTTCAATCAACCATCGGGATTATTCGGCCGCAGTTTACACGACGCCATTCACTGATTGATCAATATCATCAGCCCAACGAAAACAAGTCCGATTCGAAATCTTTATTGCAATCAGATTTCGTAATCCGCATTCGTTTGTTTTTGTAATGCTTTCGCACATTTTATTTTCTAAAGTTTACGCGAACGCTGTTGTTTGAAATGAAACACCAAAAATGAACCGATACTGTTCAACATTTTTTGAAATTCACACTATAAAGGTCGCAATGAAGTCATAGTAGCTAGTTATGATTGAAACTAAAATATGCAAGCGAGAGTATACAGGATACATTAAAACAGAGTGCAACTTAAATGTACACAGGAAGTCCACATTATATTCCAAATGTGCATTCTCTTGGAACACTTGACTGCGTCTTTGAGCAAAGGGCTCCCACAAAGCAAGCCGTTTGCAATGGAAACTATATAGTGCAGCATGCTCTTTGACATAATACCGACAGATGGCACTCTAGACCTTGATGGCTACTTAGTCACGAGCGCGTCGAATCCACTACACTTGAGAGCCTCGGATAAGGTCAACCTATAGCAAATATTTGGTAATTTTCCTGAGATAGCCACAATTCTTATAAAATATTTGCGCCTATAAATAAATATGAGTATTACAAATTAGCAAAAAGTGGTGGATTTGATTACTGAATCGGGCAGCATGCTCTTTGATACAATACCGACAGATGGCGCTCTAGAGCTTTATTGCTACGTAGGCACAAGAGCGTCCAGTCCACTACACTTGAGAGCCTCGGATAAGGTCAACCTATAGCAAATATTCGATAATTTTCCCAAGGATAACCACACATCTTACAAAATATTTGCACCAAATAATAAATTTGGTTATGGGACTGATAAATCAGCAAAGTATGGTGGATTTGGAAACTGAGTTGTGCGCCATGCTCTTTGATATAATACCATAGGATGGCGCTTTAGAGCTTGAGTGTCGAAGTGAGTTGAGTGTTGAGCCTCGGATTAGGTCAACCTATAGCAATTATTTGGTCATATTTCCGAGGACAGCCACAATTCTTAGAAAGGAAGAAGGATATGAAAATGTTTGCGCTAAAGAATAAATTTGAATGAGGCAATGATAAATCAGTAAAATTATATAATTATATGTAAAAAAATATAAAAGAAATACTTTGCAGATATTTCATTCTTTCTTAATTTTATTAGTATTCCATGTATGTTTATTTTATTAATTAAATGGATACATAATCGATGCTCAATTAATTTAAGAACAAAAATACATGGTTTACGTATTTCCGAACTTGTGTGTTTGGGTAACATTCGTAAAAGCTCTCAGACGAGACAGTGAAGTGTTTTTTCACTTAAAACTCTTTTCAAAGCATACTGCCAGTTATTTTGTACACGTGCAACTTTACGTAGCGGGCATACAGCGTTCTGCGTCCAGTATAATTGCACACTTAGGGTGATATTGGGGCTGCAGAGGCGTTGAAGTACCCTGGGAAAGTTCGTAGGGACGCGGAAAGACGACTTGGCTGCCTTTTTTAAAAATATTAGACAAAATCACATGCATTGTTCTAATCCCAAAGTAAGTAGTTAAAGCACTCGTTTTATAGAAATCAGAAGCAACGACGGTACCAAAACCACCCAAACCCGACATAATATCGAAAAATTCGTTTTTTGACATCGACTGGGAATCGAACCCGAGACCTCAGAGTTAGCGCCACCCAAAGTCCGGCGGGCAAGCCGCTCGGCTACGGAGGTGGTCGTTATAAGCTATTATAACGTAACGGTGCGCCTCTATGCTAACAAGTATCTGTGGCATCATGAGTGCTCCTGAAGACTTGTAGGGCTTCGCGGTCCAACGCAGATAGGGTACAATTCCATATTAAATTAATAACAGACAATCCATTATAAAGAACTAGTTGATACAGCAACATTCTTGGTTTGATCGATCATGTAAGTTAGGCCACCTTTGAGAGAGTGGATGAAGTCACTTGGGTTGACTTAACAAAAATAGATAGAGCTCCTCTGTGCTACGGACGGCACTTTAAGCCGCCTGTACCCGTTTGTGATGATTATTATAGCACACCAACCCACATTGAGAAAGCGTGATGTGTAATCTCCGCCTCACCATGAGGTCTAAGCCCAGCCGTGGGAATACCTACATTAAGTGTGTGAAATCGATTCAGCAGCCGATTTTTAACAAACGCTGTATTTAAGTAAAATTTAAACACTGAAAAAAAAAGACGACAACCTCAGGCGGGAATCGAACCACGCACCTTCTTATCCGAATCGAATCCTACATCCTACATCTTAACCGAATGTTCAAATATTTGTAAAAATATTTCTTTCGGATCTCAGAGGTGAAAACTTCTAAGATTGATGAAGCAATGTTGACTAAAAAACATAAGCATCAAGCACTGAAAAATTTCGACGGGTGAAAGCCAGACCTCGGTAGCCAAGTGGTTAAGGCAGCCGCCCGGAATGCGGAAGGTGCGTGGTTCGAATCCCGCCTGAGGTTGTCGTCTTTTTTCAGTGTTTAAATTTTACTTAAGTATATTTAAGCGTTAATAAAACGCTAAAATATATAAAAAAAAAAACACTTAAACGCTGTATTACTTGTTGTTTAAGATAGTGATAAGTCTACCCGTGGGCTACTGTCCAATTTTCCAGTTTTAGGTTTTAAGATTTATAATTTTTAATAAAAAAAATAGGCAATGTGACAGTTTACATTTACTTACACTAGATTAAGGTTTCAATGATACTTACAAAAATGGATTTTCAAAAATCTGATATAGTTATATTAAGTTATGAAAAGGTAATTTTACAAACGATGTTTTTAATATTACTAGCACTTTCCCGCGACATCGTCCACTTTGATTTACTTTGCCACCCTTTTTAGGGTCCCCAGTCTAGCTTAAAGACTCTTAGTACTAGAAAGCTGTTATTTGGCATGGATAAACATATTAATCACGCCGACAAAGTGGTGAAGTAAAATTTTGAAAATTATTTTTTTAGGTTACTTCCCCTACACGTGAAGTGGGGATGTAATTTTTTTTCTTGTCTTCCCCATAGTGTGGGGTGTCATTGGATAGCAATTTTAAAAATATTGCGGGTTTGTGACAGTTTTTTTTTTCACAGTTTTTCAACAGTTTTTTTGATTGAGGCATGCGTTTGTGAAGTATTAAGCTTTAAAGTGCAAAATTTTGTTAGAGTCATGTGTCGTCGTCCCCCTGCTAGATAAATGGTTTTGTTTGGATACGTGAAAAAATTCACGGTAGTTGTCTATCACAGCTAAGTAGGCTTTACAAGTTTACGAGTAACAGTCGACCAACTTATAAAATTTACTTATTCCTCACTTAAATAACATTGCTAGGTTTTTTTTTGGAGAGAGATTGCTGATTGCCTCCGACGGCATTTTCAGCTTCACCGGGCTTTTTTGGGGCGGCGAGGAACGTAAAGGGTCCCTCAATCCGTGTGAAACGAATCACCTACGGAGGTTTTCTAGAGGGAACGGCATCGCGCACTAGTGCGCGTCCCCGTGCCCTGCTAGATTCTTCGAAGGGTTCGGATCGGATCGGAGCGTTGTCAGGTGTGTGAAACCGGTAGTGTGTACATTTAAGTATATGAGCCACCGCTAAATAAATGTTCATAAAAGCCCACTTCTCAGAGTCCGCATTATTGAGATGGGCTACGGAACCCTACACTGCGCGTGTCCCGACACGCACTTGGCCAGTTTTTTTTAACTAAATAGCTAATTACCAATTTTTATCGATTAAGCTTCAAAACTGACGGAGTTTCATACAAACTAACCCCCCCCCCCCCCATATTTTACCCCCTTTAAAAGGCGAATTTAAAAAAAACTTTATTAGTGTTTACTTACACTATAAAAGGAAGCATGGTGCATTTCAAGTTTCTAATCCTAGTAGTATGGGATGTGCGTTGATATGTCAGTCAGTCAGTCATTAAGTCAGTTTTCCTTTTTATATTATTTAGATTATGCTGATTATGAAAAGTAAATTTTACTATTATCACACTTTAGTGTTCAGCAATTGTCTCATTGCTATCAGCATGTATGGCCGCTGAATGAAAATATTTTTTTTCCATTCACAATGCAACGAGCAACAGATCGCAATTACATTGACGTTTTCAACTGTGCTGAACATCATTACTGAACACCGTCGACGACCTGTATGGTAAATGGAAAGAATTCTAACATTTCTTCTAACTTCGAACATTCTAATTAGGTCTGTGATTCTAACTGAATCTTACACCATAGTGTAGCGTTTGTATAAATTGGTAGGTTTCCGTATTAGGTAAACAAGGACACCCAAACTCAAATATTCGTTGTAGGTAGGTACAGTCACGAGCAATAACAAGTAAAAAACTCTTAATACAATATAAGATTAAAAACGTAACACGTAACGTCAAAAGCGTAAACATGTTAAGGCTCGTGACTGTACCTAAATGGTTGAATTTCGGTGTTTGAACTCAATACAGCCTGAATGAAACTAGTTTTTCTTTGTTTTAAGTGGTTGTTTGGTGTAAGTATCGGTTTTATTAGAATAATGATGTATTAGCGTTTTAAACTCAGATACAGGGAAAAGGGAGGACACAAACGGCTCATTCCCTTTGTTTTATGAGACAGTTAAAAAGCAAAGGAACGCTCAGTTTGAAGAGTAAATTTTTGTTCAAAGTAATAAAAGAAGCGGATCCATTCAGATAGCAGGTTGAAAACTCCTAACGATCTATGTAACTTTTTAAACAAAAGATTTTCATGAGGTTGTACCGACAAATTTTATTAACTATCCCGCGAGTGAAATTAACCCCTTAACGACGGTACAATTTCCTTTGAGAAACTGTTTGTTGTACAAAAAAATACATTAAACAATTCAACAGAGCACTCGGGCCGTGTTGCTTGGAACTAAAACTTTTCCATTTAAACTTAGAGATAGCTTCGTTTCATTGTAAAACCGCTCTACTTTATACCTCTTTTTACTTTTCTTAGGCTAACACGTTATCACTAATCCATTAGTGTTTCTAGAATATATTTGTATCGATGCAAATTGAAGCTTGACAAATGTTTCATAAACATTTATTAAAGTATTTTATTTCAGTTAGCACAGCCTGATGATTTATTTAGTAACGTATTAAATAAGTATACTTTAAATTTTTAATAATTTTTGGAAATTTTATGCGTATACTATCAACACGAGCATGTCTTCCAGAAATAGTCCAAAATGCATGTAACATTTTATTTGGTGTAGAAAACTTTACTAACTCATTATGTCATTTACATCTCGTTCATGGAGAGATACCGAAATACAGTCCTCCATTTAAACCTGTGTAAAAACCATTCGCACTGAAATTGCGTACAACATGGCGTTTCATTTTCAATATTTTTATGACAACACGTAACGTCATCAAAGGGCAATAAATTCAAAAAAGTATCAAACCACTCGTCATTATAAATAAAAATGACATTTTATTTACAAGAGCTCTTCGGTCTATATGTTACGAATTTTAATTTTTCATTTATGCACCGAGCTATGAAAACATTATAACATGTCACAAATTATAACACTCCGGCTTAATATTAACAGGGTTGTTAAAAGGTTTACGTGAGGAGCGATGCCTTTGTGTCCTTACGACCCTCGTCAAAAGTAATATCGTTATATAGCGATTAATTCGTGCACATTTTTTGCCACGTGTAAAGTGTTTAATTGAATTTAGAAGATACTATTCTGAACATCACTCCTTTTTTTGTGCTATTAGCTCAATCTCCAGTTGAAAAGTTGACGCTGCTTTTGTTAATGGGATATTGTTTTTTTATTTGAGGAGCTATTTGTCATGCAGTTCATTGTACTATTAATTACAAAAACACAATGTTGAAAAAATTTCCACGAGCAGAATTTGAACCTGCACCCTTCTGACATACCGGGTCAGGTGCTCTTCCAATTGAGCTATCGTGGTTCTAACCAGCCCGCCGAAATTATTCAACACAATTTACTTTTTTACTTTGAAAGCCAAAGGCGCCAATTCAATGTCAACAACTACCGTCATCAACATCTGATCATAATATTTTTACAAATACTAAAGATCAGCTAGCTATTTATAAAATGATTTTGATTTGTTTATATAATTTATGTCAGAAGGGTGCAGGTTCAAATCCTGCTCGTGGAATTTTTTTCAACATTGTGTTTTTGTAATTTGTTTCACAACAAAATTTGCGTTAAAATTATATAAACAAATCAAAATCATTTTGTACTATTGATATCATTTTCTTTATGAAATTAACATTTTGTTTAATTCCAATTATACTTTATTGCATTTACTGACTGATGTATGAATTCAAATGTTTGCCCTTTAATGTTGTTATTCAATGTTTATATTTTTTATTTCGATTGAATTAGTATAAACAGAATTAGTGATTGTTAATCGGTTTACAAACGGTTTGGTTGGTAATCACGACCGGGCTGATCTAATGACTGCATAATCGGTGACGAGTTCGAATCTCACAAGAGTAAAAATTGTATAAGTACATTAAGCATCTTGTGCGTAAATCATGGATGTTTAAACATTTATTTTGTTATATTTCTTGCAGCTATAGTAGCATCCTTGCTTGGTTTGACACTAGATAATAATTGCATCTGTAATTTTGGGTATTTACTCAGTTGACTGCGCTCAAGCTAGTATGGTATGTCATAGTTAATACTTATAGTATACAGCTAAACTATGCGCATATACTCTGATCACTCGCTCCGAATCGTCCGTCGGTAGTCAAACATGGCTATGGTAATTTGGAACCGGGAATTCCCAGTTTGCCGACTTCCAGTCTAATAGGCTATCAATCAACAGTGTGATTATTTATCGGATTGCAACATTGAAAAAATATTAAGGATAACTTAAGAATAGACAAGTTTTGTTTATAAACATTTAAAATTAAATATGTTACAAATAAATTGTAGTAATTAAAAAAATAGACTGAAATAGGTAAGTATTTGAGGTTACAAAATATTATACCTAGTTACATAACATACACAAATTATATATTATATATTATATTATTATATTTATATTTAGACAACATCACATACATTGTTCTGATCCCAAGGTAAGTAGCTAAAGCACTCGTTTCATGGAAATCAAAAACAACGACGGAACCACAACCACCCAGACCCGACACAATATCGAAAAGTTCGTTTTTTTTTTCGACATTTACCCGACGGTGAATCGAACCCGGGACCTCAGAGTTAGCGCCGCCCAAAGTCCGGCGTGCAAGCCACTCGGCTACGGAGGTCGTCAAACAAATTATAACTAACACAAAAGAATTTTGGTACTTGAATAAATATTTTTTAAACCCGTATCCCATGATGGACCGCTATTGCAATTGAGAATCGAAACGATCTGGACACCCACTTAAATACACACCAAAAATTTCATCGAAATTGGTTGAATTGGAAAACCATTTAGAAGGGGTTCAGTGACTTACACACGTATCGAAGAATTTTATAGTACAAAAACAAGTTTTGTTTGTCTATATATACTTATAAAAATATAAATATATTTTTTATGCTGTTTGTTATTAATAAATATTTTGATAAATCTATTATGCTGATAAAATTATTCAATTAACATTTACTTTGAGAATCTCTAAAGTAAATGAACAAAACTGTAGCCTGGTGGCCAAAATCTCAGGAGATCCACAGGCAAATAAATTACCTGTTTATAGATACAGATTTTTCACAATTACATTTTAAACAATAATAACTGCACAATTATTACAAAACAATGTTATTTACTGAAGAATTTTGAGAGATTGATCATATTAAAGTTTAATAAAATTCCATGACAATGACATGACATTCAAAATATTATTTTTCAAGGACTTCTTGGCGGGAAAGTGAAGAGTCATGTCTGCGGTTTTGTTTTATTTTCTAAAATTTGTGTTATGTCGAATATTAATGTGAAATAATGGTGGATTATTAACCGTTAAGTGTTCGTGAGTGTGCATGAGTGTTGGCAAATGAAACAAAACAGTGCAATGTTACTTTTCAAATTCTTACAAGAAGTCTGCGTGAGCACTTAGTAAAGCCCCACATCTTTATTGAGATACTCGAGGGGTTGGGGGGTAATATCATTTCTCACTTCCCATTTCTATTATCATTCATCATCATCAATATTGTTTATTTATGTATTACAATGAAATTAAGAAACTAATGACATGGCAGCATGGTCAATGACCTTAGCCGGTTCCTTAAGGAACGAACTAAACTTAAAAAAAAAAAATTATTTTTCAAAACCGTACACACGCCTGCACATCAACCTACCACAAACTGTCGAATTTCCTCAATAGACTTTGAACTTTACTACTAAGCAATATGGTTGAAAATGTTTTGAAGAAATTCGACAGTTTGGGATAGGTTGATGTGCAGGCGTCTGTACATATAAATATGACAGATAGTTTTTAAAACTACCAAAGAGGTTATAAAATGCGTAGCATAAAAATATAACGTAGAGTAAATTGCAACGACAACGTTACAAAACTAACCACGAACAAGCCTCAAGCTGATTAACAAATCCAACGGAGGTATTGATTCAAAATCAGACGGCGACGTTTCAACGGGAGGACAAGGTACAAAATTTAGGCTACAGAAAATAAGCTTATCTTAGACCCTTATAATCCCTACCCGCAACTTTGATCCGCTCAAAATGGAGCAGACCTGCAGAGATTGACGTTTACAACGTTATCTGTACCACCAGACGACGCTTTTGAAACTACTACCCTCCGAATACAATCATCGCACTCACAAACTGGGACACATGTGTGCCATAATGTAATTCCACCCTTTGTCTCCAAAGTGCCTATATAATAGAGAGCTATAGTTTTTGATACGTTTCTGTAAAAGATTCTGAGAGGACTCCCTAGGTTTGTACAAACTTGGAGTAGGTCTTTTTATGATACTGATCTGTCACCACCAAGTTGCCACAGCAGACCACGGATGCTTGCAAAGGCATCGCGCACTTTCTGCCGACCCCGAAATCTAAGTTCTTATACTCCTATGACCTTCACTGGATCTAATACTCTTAAAACCGGACACACATCATTGCAAATAAAGCTGCTTGGCGACAGAAATAGATACCAGAGTGGTCGCTGTTCAGGTAGAAGGATTCCGGGCTAAATCTTACCATCGCGTTACCACATATCAGTTATATTAATTAAGTAAAATTGCTAAATACTTATGGAATCAAAAAAATCTCTCAGAGAAATCAAAGGGACATAAATAGGGGCTGCAAATGTTAAATCGATTGATTTCTAAATAATTTAAAGAATACTAAATCAGTATATAAATCTAAATAGGTATATAATCGTATGAATGGCCTTTATATTGACTACTAAATAAAAAATACGATGAATACAAAACGTATAAAGCTCAAGCCAGACCGTAGAAATAACTATGACTACAATATTATTCTGTTTGAGTGCCTCGATATTTCGATTCTCGTAAGGATGCTACTTTACTTTCAATAAGGTTGGTCAGACGTGCGTTATTCTTTTCTCCATTATTTCGCTATATAAATATGAAACAAAGCTTACGTCACATTTTCTTGTATTCACATCGGATAAATAAGAACGAATCGAATCTACACTTAGAATTTTAAAAAGAAAATAAATATTTGGTTGCTTTTCTCAAACAAAGCAAATGGTCTAGTAATATAAGATTGTGCATTTAGATTAAACTCATTTATTCTATTACTCTATTCATGGAATAGAGAGAATAAATATTTTAATACATGCAACCCAGCCTTGCAATTTACAAATTCTTTTTACAATTTACAAATTACAGTTTTAAGAAAATCTGCTATTATATGAACGCCAAAATGAAATAACATTTTTTGGTGTTTTCTTTATCTTATGTGATGTAATTGTGTATATTGGATCACAGTAGTATACAGTAATTAGCTTGAATTTTGTAATAAAAGTATGAACGTTCCAAGCATGCGTACCTACTTTTAATTATCAGTGAAACGTTACAACAATGTACCATGAATATTTTTGTTATTTTTATTTTTGCATTCACAATACTATTTATTTGAAAAAAGACAAAGTGTTGAGAAAAAACCGTGTGGATTTTTTTTCAACACTTTTTTCTTTTCAATTGCAATTTGATCGCAACAATATGTTTTCGTAAAATTAAATGTAAATAATCATAAATACTATTTATGTCTATCCCACTCGCGCTTTCTGAGACTGGTTTATTATTTCTAGCAAATGAATTTTACAATGCAACATGATTTTACAATTTTACAATGCAACATGAATTTTATTTTAGGTATTCGATGGTTTCAAATAACTGCGAGTATAATATTATGTAGGGTGCAAGGGGGTGTGAAAAAGTTAAACTTAAAGAGTCCGTGATGCAGTGTGATGAATTAAATACTAGTTACATAGCAGAAAACATCAAAGCGCTCAGCTCATCAAGCTCAGCTCAGTAAGCTAGTCAAAGCCGAACCAAAACCAAATATATTGCATCTCTACTGACAAATAACGTTGAACAGTGAAATTCCAGTGGGAGCACACCTGTCCTATCCCACCATTAGCAAATGACATCAAACATTCTATTAGTGAATAGAACCAACAAAGCCAATGTCAAATCAATGACGCGTACGCTTGCTATTATAGACAGAGAGATCGAGGAAGTATTTTTAACTATAAAGTGATAGGAACCTTTAAGTTTTGTTCGGGAGTTCTAAAATATGTTCGTAAAGCACATTTTCTTTTTTCTAAGAGAACGAAGTATCTTTGTGCTCTTTCTTTACTGCTATCTTCTAAGGGTTGGTGAATGTTAAACAACAAAGCTTGCAATATTATAGACAGAGAAGTCGATGAGGTATTTTCAACTTCAAAGTAATAGACATATAACGGTTTCTGGCTTGAATCCTTGGACACAACTTTATTCCCCTTAAATCGTTACAATTTTTCAGCTAGCTTTTGCCCTAGCAAAGGGGGACGGGTGAGCAGCCACATAACCGTGCTGCGTCTATGGTGACCGCTATATCCATGTCCATGGGTAAAAAAAATAAAAAGGTGTATAATGGGGTAGCTCTTCAGGAAGTTCAACAAATATATTTGTAATAAACGCCTGCACATCAACCTATCCCAAACTGTCAAATGTCTTCAATAAATGCTTAACCATATTCCATAAACATAAAATTCAAAATCTATTGAGGAAATTTGACAGTTTGTGGAAGTCTGATGTGCAGGCGTGTGTACAATGTGTTTATTGGAAGATCGAAGAACTTCCGAGTTTTTCTTCTTCTTCTATGACTTACCGAGTGTTGGCGATCATCCTAGGAATATTTATTATGACCACCGTATCCGCGCACCATTTTCTCAGTACAAGGTCCACCATCGCATCGCATCATACGCGTCGTAGGATTACTACCAGGGCTTTGAATACCGTTAGAAAATTGGTATCGATACTTCTGTCAAACGACAATACCGATAAAAAAGTAACGGTATGCTTGGTACCGTTACCTGGGTGGCATTTTTACCGGTAAATGATCTAACCTCTCTACGTGGATTGGCTAAAGCACGATACTTAACGAAAAAAAGTAACGATACTTTTCTAGATAACGTTATCTGCGTTACCGGTACCAAATTACCTTAATAGAAATAACGTTACTTACCGTTACTTACCGTTACTTGTAGTGGGAATTAGGTAACGGTATCAAGCCCTGCTTACTACTGATGGATGGCGTATAAAATAAAGTGACTACACATAACAGTTTGAAAACGTAAATTAATAAAATTATACAATAATACAAATAACTATTAGGTATATTATAATTCCAGTGATTAAGGCTTTAACGTAAGCTCTAATCTAAAACATCACTAGATTTAATCCATCTGTACATGGCACAAGATTACATACGGAGAAGATTTCATCACTAATCCTTGTGTTTGGTCTGACCCTAAACCAAAGTCCCTTGTGGCTGACATGACGTCTACTCTCTCAAAGGAGCTTAGTTAAAATTCAACGAACCCTTAAATTAATATGATCATGCTCTACTTTGACAAGTTTTGTCGAATATCAGCTAATGAGATTAAACGATTAGGGTTTTATTGTCTCTCTGTCGGCGTATATTCACGCTTACATAATTGCGAAGTATTTGTAATAATGTTATATTGGTAATAAATTCTAAAATAATTTTACCATCATTAGATTATAAATGTTCCATTCCTAAACTCATAATTGGCCTTCCTATACAACGTGTAACAGAAAGGTGTGGTCAAAATGAAAAGATCCAAAGTTTATCCGATCTAGATCTTGTATTGCTTGAAAATAAGTGTTTAATTGTAAATATTTGACGACCTCCTTGGTCGAGTGGTTTGTACACCGGTTTTCATGGTGTCGCCATCTCTGAGGTCCCGGGTTCGATCCCCGGTCGGGTCAATTTAGAAACTATTGTTTTTCTAAATTGTCTCGGGTCTGGGTGTTTTCTATGTATTACAAGTATGTATTTAATTATTTTAAGTATGTTTATCCGTTGTCTAGTAACCATTTAACGAGTTTCATAACGAAGCTTCTCTTGGATAGATAATTGGTGTGAGTGTAGGAAATTTTATTTATTTATTATTATTTATTTTATTTATTTTTTATTTTAAATATTGTATAATTTGGTAACGACATACTTTTTTTTTAGTAAATGTCGTTACTTCTATTAAAGCTTCTTGCGCCCATTCTTCTCTATAGCTAGAAAATAGTCCTGAATGGGTAGTAGGTAAAAAATGTATGGACGATTCAAAAGCACTTTTCGTATGTTTTTTTGAATAAAAAAATTTGACTTTGACTTATTTTGACTTTGACTAAGTCATGAATATTAACTTTAATGTGTTATGCATTTTTTGATTTAATATTTTTATTGTGACGTCACATCAAAATAAACAAGTCTCAGCCCTAGTGGTTTAGTAACCTCTGTGTACTTACATTTATGATCACTGCTGCTTGCTTATGTGCGTCTGACGCGCATGACTTCATTAATATAAATATTTCATTAACCATTTAGCTAAGCTTTGTACAGTACTTGAACTCGCGTTTATATTACATAATTAAGTATTTCTGCCTCATGAGCTTGATGGTGCAGTACCTAACGCCACCTAGTTTGCGATTGCTGAAGTTGAGCACTTTCGCAAAGGCTATCCGGAGGAGTGGCCAAAAATTTACCAGCCCGAGCTCCTTTGTGATTCGGAAGGCACGTAAAGCCTGATATCGGCTACATTAACAGTCGTTAACAACTACCGATCCGCACTAGGCCCGCGTGGTGGTATATAGCCCGCTCTCAGGCTCATGCCCCAGCAGTGGGAACATAACAATGAGCTGGTGTGGTGTGATATATTGACATGAAACACTTAATATACATAGCAACTCACGTTTATTTGACATACCTGTTTCTGTATAAGGACTTTTAGTAGGTATTTTAAATTAAATACTTAGATTGTTTTTATAAGAACCGTGTAATTTTAACTTCGCTTTAATTTTTCTGCGAAATATTCCAATCCGATTGTATTACTTAAAAGTAATAAGACATTTTGATATAAATAGTTGAACTCATAATTATGTTGAGATTAAGCTTTTCAGCATTTTCTAGTCCGCGAATAAAATTACTGTGACATAGGTCCAGATGGACAGACAGACAGACAGCCCGAAGCGGACTTAATTTAGTCTCGAAGTGGCATTAGTAATTAGTAACAACAAAAGTAGATCTGAATTGTAGTTCATTTATTAAGAACACTTTCAGAAAATTCAATTTGGCGCGAGAAATGAAGTGAGCTTAAGTAACAAGAAATACTGTTTAGTCAAAAGAAATTCTAATAATAGTTGTCTCAAATTTACGTATTTATAGGATAATTAGATTCAGGGTTCTCTAGTGCGAGTTTTGTTTGTCATTCGAACACGTTCACGAAAACGAGAATTTGTATTAAAAAACCTATTATGGTTTGTCACTAGGAGGCGCTGCTACAACGCCATACAAATTCTCGTTCTCGTTACCGTGATAAAATAGCAAAAAAAAATCGTGTTTGGCACCCGGATCTCATCACTATAGTATATTAACACATAGCATGATTTGTCCTGCAAATCCGTTAAGCACTTGAGAGAGTATGCGTGAAACCCCCTAGGGCCTGTTTTTCGGTTCTGGTATAATATTAGTTTAATAATAGTATTATATATGGATAATGTAATATTCAGAAGGTTACCTACATTAGGGAGGTACATAAGTGCGATATGTGAAAAGAGTCATCCTTTAGATTTTACAGTATTTTACGGCATACGTACAGAACCCGATATAGAATGAGTCAACCAAAATTGGCTAGCCTCATGTATATATATACTATATATATACTATATATACATGTCATTAATTTGTGTTGTACTTACGTACTTAGTGTGTGCCAATAAATGTATTTTTTCTTCTTCTTTCTTTTTATTTTACCTACACCACAGTGATAATATATGTATAATAAAAAAAAATACAATTTTATCATACTTGAAAAACAACTTCAATGTAATTTAGGTCCAGAATAGAATACCTCGGCTATCGCAAATCATTCCGACACTCTCCTGCGACGGAACGAACTCGTGCGGCGGATTACTTACGGCCCTTAAAAGACAATTTTAGCACACGCTACATTGCCGCCGGATAAAAGAGATCTCAACTCAAAATGATGAGTGTTCCGTAGATGCTTATAACGATTTCTTTTATTTGACACCTTTATAACTTATTATATTCTTATTCGGGGGGATATTACTCTCTTGAATCATGCCATTAATTAAAAAGTCTACTTGTTGATTACAGATCCAAATTAAAGTGTCCTTCTATGACAGGGAGGGCATTATCCAATAATTGACGCTGTAAAATTAAGGGACAAAAGAAATGCCCTTGTTGAGTTTCTTGTTGGTTCTTCTCAGTACACGGTCTCCCGTCCTGAGGTCTGTCCTCTAGACTTGAACGATGGCGTAGTGACATGCATAAAATCTTATTTTTGTCGCCAAGCCTTTTTTTAACAAACGTTAATGTTTCATGTAACCTACCACTTTAGTGTGCTAGAAAAGTAAAAGACAAGTATAATCATGTTTGACTTCTAATTAAGTGAGGGGTGATTTTTTTTTTGAGAGAGATTGCTGATTGCCTTTGAGGCATTTTCAGCTTCACCGGGCTTGAATGGGAGGTGAACTCCGGTGATTGCCCAAAACGCCTCGATCGCCCGGGTTTGTGGTAACCAACCCGTATTTGGCAAGCGTGGTGATTAAACCATTATCGATTGTAGCGATGACTTGATTTCAATTATGGAGACCTCTGCCCAGCAGTGGGACAGTTCCCGGATCACCCATATGGCATGTGAGAGTAGGTACAGACTTTTTTGTCGCCACTAGCTCACTAGCCCGCTACGTATAAATAGGTGCCTATTTTATTTAAATTTTATCAACATTTTTTCATTACAGTAATTTATGGAATCGCGCTAAGATAGTTCTATGGAAAATATCCTCCCCTTCACCAGTTTTTTTCCATTCCTGGTGCACGGGCCTACTCTATGGATGGATAGGAAGAGAGGGAAATATATAAAGTGTTTTTTTTAAACCATTTTCATGCATTTCAACGCGGAACCCCGAAACGCACTAAACGCTTTAATGGATTGCGTAGGACGACGTAAATCTACAGTGGAACACGCGCAAATCCCTTTTTTCGTTGATGCCCCTTTATAGCCGTAAGTGTTTCCATATTCACAGAAACGTATTCAAATACCGAAAGATCCTTTTTTGATTCGTAGTTTTTAATAAGCTTATAATGCAAGGTGGTATTGGCAAATAAGTTAAACTTGTTTTGAGACCTTCTTCTGTGATCATGCCGCTCGCTAGCTCTCGCATCTTCCTCAGTAGCTGGGAGGGCTTCTGGTCTCCCAATTCCAGACCGCTGATGAGCTTTTGAAAGTTCTTGACGTCTGATTTGTCGTAGGCTTCGAGTAGTAGCTGCTTGACTTTTTCATATTTCCCGGTGGCAGGTGGATTGTAGAGGATGTCGGTCAAATGCTGTAGGTCGATCGCCTGTAGCTGCTGGAGTAGATACCGGAACTTTTGGTCATCTGAGGTCTTCAATGGGTCGATAACGGCTTCGAACTGGATGAACCAGGTTCGAGGAATCTCTCTCCAAAATGCGCTGCGGCCCGCGCCGGCGTGGGCCGCAGCGCTCAGTGCGCCGTGAGCAACCGCTCGGGCAGGATGTGTTATGACTCCCATATTTGTTTTATTTCTAGGTCTTTAACAATGAGATCATATTAAGATATATTACAGATTACGTTTTATCGAGGAGCTCGATGGTGCAGTGGTAAATGCACCCGGTCTGCAAGTGCTTTTAAGGCCGGACATCGGATGGGTGACCAAAAATTTATGATCTCGAGCTCCTCCGTGCTTCGGAAGGCATGTAAAGCCGTTGGTCCCGGCTGCATCAGTTGTTAACAACCACGAATCCGCATTGGGCCCACGTGGTGGTTTATAGCCTGTTTTCTATATGTATTCATAGGGAAGGCTCGTGTCCCAGCAATGGGGACATAAAATGAAATGATGATGATGAAGTTTTATAACAAGGATTAACCTTGAGGCTCGGCTGGAGTCAGCTCGTAACCACGGCCGCACCGGCGCAACTCGGTCGAAACGTCGGGTATAAAGGTATGCCTATGATACCTATATCTACTAAGTAGTAGTAGTAATCATAAATCTCCTCTTTAAAATATTGTTTAAATGGAACGTAAAAAGTTTAAGTGCCTTACAAATGAACATTAAATAAGCTCCAAATAACTATACTTAATTGCTTCGTTCTCGAGATTAGTTAAGGACAACTTGTAGTAGCGCGTACTAGCTCGCCATTCATCCACTATAGTTTAAATGATAAATATCAATTGAAAATTAAATAAAATTATTTTTAATTTAAACCTAACAAATTAGCAATTAAAAAGGTACGATTGAAATGGCGGATAGATAATACTACACGTCAACCGCTACGGAGCGCTACCAGTCATTTAGTTGAAAGATGTACTCAGAAGTCAACCAGAGTTCCTCCTGGGATATTTGGGGCGGGTGGGAACTAATCTCTTCGAACGAAGCAACCCGTATAATTATGATAGAACTTCACTTAAAGTAAGTTCGTTTAATCACTAATTATTCCATGTTTTGTTCCTGTGTAAACGTAATTTCATATTAGAGTAAAAGAGATAAAACACAGAATAACTACTCGAAACTTACTCTTTGTTTATTTGTAAGACCCTATAAAGTCTCAATACTTACAGGCACAATGTACACACGTCTGCACATCAACCTACCACAAACTGTCAAAATTCCTCAATAGACTTTGAACTTTATGACAAAGTTATATGGTTGAAAATGTATTGAAGAGATTTGACAGTTTTAGATAGGTTGATGTGCAGGCGTGTGTTCCATATAACATTGAAGTAACAGATGTAATATGTTATAATTAATTATTATGTTACATTTTCAATGACTTATCAAAAATTACACATTTATTTACTAACAATGCTTTACAAATGTTACATGTAAAAGTTGGGCTTAATGAAGCAAGTGGTGAAAAAAAATTGTACTTTAAAAACTACAACAGTTTCAGTATATTATGTGACTCTGTTTGGTAGGAAAGCTTCCAATATTAGGTAAGAGAGATATTTTAAAATGAGGAGCGCTTTAATAGCATAGATAAAGGAGTGTCGCCGTTACCGGCGGAACCGCTAATCGACTTCAACCATTAGTGATTCGTACACAGGAAAAATTACTATAGTGTCTTCTATATCTATCTATACTATTAATAAAGATGCAACGTTTGTGATTTTGTTTGTTTGTTTGTTTGTATGTCGGGGCTTATCTTTGCAACTACTGGTTCAATTCCAAAAAATATTTCACTGATAGAATGCTATATACCTTGTTTGTGGCGTGGGTCACATAGGCTATATTCAATTTAAAAAAAAATGTTAATTTTTTTAAGAAAAGGAGTTTTGGATTATTGTATGTAGGTACAATACGAAATCCACGTGGACGAAGTCGCGGAAACAGTGCTAATACACCAAAACATTTGAAAAATATTTAGAAAGAAAACACAATGTTTCTCAATTGACGTTAGGGTTACAAAAAGTGAATTATCAATTAGCCAATGCACTTTCAAGAAAATAAAATGATTACGTAGGTAAATAGAACTTTTACTTTCAGGCTTATATACAAGTCCTAATACAATAAAAACCTAAAACATGTTACTAGCACGTGACTGATGCAATAGATGACTGTGCAGTTTAGACTTAAAGGCGGAAAGGGTCTTAGAGTGACGGATTTCAGACGGTAGCTTATTCCAAAGACAAGTAGCTCGGACAGTAAAAGAATCCTTAAAATATCCCGACCGGGTAAAGGGAGGCTTAAGAATGTTATCCGATTTTGACCTTAGATCACGCTTGTGTTCCGCCCCAAGAAATCGGAAACACTCTTTAAGGTAAGAAGGAGTACGAGGATCAAACAGCACGTTAAAAACAAGGATGAGAATATGTTCCTCGCGACGCAACCTAATGGGAAGCCATTCAAGCCTGTTCCTGTATTCAGACACATGGTCGAACTTACGCAAACCGTAGATGAACCTGATGCAGAGATTTTGGAGACGTTGTAGCTTATCAAGTAAGTTAATTTTTTTAAGAAAAGGAGTTTTGGATTATTGTATGTAGGTACAATACGAAATCCACGTGGACGAAGTCGCGGAAACAGTGCTAATACACCAAAACATTTGAAAAATATTTAGAAAGAAAACACAATGTTTCTCAATTGACGTTAGGGTTACAAAAAGTGAATTATCAATTAGCCAATGCACTTTCAAGAAAATAAAATGATTACGTAGGTAAATAGAACTTTTACTTTCAGGCTTATATACAAGTCCAATATTCAGTGATAGTTTTTCGATATGTAACCATAAAAAGTGGTACCCGTGCTCGACGATATCTTCTGTTACTTCGAATTAATAGCATCATAAATTGAAACGCCACCACCTTTGCTTGACTTTCTATAGTTATATGTATATGTGTACTCAGGAAGCTTGTATAATTTGGCATCCTCATCAGAAACAAGCCATGTTTCCGTAAATATTAGAAAATGGGTTCTTTTTTGTATAGCTTCCAATATACTTATTTGATGTATTTTTAATGTTTCTTGTTTTAAATAATGTAATTGGCTTATTGCCGTGTTATTTTAATTAAATAAATAAATAAATATATACATTTTATTTCGTCCGATTTTCTATTATTCCGTAGATTTGAGTAAAAGAATCGAAAGGACGATGGCAAGAGCTGAATATCTTCGTATTTATGAACTATCTGGTATTTCTGTACATATTTTATTTTGTAGTAGGGCAGAGATCAGTTTTTTTGGTTGACTTTGTTTTCTACCATCCGAAGTATTAGTTTCCTTAATTTAAACGGTTGTTTTAGGTTATTTTATTTTAGGGTTTTTGGCGGGAACGACAACTCGCGATAAAGGTATTGAGTTTAGAACGAACACCAAAGAGTATCTTAGTGTGTTGCTTTTCAGCCAGTTTAAACTAATGCGATATTGTATCAACGTTTATTACTAATTTGAAGGGGTAAGGTAATTAATCTGCACGTGTATCTACTTGAAAATCATCATTATCATATCATACGTAAATAAAAAATATGATTAAGGTAAAATGAGTACTAGACCACTTAAAATAAGGAAATTAAAACCTTTTTACTAATCTCATACTAAATGTAGATAGATAGATAGATAGATAGATAAATACTTTATTGCTCACACAAATTAAAACCAAAAACAGGTACATACAAAAAATCTTAAAGCTAGCATGGGCAAAGGCGGTCTTATCGCTTTAAGCGATCTCTTCCAGACAACCTTTGGTTTAGGATCCCAAGAGGGAGATAGAGGAAGTGCGCAAATACAGTAGAATATAATAGAAACACTCGTATACCAGTACATAAAAAGACATACATAATAATAATATATAAATATAAATATAATATATAAATAATAAATACACATACATACATACATACATACATACATACATACATAGAACACCAACAATAAAAACCTAAAACATGTTACTAGCACGTGACTGATGCAATAGATGACTGTGCAGTTTAGACTTAAAGGCGGAAAGGGTCTTAGAGTGACGGATTTCAGACGGTAGCTTATTCCAAAGACAAGTAGCTCGGACAGTAAAAGAATCCTTAAAATATCCCGACCGGGTAAAGGGAGGCTTAAGAATGTTATCCGATTTTGACCTTAGATCACGCTTGTGTTCCGCCCCAAGAAATCGGAAACACTCTTTAAGGTAAGAAGGAGTACGAGGATCAAACAGCACGTTAAAAACAAGGATGAGAATATGTTCCTCGCGACGCAACCTAATGGGAAGCCATTCAAGCCTGTTCCTGTATTCAGACACATGGTCGAACTTACGCAAACCGTAGATGAACCTGATGCAGAGATTTTGGAGACGTTGTAGCTTATCAAGTAAGTCCTCATTTAAGTCCACAAGGCAGACATCAGCATAATCCAAGATAGGTAGAAGGAGAGATTGCGCAAGTTCAACTTTGGTCCTCACAGGAAGCAAGTTCTTCCACCTCCTAAGCGACCCAGAGGCAGCAAACACTTTTCGACTCATCTCCGATATTTGTGGAGACCAGGAGAGGGTGCTGTCGAAAAGTACTCCTAGGTTTTTTACCACGTTACCGTAGTTCAATGAGACACCGTTAAACATGAGCGTAGGGATAGACAATTTGTTCACCTTTGCAATTTGTTTAAATCCCCCGATTATGATAGCCTGTGACTTGTCGGGGTTGACCATTAGGCCATGGGCTCGACTCCAATCATATATAATCCCAAGGTCAGCATTAAGGCTTGAAATCATACTCACAATATCATCAACTGAGGCCTGAGAATAGATTTGCAGGTCGTCAGCATACAGGTGGAACTGACATGAAAGGAGTGGAGTGAGGAAATTAATAAAAATCGAAAAAAGGAAAGGAGAAAGGACACCACCCTGGGGCACACCTGCAGTGACATCACAGGCACATGACAATTTGTCATTAGCACGGACATACTGCCGCCGCCCGACCAGGTAGCTACGAAACCACTCTAACACCGTATCTGATACTAGGAGAGATCTCAGCATTGCCAGAAGAATGTCGTAGTCAACTGTGTTGAAGGCATTGGAGAAATCCAAAAGAACTAGCGCTGTCAACTGTTGATTGGACATTCCTAAACGAATATCATCAGAAACTTTAGTTAGCGCGGTTGTCGTACTGTGCCCGGGGCGGAACCCGGATTGGAGAGGACTTAGGATATTGTTAGAATTAACAAAGGCACTGACTTGCTGGAGGACAAGACGCTCTAGGATTTTTGAAAGAAAAGGAAGAATGGATATAGGCCTAAAATGAGAAGGTAAGGAAGGGTTCGAGGTTTTAGGGATGGGTACGATTACTGCCTGGCACCAGCAGCTAGGGAAACTGCCGGTATCGAGCGAGAAGTTAAAAACATGGCAAAGGATAGGGACAAGAATTTCAAATCCTAACAGGATCATCCTCCGGCCAATCCCATCGATGCCTTCAGCATTAGATTTGACTGCCCGAATGTTATCTTCAACTTCACGCTCAGAGACAAGTCTAAAGGAAAAAGCAGGATGCTGTGAGTTAGAAGAGGAAGACAGTGATTGCAGTGAGCTTAGTTTCAAACTATGTGGAATGGAGGAAGGAGCAGAAAAGTGTCGGTTTAAGGAGTCAAGGTCAAGGTTTTTGGAAACAGAGGTCTTAGACTTACCAATACCAAGAGTGTTCAAGAATGACCATACCTTAGCAGGATTACCATTTGCAACAGAGGAATGTATGTGACGACGCTGCGCATCCCTACAAAGCCTACTACACCGATTACGTAGTCTCCTATACTTGGAACGATTCTCATCCGACGGATCCTTCCCAAACCGTGCCTTAGCAGCATTCCGCCTGGCCATAATGACTTTAATGTCATTACTTAGCCAGGGTGCGGGGAGATGCTTAAGCCGAACTGGTCGAAGCGGAGCATGAATGTCAAATATTTGGATCAAGTTAGAGTTGAAAATTTCCATCTTCAGGTCGATAGTTGGGGCATCAAACACCGCATCCCAGTCAATATTGCTAAGGTCAGACATAAAACGATTGGTGTCAACACTGTTGAAGTTACGTTGCATGATCACTCGCGGCTTAGGTTTAGGATAACGGATCTTATAGGATAGGAAAAGAAGGTCGTGGTAGGAAAACGCTTCAGCAGGAAGTTGCCCATGACAACTCACATGATCAAGGGAGGAAACTATTGCAAGATCCAACAAGGAGGGCTGGCAGCCAGGAAAGCGGTGAGTCGCAGTAAGAGGAAGAAAATTAAGACTTGTAGAATCCACAATTGAGCAAAGACGGGTAGACCTATGGATGTATGGGAGTGTTTAGTGTCAAAATTTTGGATTCTTCTCGTCTGATTTTTAAAAAGTTATTTTTAAAAGTGATTTTTAAATAGTTAGTTAGCTTCGTAATCGCTTTCTTACAGGTACTGAACTTACAAATCAGTTTCGACGCCTCGGAGGAAGTAACCCAAGCGCATGGACAGTAAGATGACGACTCGCTGAAGCTAACTTGAAACCACTAAGACCTGCGAACGGCCCTAAACTGGAGCGTGGGCATTGTATTTCAAGACTTAGATATGCCCAGAATCACTTAAATTGGTCTATTAAAGATTGGTCAAAAGTGTTCTCTGACGAATCAAAATTTATGCTCTACAAGCACGATGGAAGACACAGAGTGTATAGAAGACCAGGGGAAAGATTTAAGCGAGCATGGATCGAAGAAAAAGTAGCCTACGGTGGTGGGTCTGTACTTGTGTGGGCCGGAATTTCTTCTGAGAGTCGCACAGAACTGGTGTTCCTATGAACACCAGTTCTATAAAACGACTCCTTAACTAGCGTAAGATAAATTTTAATGAATACGTTGGTCCATATAAGGTCAATTTGGGAGAGAATGCTATTTTTATAGTCTATTTTTATGCATGACAATGCCCGACCTCATACAGGTTGGATTGTGACCAGCACGTAGCCCAAATATAAACCCGATCTAGCATGCTTGGGACGAGTTAGGGAGATGCGTAAAACAACGAAACCCTCCCCAAATCACCAATCACGCTTCGTGAGCTCAAAATAGCTCTCACAAAGGAATGGGAGCATATTCCCCAAAATCGTATTTATAAGGAACTTGGGGTACAGCACTGCATGTCAAACCGCATAAACGCAGTAATGGAAGCACGAAGAGACAATACGAAGTATTAAAATTCAATAAAATCGTAATGTTGTTAAAAAATGTTATGTTTCCTATTTTTGTTTTAAGGCGAGATCAGCAATTTTTTTCTTTATGTAATTTTTTGTAACTAAAATGTAGTGACTCATAAATTTTATTACTTTTATTTAAGGAGTATTTAATTGTCTTTTAAACACAATTTATTTAATTAAGCTAGCATTCTTAGTTTCGGAGATTTATAGGTTTCTTTAAGTGACCCGGATTCATTGCTCTTGAGTGTAGTTACGGAACATTCGCCTGGTCACGCTAAACGATTACACCCTGTATAAAGCATTGTGAATGCAAAGTTCAAAGTAATAAAAATAACACTAACATGTTATTGCAAAAAAGTTGCAAAAATTTAGAAAAATAAAAAAGATTTTCACCTTTAAGTACCGTAAGGTGCTGTATTATGACAAGGACCAATTACGGCCTAATTAAAAGGAAAGAGTATCCTCATCAGCGTGCTCATTATAATTTAATTGTCTGCTTGTTTATGTATAATGAATTACCCAACTTAACACGTTTCGTTAAGGTGTTTTAATGTGTAATTGTGTGAGAGATGTTTCGTTGTAACACCTCTTTGTAAATAAATTTCTCACTAAATATATTGTACAAATTTATGAGTATTTATAGGATTTAACCTGAATGCGAGCAGCACAAAACCGGTCGTTGTGGAGATCCTTGGGGGAGGCCTTTGTCCAGCAGTGGACGTCCTTTGACTGAGATGATGATGATGATGATAGGATTTAAGAAACATGTATCTTAATGTTTTGAATAATTCTGTGTGATATCATCATCATTATCAGCTCATTTTATGTCCCCACTGCTGGAGCACGAGGCTTCCCAATGGATATGGATAAACCACCACGCGGACCTAGTGCTGATTGGTGGTTATTAACCACTGCGAATGCAGCCGGGACGAACGGCTTTATGTGCTTTCCGAAACACGGAGGAGCTCGAGATGATAAATGTTTGGTCACCCATCCGATGACCGGCCTTTGCGAAAGTTGCTTAACCTCAGCACTCGCGGACCGGGTGCATGCAACCTCTGCGCCATCAAGCTCCCCTCTGTGTGATAATTTATGATAAATGAAAGGAATAACATTTTTTTTTACGATTTCAGCCTATAAATTGTGCGTATAAAACCTAGCGGAGCCCTAAAGCAATGAACGATAGCACAGACGCCTGCACATCAACCGATCCAAAACTGTCAAATTTCTTTAATAAATGTACAACCATATGCCATGAACATAAAGTTCAAAGTTCATTGAGGAAATTCGACCGATTCTGGTAGTCATGTGCAGGCGTGTCTACCTACATATGGAAATCGTGCCATAACCTACAAATCAAAATCATAATTAAGAAAACAATATAAATCAAAGAGTGTACAAAAACTGAAGCTAAAATTCGAGCTCCGTTGTCTAAGTACCTAATTTTATTTGTTTGTTTTTAGTTAATAAACTGAATTCAAAAAGCTTCTTTACTTTAAAAATAGAATCATAATTGAAGCTCGACAATTTTCGTCTGTATCTTAACTACGCAACCATTAAGTATGATAAATACAAAGTTAATGTGAAATAGAATCACGGAATAGATAATAGAATAATGCTTTTTCAGGCGGCAATCGAAAGCATATTTGTCGAAAACTCTTCTCTTCCTAAAAGCTTGATTTTCCAATCATTTAAGTAGAAAAAGCTTTTACTACTTTCACACAGTAAGGACTGAACGTAAAAATGGATTACCCACAAGTTATCCTCAGAGACTACGTAAGATTCAACAGAAAAAAGCCTCCACAGAACACGTGTAACGACTAGCGAGAACATAATAGGTGTCTCAGAACTGTGAACATAAATTCCAAAAGTTTTCCAATTTGAATTTAACTAACAACTTGAGATTTTCTTGGTGGACTACTGAAAAGTTTTAGTATTTTAACTAAGCTTTGGGTACAGGGCAAAAGAGAGACAATCATGAAAGTCCAAGATTTAGTGTGCAAATGTGCTACGTGTCGCAAGACTCGCAAGTTCTCAGCTATGCGGATAGGGAGCTAATGTTCCTGGTATAGTATTGTTACGCCTAGGTTCGATTCATTCATGAAATTATGGAATAATAAATTTAAATTGTATGTTTTTTTTTAATAAAGTTAATTCACAACAATGAAACATAACATAACTAACAAACAGTAATGTTACATAACATAATTAACTACATTAAAGAAAAATAAGATAACTAAAGACAAAATAAAACCTATAAATAAAAAATTTCCTCCAGCTGTAGGCTCATGGCAACAGTCCTAAGAATACTGGCTACATTACCTCTTTGGATTGCCAAGCTAATACGCTGGCAGAGGTAGCTGCCAGCCTTCTTGTCACAGGAGGCTTCAATAAGGCGAGCACTCAACTCTTTAACAAGCTGCTTGGCCTCCGGCCTCCATGGACCCAATGTCTCCACCGCAAACGGAACAAATAAATAATCTTCCAGGGCCCAATGGTCATCCCGTCAGGTATCTTGCCATTGCTGCGAGACATACCATCTGTCTCTAAGACAGCCGGTATACTAACGGTGGCAAAAGCACTACGAATGATGCTGTTTAAACTGGAGTGACGCAGCATATGCCCAGCACTGCGAGCGCATGATAGGCCATGGTGGCCAAGCTCGTTAACAGCTTCTCCACACACGCAGCGGTGATGGTGGACTACCCTGGCGCCTAGACGAAGACAGACCGCTAAAGTGAGAGATGGCCCGTTCAACAAGGTACGGACATTGGTAGATGGTAATGCCTGGAGCCAGTGGCCTGACTTTTTCAGGGAGACGTCAGTAAGACGAGCAAGTTCTGACTTATCACTCGAAGTGGATAAAAGCCCCTCCAGAACTCACTTGCACAGTGGCTCGTCCTATTGCCTCTGCGATTGTGGTAATAATGGTAAGATAGAATTTGAACAGGCGGATAACCAGGCGTTACTCGCATCAGCTTTGCACCACAACTCTACGGAACCCAAAGATGGGTTGATAATTTTCCTGTAGAGATTGTACGTGCTATGAGCAGAAGACAAAAACGCTGGCAGGGCCACACTGGATAAATTTCTTATTTCTAGGCCTCCGAAGCGTACAGGAAGCGAAGCCTGTATCCAAACGCGGTCGTTTAATGAACAATTTAAAATTTTAATAAGAGTTTCTCTTATCAAATTATCTAAATTGGATAGCATTGGTGGAAAAAGCCAAAGTTGGGAGCAACGTAAAACATATGTAAATTAAGGCACAAAAAGACAAAAACGAATGATAAGTAAGGCCATGTGTGGATTAATTTGGAATAAGCAATCTGCAGTTGAATTAAATTTAGCAATCGAATCGTTTACAAAAGTGGGAATGGCAGCATCGAGAAGCGGTGCGCCTAATCAAAATAATGAGTCGTCGTTGAGAACTTTGATGTTGGGGGCCAGGCGACTGAAATCAGTAACTATTTGAGCTCTACGATCCGAGACCACGGAATTCGAAATGTATATTTCAGATTTGGAAAAATTTAGCTCCAAACCTATATTGCCAAACTAGTTTCTCAAAGTTTGTAGGTTCTCGAGAATTAAACCAGAGTTTCCCCCTAAAGTGCCGTCATCGAGATACCAGAAATTTAATTTAGAATTAAGATTCGAAATTATTTGGTGAATTGCCAAAGAGAAAATAGCAAGCAGGTCACAGAGGGTCACCCTGCTGGCAACCAACGGCAGAATGGAGAAGATTGTTTTGATGAACCAATTTTGTTGGTTCACTGTAACATTGCCACAAAAATTTATAAAATTGAGGTATATTCTTCTTTACTTTTGCCAGCAGAGCACCCCTGTCTACGGAGTTAAATGCGTTCTTTACAATCACCTTCAGCAACACTTCGCCACCATCATTCAGTAAGAAGGTGCGAGCTGAGTGAACCGCAGCCTCGCAGCCACCCTTCGAACCAAACCCGAGCTACACTGGCTGAAATTTTGAAGAAAGGTCAGAAAGTATGAGCTACACAAATTTTTGAAACTATGTGCCA
Organism: Eudonia truncicolella; assembly: GCA_949315975.1. Classification (NCBI taxonomy): domain Eukaryota; kingdom Metazoa; phylum Arthropoda; class Insecta; order Lepidoptera; family Crambidae; genus Eudonia; species Eudonia truncicolella. Next base: position 8,840,980 of record OX438826.1, on the reverse strand, counting down.
GATGGTACTCCCTTCGGCGATTAGCCTTATGCCGCCATCTTTCTTTTTTAAAGCACAAAGATTAGTGCCGTAGAGTATACCGGTGATGTTCTGAGGTACATTTCCGGCAAGCATAAGATTACAAAGATTGGTAATTTTGGTGAAAAGAACTCTGCTGGCGTCTCCAGAGGTACCAGATACCAAATCTTTAGTCGTAGGCGAAGCATCTGCAGGCTCCAGTGGATCGGGGAGGTGAATTGTTGCTGCAGGAGGTGGGTGTTTAGAGAGTAGAGAGGCCACTGTCTCTTGACAGTCAGGAGCAATGATATCACTAGAAAAAATCAACTGGGTGGCACCTCTTAAATCACCATCGTTGATTTGTTCTTCAAATAATATTGATAAGGGTCAGATGCAAAAGGCAGTAAGGCAGTAAGTAAAGGCTCCTTGACACAGCACGTATTGTCAGGAGGTTCCTCACTCTGCAGCTCTAACCACCGATAGCTTGGGTCTATCCCCGCTGCCGGTGGCAACGTAGGTTAAGTTTTTTATAATATTTTATATTGTAAATATGTTTTTCTATAAAATATTGTAAAAAAAAATTCTTAAGAAGTATATTTAATAAAGTGAATAATAATATAATAATATAATTGTAATTCAAAATCAGAGGAAGTCAATAATAGCAACTGCTGAGTTTTTTAGTCTTTTCTTGGTACAAGATCTCCAGGTACTACGTACAGGTAAAGTTTACGGCTTGGGTTTGACGTTCAATATTTTCTAAGTTAATTTTAGTAAAAAATTTAGTCAATATGTTTTTCATAAGTTTATTCTTATTATTTCATTGTTTGAGAGTCAAAAATCGAGTCAAAAAACAGCGTTAGGTACAAAATATGTTTTTCACATTTGGGTACTTATAGCCTAAACTATATTTGAACAAACATTAGTGAGAGTCCAAATTGTGAGGAACTGGAGCCTGAAATAGGTTTCCAAAAGGAAACCTGTACCTATAGGTCACCAGACCCCCACCCGCAGACAGATGTTTAAGGGGCTGTAGATTGGCACTAATATTATTTATATATAACTAGGAGCTATACAATTAAACAATGAGCCATCAAAAAACAGAGAAAAATAAATTTGACAAAAGAAAATGAAAACTTGCTGAGTTACTGAGTGTGTTGTGTAATGGTTTTGTGACGGCGTCACCTACCGCATACGCCGCACATTAATCGACACGAAGCAAACACCTTCTCAACCGTGTCAACAGATGGCGCCACAAACGCATTACCAATGACGTCGCCATACTACGACGATAAAATAGTATGGGAAGCCTGCATTGCGGTAGCGAAGTTTCACCGTCTCCCTCGCTATATATAGCACCTCCAACTAACATACGCTGAACCTAGGTCACCGACCTATACCACCCAGTTCGGAGAAAGATCTTACCTTTGGCCTAATATAAATAATAATATAAAATATACTCCAGCTTACGTAGCCTGGAAGCTAGTAAGTTTAGATGGGGTCTGAAAGTAAGAGTTTGGTCAATAAGACTCCCAGTTATTTTGTGGAATCGGTTCTCTCTAGTGTGGGACAAGAGCATAAAGCTACTGAGGATAGTGAGGATAGTGAGGATAAAATATCACCGCTCACTGATGCTGCCTCCTCACAGGCAGCATCAGTGAGCGGGTGATATTTTATGCTAGTTGTGGTACTAGGCTGGATCTTATTGCAAAAGGGACATATTTTGTTTTAGAGACATTCAAAGTTAGGACTTCGCACTTTAACCATTTGTTCGCCCTTTTAAATCCCAACTAAGCGCAATTGAAGACATCATCAATTCAATCAGGAAATTTTTTTTACTTCTTGAGTCCAATTGGTAAGGTAGTCCTCGAAGAGTTTGAGAGAGAGGATTTCTCCTCATGAATAAGAAGAGTCAGAAATCAGGCTCAACGGCGCGCTTTTTAGAAGTCTATGTCCGGCAGAAGACTAACAATTAACATGACGATGACGGTGATGATGATTTTAACGAAATCACTACTTATACAGCATAGCAGCTACGTATAGCAGAATCAGTACAATGTGGATTTAATTATAAAGCCAATCGTAATCTATTGACCTTATAAGGATTATCCGTATCGACTAATACGTTATGAATATTATGATACATTGATACGCGCGTATTACGGCGACACTATCATTCATCATTATTTGTGCACAAATATTGGTCTGTGTGAGCATTAACTTGTATTGGTATGATTATGAAGGTGTACATAATTTAACAGTTTTATATTACCTGCAATGGGTTTAAAATGCATATTCAATAAACTAGCCTAGACAAGAAGCTAAACGCTAGTAGAATAGAATAGGAATAGAATGATAATGACGTTTGATTGGCTTATGTCAATCCCATACGTTTATCATTATGTTCCATTTTTATTCTACTAGCTTTATGCCACTTTTCTCTAGGCCTTCAGTTCTGGGCATACAATTTCTCGGAGTAGGGCGGAGAGCAGAGTGAAGTGAGTAAAATGTAAAAAAAGTAAAGAAATCTGTTTGTAGTTTCGTTTTATTCCTGTGCCGTTACAAATAATCTTTACTTTTTTACCCATATACAACGTGTTAATAAAATAGCGCAAAGCCTCAGACACCCCAACTAGCTTTTACTATAAAAGTATTACATAATTTATTTAATAAAATGTAGGCGGATTATTTAAGAAGGTATTTGTTTTTTTTATGTTTTCTTGTATTCCTTGCAAATTAGGAACTCTATGGTAATTACGCGCGATCTAATTGCGCCATTGTATTCAAACTGTGAATACAACGTTACTGTGGTGGGACCGGCAGGCAGAACAGAACCGAAAAGACAATAGAGTTATGTAAGTTTAACAAGCGTTTCTATGTTTTTTATTAGTGGAATCAATTCTACTCTCGCTTCTGAATAAACTAATTTCAGGTATTGAGTCATTTCATTAAACGTTGTATAAATCAAACTAGATTTTTATATCAACCTATTCAGAAATAATTTGGACAGGTAAATTAAGTAAACAAAGTACACGTATATGCTTGTGTAAATTAAACAAGATTTCCAAATTTTAATATCGAAATACTTTGGGTAACATTTCGGAAAAATTGTTGAGTGGAAGTTTAATTTCATCGAGTCTCGGCGAGTCGTATTATATTACTGAAGTTTCAAAGTTATTTCATTTCCAGCCTAAGGGATAAAAGTTCGGGTGGATCCATCAGCTAATGTCTAAACAAGTAAAGCGTCAATACCGGTCACAATGGACGTAAGTAATTAAATGGTATATCTCGGATGTTCAACTCCGCAGCGGGAGAACTTTTGACTGGTACAGCCTTTGATTGCCATTTGGCCCGAGCTCCACCAAATTAGTTACTTTAAAACTTACGCTTTCAATACTTTGAGATTGATTTGAAATTAAGGTGTTCCGATCATAGTCAATTTTGATGTTACAACTTCTTCGCTTCATCATTGTTTCGTTTGACCGTCTTCCGTTTACCGTATACCGTTTGAAGTGAACTTCAAAGTTAGCGTTTTACTTCAAGTGCCTATAAATAGACTCTTAAACCTAAATCATTATTTATCTACGCCTTACACTAGCAGAAGTTATACTACTTTATAGTTTCACATCTATTGGATGTGTTTTTGCATGAAAATTGAGAAACAAACGATACAAATAAATATCCAATCCTTAATTTACACCCTTTTTAGGAGTTTAATTTGGAAAAATACTTAAATTCGCTTTTCATTGTTTTAATTGTTTAGTTTTTTTTGCTTTTTAAATTTTTATTTGTAAAAGTGACTTAAAGCTAAAAAAATAAAGGCACCACAAAACTTCCAACCCGTTATTAAGATTAACCATTCAAATTCAAAATCAGAACGTCCCAACTTTTTACTTATGACCAAACTATGTAAAAGAAATAGCTATTGGCAAATTATTAGGCTTCTTTGAAAGGCTAAATAAGTAGAGCTTAGGGTCTGGAACATCAGTTCGGGATGGTTTATCCGGAGTAAGTAGGTTTACGCGATTCTGTATTGGTTCAGAAAGCCCTCTTGCGGAAAATTACATCCACTCCACGAGAAAGGCATTGTAATTTTTGGATTCAGACAGAATTTTTATATTTTGTTGAAACCTTTTTCTATTAAATATTGAGACTTAAATATTATTTTATAGCTTTCGCATATCGTATAAAGAACCTATAAAAATAATAATTAGTGTTAGTTAGAAATTAGAAAACTGTTAGCAAATAGCCAAAGAGTTATTATTTGAGCAAGCGCTAGAAAATAATAAAGGACTGTTTGATAGAAAACTGGAAAGCAAAGTAAGACGTGTGATTAGTCAAAATATTTTTCAGAAAATATACTTAACTCCATATTAAGACTCAAAACTCCTCTAAATTACCATAAGAAGAGAAACAACAAAAAGAGACAAGAACAAGATTAAAGATGACAATTGATGGAAAAATATAAACTATAAAAATAAAAATTTACAAAAAGTATTTACAAGTAATGCATTTTTAATACTTATTAATATCATCTTCTCCGTTATCAGCCTCATAAACGTTCGTCATAACGTCCCACTACCTACTCATATTAGACTCAAGTTAATTTATGCTTTTTAATTTCTCATTTAAAAAACATGCGCAAAAAATTAAATTAGAATGGTCTCAATCAAGGTTCTGGGTAGTCATTTTATATAAAGGTTTGATACCTATAAACTTTACTCTTCTTTTTAACGTCATCGATCAGTTTCACGCGACTTAAAAAAAAATTTTTCAATATAAAATTTTACTAGAAAATTCAACCAGCCTCAGGAAGCTCAAGTGGGAATCGAACCCACGAATGGCATAATGGCATAGCTTCCTGAAACTGGTTGATTTTTTCTAGTAAAATTTTATCGTGTAACTATAATTGTGAATGCAATATTCAAAATAATAAAAATATTAAAGTTTAATCACTCTTGAAAATAGTTGGTAATCCAATTCGGCTGTTCGGTTGTAAATCGGCTGTGAGAACTCCCCTTTTCGGCAACAAACGTCGAAACTGTCCCGTAGCAATCCTACAGGTGCATGTCCAAAACTACGCTCATCTCGAAGCGAGCAGAACACACAGAATACACTGAACTTTTTACTTCCAGTGATTCGTTTTGGAATGAAAATCACAAGTCATGTTTTATGTATGCTCGTTTGTGAGGCACTGGAGTTATTCGGAATATTTTATTCATAACTTTCTGTTTGCGAGGCTTTTTTAATGGTTCTATTTTTCTGGCCTCACAAATACACAATTATGTTGGTCCTAAATCGACACGGCAAGATTTTTTTTCATTGTAAAGGGACGTGCAAACGGCTAGGCACACTGTTTCTGAACAGTTTGGATATGAATGCTCTGGAAAAGGCTAACAATTTTTTTTCATTAGATTCTGACTGTGCTGTCGAATAAATTTACGTACAGTCTGCCTGATGGTATACGATCCGCAAGTTATGTTAACCTGAGCCGAAATTGTAGCCTTTAAGAGTCGCCCTCTGGTTTTCCTCTCTCTTCATCTAGCTAGAATGTAAATCTAGTGAGGTAAAGGGATGCGTGTTTCAGTCTTTAGGAACCATGAGTTCTTCTCGCGCCACACCGGGCGCTTCTTTTTCTTAGAGGTTAGGAGCTTAAGAGGTTTCTTAACTCAACTTTCGCAATAGGTGAACCTAGGCCTGTCATAGAATAGGTGAACAAAAGTTTTTCGTCTCGAGCTCCTCCGTGCTAACGCTCACGCACGTTAAGCACTGGGCCCGCGTGGTGGCTTATGGCCCGTTCTCCCTGTCCACTCATATCAAAGGCTCTTACCTCATCAGTGGGGACATATAATGAGCTAGTGAGGGTCATGATGGTGATGGTGAGTACCACAAGATATTTTGGTTTGATCTAATATCCAGTGACCAGGATTCACGAAAGTTGTGTAACTTACAACTTGCTCAACTTAGCCTTTGCGCCAATAAGCTGCTCAAATAACTAACTTACTAAGCTTGGTTCTTCGTTGTTCAAAGAAACATAGTCAAAATTACTTAATGCAGGTCATCCGTAATTAAAAGTCCGGTAACGCTGAAAAGGAAAATAAGATATCTCTCTTCAAAAAAAAATTGGCCGTAATCGGCTACTATGGCAATCTATGGAGAAATCTATCTTTGTTTAAAGATGCCAGACCGTACTATAAGCTGTTAATAAAGAAACAAATCAAAAAAACTATACAACACGCCATAAAGATTCTCAGTCTTACCTTGCTGTCTGTCTGTCACTGTACAAAAGCACTATAAAATATACCAACACTTATTCCGTAGGGATTCAAGCAGATTGTACAACCACAGGATGAAGTAGCGTCTTATGCGTACAAAAGGTACGCCAACGAAACGTCTCTCCAGTTGCACAGTGGAAAGGAGTAGGAATCCATTTAATTTTGTGCAATTCTAAATTGTGGTATCTTGGTGGAATATATCACATTGCACGCTATTCTGGCAAGGTTTGGATGTGGTTGGGTAATGCGGAATGATGTAGGCGTGTCATTATAAACCGAGATTATTTTTGATCGTTTTTCGAGTTGCTTTTTAACTTAACTCTTTATTTGTCCCTCCGTCTGATATCATACACATATTAACGAAATAAAAAGAAAAAAAACAATAGAATTAAGCAGGTACATAATTGATTGTGACGTATGACGTTAGATTTTTCTTCTTTCTTTGTTTTATGGACCCAAATGTTCTGTTGGAAAAGTTTTATAACTCACTCAAAGACGATGGTATCGTTTTTAAAATTCTTATGTCACAAAGGCGTCCCCAAGTCGTTCCACAATTATCTTTTTCCCGAGCCACCTCATGCTCAAATCATCTCGCTCGTCGTACCACTTTAACTATGTATTTACATTTTTTTTAATACTATTCTAATTATTAATTATTATTTGTCCCAAGATTTTTATTCTTCTCGTCATCAGGTCCCTTTCAGCTTAGATCTTCTCTCATAAACAGCAACACATTTTGTTGCTTAAATTTTGATGTTCTCTCGTTGACACCATCAAAGGTCATTGCTTCTTTAGGCCACATAAAAAAATATTTTTATTTCAACACTACTCCAATCTAACCAGTGACTTACAAAGATTAAATCCTTCTTATCTTATGAGGTCATAAAAGCCTGACACCCGCCTCCGGGAGCCATTCGGACAGCTCCATTAACACTGACAGTGGGGGCTTAACACATTCGCGCGACATTCATTGCTCATGTTTGTTACAGGATCTCATAAAAAGGATCAGGCTGACTTAGTTGGTTCGCGGCTCTAAATGAAACATTTTCTTTGCACGTAGGTATGTAGCCTTGGAGGTTGTAATTGTGACAAAACTTTTTGCCGTATAGATTTCAGGTTGCGTTGCGAGTTTTAGGGCCTGTTTCACAATGTCTGATTAGGCGATACTTGGCAGATAAAGTGACAGTTTTGTATGGAATATCTGTCAAGTAAACGCTAATGGGAACTTACTTGTAGGTCGTGAAACAGGCCCTTATTCATCATTAAAGCGCTGACCACCTGACCACCATGAAACACCTGGCAAAACGGACGCAAGTAGTACGTGATCCACTGGATTCAAGTCAGAAAAACGGAGTTTATTTAAAATCTAAATTAAATAATTATAAAATATAGTAAAAAAATTAAATGCCTACCCGACCCAGCCAGGAATCGAACCTGGGTTTTCCGCAATCCGGGCTGCACTGACCATTATGCTACCGGGAAGGCTTTTAATCGTTCGGGTAGGCATTAAATTATTTCACTATATTTTATAATTATTTAACTCAGCTTGTGAAGCAATTAGCACTTTTTAAAAAATCTAAGTGCTTTTTTACACGAAACAAAATCTTTTTTTTTGTTAAGTTTTGCGAATATTGATTTGCCTTTGTATTTTTTTCTATTGAGGAAATTTCATTATTCAGCATTTTGGAAACAATGTTGCAAACATAGTCTATTATCCCAACTATCCTCACTAATATTCATGCGAAAGTGAGTTTGTTTGTTGTTTGATACGGTTTCACGCTTAAACCATTCAACCATTCATTCAAATTTTGTACACATAATCTTATATATATTTTTAAAAAATTGTTTGTTTATTTGTTTGATACGCTATTAGGCGTAAACTATTTAACGATTTGTTTGTTTTGTTGTTCTAGAAACTGCCAAAAAGGTACGAAGTCCGCCGGATCAGCTAGTAACATATATTTTTCTTGGCTTGTTATATACTTTTTCGTACCACATGCTCAAAAAAGTGACATTCTATGCCACAAAAAGCGAACATAACAATAGTCATTTTTAATCTGTTAAAAACAGAGAAAGAAAATTGTACTGAATTTCATTCATCCTCTAGGGGGAAAAAATGTAGAATTTAATGTTTTTTTTTTAATCAATGAGCTTTCTTTCGTTTTCGTACCATTTGCGAAAAAATTAACACAATAATAATATGAGATAAGCCTTTATTAAATATAATGACAATTAAACAAAAATACATTTTTAATCTGTTAAAAACAGGGAAAGAAAATTGTACTGAATTTCATTCATCCTCTAGGGGGAGAATGTGATTTAAATTTGGAATACTTACCGAAATTTATACTGAACTACATCTGTGTTTACACCATTGAGTTTGTATATAAAAACTCAAATCAACTCATCAACAATAAATGTACCAAACAAAAATGTAACTCTCTATCAATAATTGGACCAATGTTTCGAATGTTAACTTTTACTTTTAATTGTCATTATATTTAATAAAGGCTTATCTCATATTATTATTGTGTTAATTTTTTCGCAAATGGTACGAAAAGTAGAGTATTTTCCTCGGTGATAAAGGTGTCTTAGTCTTGGGTGAACTTAAATCCCTCGCTACACTCAGGACTCGTCTTAAATTCCTCGCTTCGCTCGTGATTTAAGTTTTTAACACCCTCGCTACACTCAGGACTCGTCTTAAATCCCTCGCTTCGCTCGTGATTTAAGTTTTTAACACCCTCGCTACGCTCGGGAGTAAACCTCGAGTCCTTCGTTACGCTCGCGATTTAAATCGTCACCCGCGGCAGAAGACACTGCTTTATCCCCTTGGTTAATAATCTACTATTATATAGATCATGCATAATTTAAAGCATTACACAGTTGCCAGCGCCCGCCCTATCGAAAATGGGAATACGTATAGCATTGAAGCAGCGGAATAGATAATTTAACTGTTCTGTGTGCGAGTGCGATGTTTTTTTTTTTTTGCCTCGAACGGCATTTTCAGCTTCACCGGGCTTTTTTGGGGGCGGCGAGAAACTTAAAGGGTTCCTCAAGCCGTGTGAAACATATCACCTTCGAAGGTTTTCTAGAGGGATCGGCATCACGCACTAAGGCGTGTCCCCGTGCCCTACTAGATTCTCCGAGGGGTTCGGATCGGATCGGGGAGCGGCGGCAGCAGAACAACCAGAGGGCGCCTCTAAAGGCTCTAAAGGCCTCTCGGCTTGGGTTGACCGGGCAGTGGCGGAGGAGAGAAGCGCCCAGGTATATGTCTGTACCTGGTGTAGAGCGCGTGTGAACCGGTTCGTCGTACCCTTGTACCACGAGTACGGTGTCTTGGGCCTAAACTAGTGTGCATGTTTAGTGTATTCTGTAAATGTGTAGTGGCGTTTAAAGGATCGGGCGGGGGGAGTGCGATGTCTCGTGCGAGTTTATTTTAACATTCCATCACGTTAACGAAAAAGAGAATTTGTAGGGTAAATTATAACTCTCCTCGTTTGTCACCAGAAGGCGCTGCTCCATTGCCATACACATTTAGCACTCTTATGCGTCATTCTAATTAGTAGGTAATTAACTTGTAGCTTCTTAACAATTATTTAATTGACAAATTAAAAAATTAATTGTTAAGAAGTTCTCGCAGATTCAACCTTCTTATAAAACTAAAATGATTTTTATTTCTTATTTTACTAGATGTTTAAGTTATTGTTGGAGAGAATCAAGAACCCTTTGCTGAGGAGCAGCTTTTCAGCTGTCAGCTTAAACAATATTCTTTTTTCAATTCTTAATTATCATCTTCCTTTACTCAAAAGTGCCTACCTACCTAGTTAGATAGATGGATAGATATTTTAAAAAACCAAAACTTTTCCGATTTCAATTTTAATCATTAATTTCTTTTAATTTATGAGTGTAGGTACAAAATACAATAATGTAACTACCAAACATTTATAGACTTGTGCACTACGATATTCTGAAACTAAGCGATCATCAGCTTAGACACAAGAGATAACTTTGCATAATACAACAAACTATAACGCAAGCAGCGCTACAAAGGTATACTTAAATAAAAATGAGCCCATAGAAAGACCAGGCCGGCTTTAGTGGCTCGCAGGGCGAATAAAATATTTTGTTAGAGCAGAATATCTCCTTGGATTGGTACATGGCGCACGCACGACGGGTCCTTAGGTGCTTATCCGAACGATCTTTTTTCTTCCCAGCTTAAGATTGTGCACATTACCCTACATCCGTTGTGACAAATAGCGTTGAGTGAAACACCATTGCTTTGAACTTTGGTGATCGTCGTGAAAGCAATTCTTTTGTTTTCTTTCTTTCTTGATTCGGACTGCATCTGTTTTTCGTTTTTAATGGCGCATTTTGAGACAATGTCGAAGTTAGAGAGATATTGTTTTGTTTTTCATCAATCATCGATCAATTTATTTAATGATGATTGATGAAAAACACATTTATTTATTTATTTTTGAGCGGTACACTGACAGATTAATGTCATTACAAAAGCATATTCCAAACATATTCCACATGATAAAACCAGACAATAATCTAAATTTAGCGTACACAGCATGCAATCATTGAAACTTACGGAACATTTTTGTTTTTAACTCAACTTAACTTATATAACTATTATTTATAAATAATATTTATTTATACTTATATTTATGTATAAGTAAGTGGGTTTAAAGATATTTCCTCATCAAATATGACTAAAATTACCTTTTTATAATAAATACGTCTATATCGTCATGAATACGAATTTATTTGTTTTAGGAAATTAATGATAATTAGGGTGCTAAAGGTGGCATAACGTTTTAAAATATAACTTAAATCCAACTTAAATCCATTTAGACCTTTAAACAAGTTAAGCGTCTTGCATAACCAAAATTATGTTGCTGATTATGTTTAAAAATCTGTCAAAGTTAAATACCGAACCATGGCTATTTAACGCCGCTAAATGCGTTTAGTGAATGTCAATAACCTATGTTATTGAATTATTTTTAGGGTTCCCTACCTCAAATGGGAAAAACGGAAGCCTTATAGGATCACTTTGTTGTCTGTCTGTCTGTCTGTCTGTCAAGACCGTTTTATCTCGAGAACATGTAAAGGTATCAGATTGAAATTAAAACCATATACTCAGATCTGCGGTCTCTTGACCTGTAAAAAATCAAACTTCAAAGTTAACGAAAAAAAAAGATACGGCCGTTTATGCCGCAAAAAACGTATATTTCGACACTCTCAAGGGAATCAAAATTGATAGGGTTTGTTCGTTGATCTAGCTAGAACTATGAAGTTTGGCAAGTAATATCGTCTTATACTACAAATACAGGGAAAAGTCTGAAAACTATACATTTTTAATTCAATCACACAAAAAACAGGGTCTTTATGCAAGGACCGGGGGTCCAAATTTTTAAGTAAATTAATCGTCTCATGTGGGGTATCGTATGAAAGGGGTTCATTTGCACAAGCTTAAACAGATTTTTGATTATTTTTATGATGTATAGTAATTGATTTATGACGGAGAATTAAAAGTTTTTTTTTTTGAGAGAGATTGCTGATTGCCTCTACGGCATTTTCAGCTTCACCGGGCTTTAGTAAAAAAAAAAAAGAAATACCTTTTCCCTCTTTTATACGTATGAGAAGCTCGATGGCGCAGTGGTTAACGCACCCGGTCTGCGAGTACTGAGGTTAGGCAACTTTTGCAAAGGCCGGTGATGACCGGTGGATCAATTTTTGGTCATCCATCCGATGGGATGGGTGACCAAAAATTTATCATCTTGAGCTCCTCCGTGCTCCAAGCCGTTGGGCCCGGTTTAGTATTGTAAGGAACTCGAGTCTTGTAAATAAGACTTGAGCTATTTTTAAAGACTCGAGTCTTATAAATAATACTTTGAGTTCAAGTCCTTCAGAATTTGGAATCTTTTGTAAAAGGACTTGAGTCCTGCCAAAAAGAACTCAAAGACTGAGTCTTTTTAAAAGAACTCATGACTGAGTCCCCTAAATCCATAGCTGTTTAGTTATTAAATTTCCTGATTTAGAAAAGGCCTGCTCGCTTGGAGCACTTGTCGCAGGAATACTTAGTATGTCTAAAGCCATTTTGGATAATTAATTGAGGAAAATATTTAGTAAGTATGTAACGTCCACCATAACAGCGCGTCAGTATCTTCGGATTCCAATGGTAATGATAAGTATCTTTGTATTTCATCTTGTTGTGAAATGTGTTTTTTATATATAGAAGACAACAGTGATTTCTTCGCGGGCTGCGTTGGCTCTGTAGTATTAGTACCTGTGCGTACTAAGTAGTTTTCATGAAAGTACTTTTTCAATCGCTGAAGTGGTTCTTGGTTGTCATGTTTGACAAAGTATTCATTCTTTAGACGCGGATCCAAAATAACAGCAAAGTTGGCAAAATCAGTGCGTAAGAAGGGAATATATTCCATGAGCTTGGCATGTACAATACATGAAATTATTGTGATGTGTGTTTATTTATTTGGACCAATTAATATATATTTTAGAACCCTTTTATAAAGGCATTTAATTTTTTTTGGAGTCATTTAATTTATTTAGTACTTAGGCTTAGGGTCTAAAAAAAAATTTCTGATGAGCGTTTAAATTATACCCATATTTAATTATGTGTAAATAAATATGGATGACGATATGAAATCACCCAGTATTACCTATTATAATACACCAACTCAAGTTCATGACTCAGTCTAGTTCAAAGAACTTAAAAGACTCGAAAGGACTTAGAAGACTCAAAGGACTCAAAGGACTCGGACTCATGTGACTAACGAGTTCTAGTCTTGAAAATCGACTCAAGTCTCGAAATTAAGCCTAAAAGACTTGAGTTTTTTACAAAACTAGCCCGGTTGCATTAGCAAGTCATTAACAACCACCAATCCGCACTGGGCCCGCGTGGTGGTTTATGGCCCGTTCTCTCTATCCATACATAGGGAAGGCACGAAGGCACATATATAATTTTAACGCAAATTTTGTTGCGAAACAAATTACAAAAACACAAATGTAGAAAAAATTTCCACGAGCAGGATTTGAACCTGCACCCTTCTTAACTGCACCCTTCTTCACTAATGGCAGGTATGCAAACACTGCTGCAAATATGTAGTTATAAATGGGTACCTACCTACCAAATAAGTATTTAAATTTTTATTTTATTCATTTTTATAGCAAAGTTAGGTTAGCTTAGTTATTGAAAATCATAAATGTTATTTGTTTGCCAGCAGACACATTTCCTTTTACAACTTTATTTACGGCCATGCACACCAGTTTTGTTGTAAATTTCTACCGAAACACGTAAAAACGTAAAACGAAACGCAAAATCTACTTCACCGACGCGCTAATTGTGATTTGTGCAAGTCAACGCATCTAAAAACTTAATTGCGTTAAGCTAATTAATGTTTAAACGAAACAGTTTTTAAGTATATGGGTCATGTTCGTAGTTACGTATTTATTGACATGTTAATAAGTTTGAACATTATTTGAACTGACGCCTACTGATTTTTAATTTAAATGGTAGTGCACTATGATTACCTCTTTTAAGTTTAACAAATATATACTAATAACTGAAATACAGGGCAAATAAATTTAACATTTCGCACTATTATACAATTGCCTTTCAACACTTCAACTGATTTACGTGGAACCGAACCGACCACCAATTGAATTTCATTCGGCTGAGTTCCAATGTATTTGGAATAATCAGAAATTGAGCATTCCAATTTTGATAGACCTCATAAATAAGTGCATGAAACGTGAGCTGACTGTACGTTGCACGTAATTTTTAATACATATTTATTCAGGCGTTCCTGTGTGGTTATCGATTCACTGAGTCCTGTGGGATTGATGTGGGGACGTTAAGCTAAACTTTACCTTAATTTGAGGGGATCAAGCATCATTTTTTGAATAATGATTTTAACAGCAAAGAACTATAAGTAGTGGCTGGTCCAAAATATTAATTTAAAGAGCAAAGAAATAGTAATTAAATACTGTCCCTTTTTTGTGCAAATGTTTGAATTTAGGTCTTCGCTATATGCGAGGGCTTATACAGCCTAATCACAACTTTACTTCAATAACTTATACTGTAGCATGAGATCTTGTAAAACAAATAAATTATTATATACGTACAAAATTTTATTTTTCATTTACTAAAAAAAATAAACAAAAAAAACAATAATTCATTAAAAGATACTTTAATGTAAATCTCTATCCATATCCATTCTATTTTGTTAATTCTCTGGCCTTTTCTCTTATAAAACTGTAAACCTTTTTATAGCAGTTTATATATATATATAATATATAATATAATACTTAATGTAAATCCGTAACATACAAAATGTACTGGACTCCATTTCCACTTAACGTCTGGTGGAATGGAGTCATTTATCAAGCTACGTATAAAAAAAATGTGCCTTTAAATGCACATATTAAACATAACCATACAACATATATTTTTAAATTCATGGCATTCATACATAAAATTTTATAAAACAATGTAGCAACACTTCATTGTTTTTATTCAGTTAACTTACCATTATCCCATTAATATTTTAATAATTGTACACTGTTTTTATTCCTAACAATAAATAAGCTACAAAAACGCATTAAAACAATGTGATAAGTGATAGCCCGGTTTGCTCATGTGAACATTGAACACAATACACACAAATATACCACTAATGATCATACCGAATTGGACGTAGACCATTTGCATGTGCCATTTCATACCAACGCTATTTATAAAAACACTCACTCAATGCTACCAGTGACATTATCTGAACATTATGAATCACTCCGCCCGATCCACAAAATGCCACTACACATTTAGATGATACACTAAACATGCACAGTCCTTAGGTTCCTCAGGTCCCAGAAACCGTACTCCTGTAACTTCATTAGCGTTCACATGTCACTATTACTACGGGAATGTATGGGAACAAATTGTCAAAGTAAGCGTGGGACAGTTCACCTGATAATAAGAGTACGAAGATCCGGTTCACACGTGCTTTATACCAGGAACAGACATGTACCTGGACGCTTCTTCCCAACCCCCACAACCCGAACCGAAAGCCTAGCCTTTAGAGACGCCCTCGGATTGTTCCGCTCCCGATCCGATCTGAACCCCGCGGAGAATCTAGTAGGGAAAGGGGACACTCCCTCTAGAAACCCTCTGACGGTGGTCCGATCACACGGCTTGAGGAGCCCTTTAAGTTTCTCGCTAAAAATGATGAATCACATGATATTCTGAAACTAGACTTTTTAGTTGCAGAGCGACTCTCCACAGACGAGGTTGAGGGGTATTACACGGATGAGATAAGAGAGAACACTCTGTAAATGGAAAAGTAACGGGTCAGTAAACCCGTGATTTTTTTCACGTTCGTGACGTGATAAATGGCCGAAGGATAGGTTTACCATGATTTTTAGAGGGAGGCAGGAATGGAGACTCAAGTGAATTTTATCTTTTATCTTTACGTCGCTTAGAATCGCCTGACTCTATCTTGACCATATGGTGAACGAAAGCTTTCTCTTTACAGCAATGTTTTTTTACTGAGTAGGTATTTGCTGAGATAATGATTGTAGAAAAAAAACTTTGCTTTGATTTCATTGCAAATAATTTTGACAGCATTATGACTATGGACGAGAGTACTGGCTTCCAATTAGGTGTATATTCATACCGAATCGAATCTCTAGTAATGTGAATCTGCGGTAGCGTGAATGTAGTTATCCAAGTAATAGTCTGTCTTGCTTAGTTTTTATAAATTTAAGATATTATCAATGGATAATATCTTAAAAATTAACTTTTACATGAAAGTAATGACTGCTATATAGGAGTCGTTAAACACTTAAGTGACATGTCAAAATTATTATCATAGAAGTCGACAAGCGCCTGTCGGATTATTTAGTTGCTACTGTTAGTCCAGGGCTTCAGTTCTGCTATTCCACAACGTCCATTATCGTGATCGAGTGGCCTGATTGTGTATTTTTTACATGGCAACACTATTGAGACGTTGTTGAATTAGCTAACTCGAGGTCAAGTAAGCTAAAAGACTCTTTTTCAGCAAGTTCTTACAAAACTATAGGTAGTATCAATGCTAATATTGATGTAATAGCTTTACTATAGCTTAATTGCACTTTGCACAGTTGCCATAATAAGATTGAAAAGTGAACAAAATTAACGATTAATCTCTCAAATTTTCGAAATGCTGGGAACCCTACACTGAACACAGCGTTTGGGTGCCTAGACTCGGCAAGCGGTTGTCAATGGTGCGAGAAATTGCCGCTATTTTTCTCATCTCCTTAGAAATGCTTCAGCTATTACTATTGATTTAAGCAACACAAATAAGTTTTAGTTACTTCAGTAGCTATTACAGTAGTTGAAACTTTTTTAATCATTCGGTTCTTCTATGCGGTAGTAGTTGCGTTTGTTGTATCAGGTTACTTTATACAAAAGTAATGCGTTACACGAATGTTCTCTAGTCATAAAATTTGGTATATCAAAATTATATGCGTCAAACTCAATGCGCATAACGCAGCGAACACCGCTGATACTTTATACGAAAGGCAACGAGTTTAACCACAGTTTAACCTTAAGTGCGTCCTTAAAAAAAGTTAAACGCTTTTACCTTTGCTCTGCATAAACAAATACCAAAATAATAAACCACGAAAATGTGTTATTTTTGCTATTTTAATAATTATTTTACTCAATGTATTTTAACATTTTAGCTCTAGCTCTAAATGATTTCCATAAGTATGTACTTAAGTATTTTTAATATAGAAGTAAAATGTACGTAATATTATAAGCGTTACATCTAAGAACTCTCGAAGTGAAGCCGCTCTTGATTTAATTTTAGTAAGTATCAACAAACTAAAGGTTGAAGGTCAATAAAAGGCACTTACCTAATTATTAAACCTTGTGTTATGAACATCAAAAGCCAAAGACGATAGCTAGGTAACATAGACCCGTACCTATTTATAGTATTATCAATACAAAGCATAGAAACAGCTGTCTCATTTAGATGTGTAGGTATAAATGTAATTAATAGGTATTACGTGCATGGTGAGGCCGTCTATTATTAGAGTTAGGTATACCCATGTAACTCGGTTGATGGTCCATAAATAAATAAATAAACAAATTTAGAGGCGACCTCGGGTTGTTCTAAATCTAGTAGGGGGACAGGGACACGCTTACACCCTCTGGCGATTGTTTGATCACCATGGCTTTAGGGTTCCCCTTTAAGTTTCTAGCCGCCCGCAAAATATCCGCGACGCTGTAAAGGCCATAGACAACCAACAGCAAACTGGGTACCTATCTCCAAAAACCGTCGCTTCGTACAATTTGTAACCGCTACTGCCGCTCCATTCGGAAATTTAAGGAACATCAGACAAACGTCAGTTAGATTTGCCTGCAATTTTATTTTTATATATACCTACTTGTTTTAAGTTCTTATGAGTCTGCGCCACCTAACGATAGCGTCGGAAACTTTTACTCAAATAGCTTTCTCTTCGAGTTAGCACGGCTGATGCGATGCTAACGTCGCCACAGCACGAAGTTAGCAACGAGTAATTGTTAAGATGACGCTAGATGGCGCTAAACGTCATTTGTAATATTTTTTACCTAGTTACTATAACATCGCTTGGGTTGGCTTAACTGCATAAAAATAAAAAAAAATCCTAATCTTCTACGCTTGTAAGCAGGATTTTTTTTGCGTGGACACATCAGGAAGTAATAAATCCGACTAAAATCTGACAGAATTGTATTTTGCATTATTTAGGGTGCTTAAGTTGCGCTAAAACAAAGTGCTGTAATACTCTTAAGCATAATATAACAAAAAAACATTTTCTATGATTACAATTTAGTGGGACACAAAAAATAGGCTAAAAAAAATATACTGTAGTATGTACAGAAAATTGCAAATCTGCATCAAGTCAGCATTGAAATATAATTAATCATGGAATTAATATTATTAATCCATGCAATTACAAATATGTCACTTCTAGAAAGTGCCTAATGTGCCGTTTTAAACATTATTTGTTAATTTTGCAACTGTCACCGACAATTTTAAAATATTTGCAGCTGCTGCCACAAAAAGATAGAGACTCATAGGAAGCTGGCGTCTCGGCAGCCGTCTTTACTTCCTTCCTTGCGTTTTTATCAAGCAAAAGCTGGGTCTCACTTTTAAGTACTTTTTTTTCATACCAGCATCATTTGACGTAATCGCGTAGTAGGTACTTACCTACTTTATTAATGAGGAGATTTTTCTAAACTTGACTATTCCACTTTCGATAAAACTGTTTTTTTTTTAATATTTTTTGTTTGGCAACATTGAAATTTACTCTCTGCGAAAATAAAATTGGGCCGAAACTTGATAATTACACCAGAAAAAAAGATTAAAAGGCATGACTTTGTCAAAAATAGATTAATCCACGTCAAAATGACATTACTCGTTTCAGATATACATTTTTGGAACAAAATATGATTAATCCAAAAGTTATTTAACTATTTTAGTCTAAACTGCAACAAAACATGTTTTATCCCTACATTTTTCAGTCAAAACTATAAGAACATAAAGTTCTGACTGAAAAATGTAGGGCAATCTGAGATTTTTGTTTATGTCCGATTGCACGTGCTCGTGTACGTGGCATTTGTTTGACAGTTTAGACACAAAAGTCATGTCATTGTCATGATTGGTATTGTCAATTGTCAACAACTAGATTAATTGAATTATTCCTTAACTCGTAACAAAAATTGATTATTCCAATTAGCCGCGTCAAAACTAGACTATTCCATTTCAAATTTTGGATTTATTCAAAATATTATATTATTGCAAAATTTTTGAATCCTGTACAAAGCAATGACTATTGTTGTCGTCCACAATAATGCATCAAAATTTCGGGTTAAAAACGAGCTGCATACCTAAAAGACTATTTTTTCAAATTGTGCAAAATCACAAAAAGTGGAATAGTCAATTTTTGAAAAGAACCTCCTAATATTGAGTATAATATTATAAATCTTATTTTTTTATTTTTGCTTGCCCATACAAAGGCCCAGAAAGAAATACCCTACTAGATAACTTATTATATAAAACTATTTTTGCAAGTTAAAAAATATTGTAAGTCTTTTAGTCTGGTACTTACCAACCTCTGAATCGCCAGAAAACGACACCCTTCGGTCAAAACGCCTCCTTCATGAAACTCTTGACAGATTGACGCTCCAGCACTCTCATCACAAAAGCGAAGGTACAGTTAGGTTTTTTCGTTCGTTTATTGTTAGTTCCTTCCATGCGCTTCGGCGCGTCCTGATCTGGCGTTATGACCTGTTGGGCTGTTGTAAATAGTCCCTTGTGCGAGTTAGTTTGCTTGCATAAGGTTGTCTGACACCTTTTCGTGTAACATGACGGTTTGTAGAGGGTGTCATTGTAAACTTTAAAGTCGTGTATAGCGGGGTTGTTCGCTCCTTCAGCGGACCTGCGGCATGTGGAAGAGGCTCCCTATATTTTTTTTTACTTGTTCTCTATTTGGGAAGCAAACAGCATTTTAAATACATTTGAAAAGATACAACTTCTAAAATCTTACACTTGCCAAAGAAGTTTCCACTTAACAAGTTATACATTCAATAGTGTTGAGCAAAAAATTACACCTAAGTATTTGCGCAATAAAGAAAACCTTAAGTATCAATATCAATGTTTGTTTTTAATTTTAAACTTTTTAAATTATAGATTTGAGAATGAGGTTTTATTCATGAAGCGTATCAAGGCTCTCAAAGTCAGTAACGCATAGGCAGCTCCCTGAATGCTTCAGATGTCCATGGGCGGCGATGACCACTTTAAGTCTCGTTTGCCGACCATTTACGAAAAAAATACTTGAAAAAGAACGCTTCATATGGATCTACTCACATTTATTTGACATAGGGCCCTATAATAAACTAACTTCCCGTCATGTAAACCTCATTTCAAATTAGAGTAAAAGAGACAAAACACGGAATAACTACCTAACTCGAAGCTTATTCTTTGTACTTATATTTTCCTCGCCTCAAACATTCGGCCTTATCATCAGATAAGATACAGCGGCTTTCACGTCATGCAAAAAAGGAGGTAGTTCAACGTTCCTTATAAAGACATTCAAAGTTATCGAGTTACCTATTCTAACACAGTTTCAAATCTATCTAAAACACGCCGTAAACCTAACTAAAACACGCCGAAAAAAAAAAGCAAAAACTGCATTACTTAGACTATCTATTTGCTGAAGACCATTACTAATGGCAAAAAATATATACAACCTTCGCGTTTCGTACTCCTTTCGTATCACCATATAGTATGGCTACGGCTAGCCTAAAATAGGATTTTAATCAACACTTACAATTGTCAGATCAATGTGGACCTTGTAACTTGTAGATCTTTTATACCAATTAACTTGAATGACAAACGGACAAATAAATACTGTCAAGGCTGACTTGAATTGCCTTTCAACAAAAATAGTGCGTTTAAAGTAAGTTAAGTATCGCTTAAACCTACCTACATTTTCTTTGTAGTAGTGACGAGTAATTTGATGAGTAGGTATATATTTTTAGTAGTGCCTACTCGTAGTATCAGTATGTAAACTTTTAAAGGCTATGCTGGATATTGAACTTAGTATACCGTATGTGTTAATAAGATTATTGTCTAGTTAAGCAAGCATTAACAAAACAAATACCTATTAAGTCAAAAATTAAAATTAAAATTATATCTAAGCATCCCAGAAACATTAAAACGTTGTAACTTATCTGTTTCCCTCCTCTTTAATGTCTATCTATATTCTATGTTTCATGCGTCTTTTATTCGGCATAGTAGATATGGAATGCAAGACCGGCTTATTGCTTTTCCCTGTAATTTTATTGTTTTATATTTTGTAAATAGTAGACAAGTGACGCGGCCGACAAAGTAGTTCATTGCATTCTTTAAATCACCGTACACCGTTGATTATGACTGCAGTAGTATAACGCGCAATGAACTAGAAACCGCTCGTCGCGTGGCAAACACGTGTATTTGGCCTTACTGCTCGGCTACGAGTCGGGGCGACCGATAGACGGTGGCGATGGCGGCCGGCGGCGCGGCCAGCGCGGCAGCGCGAATATATTCTCGACGACAGTGTCTGGTCTCCATACAAGTCCATACAAGTGTGGTGGACAAAATTATTTAGACCATGAAATTAAGTTTATATTATCATAATAAATGACAAAAAAAAAAACAATACATTAGCTAACTACTTTACAAAAATTATACAATTTAACCCTCTTTTATTATATTTACTATGAAAGTTGAGGTCAGTGTATAGTGGCATTTCAAATAACTAATTATTTTATAGTTATTGTTAATTTTCTAATCAGAAATCATTTAATGGGTTATTTTAATATTAGTTTTGAAAAAAATTGGTATTACTGTTTTGGCAGTTTTAATGGTTTTTTGAAATAATTACAAAAGTATTTATTACAATAAAAGTGTGTATTGCGTTAATCAAAACAAATCAAATTATGAGGTTGGTACTTAATCTGATTCACAACTAGGTAAGCTGATATTTTAGCTTGGGATTCCTTCCTGGGATTTCCGCAATGCTTTTTATCACACCTGCTGCATCACGCTTACCCGATCTTCCAGAAGATACTTGAGCTGCCACCATTCAACTCATTTGCACTTCGCGACTGGATCAAATCATCAACACGTCTTCTTTTGGTTTTACACGAAGCGTCATCGAAGTCGACCTTTGGACCTGCCTGGACTTGTAACAGTCGCATCCGCTGTTGATGAAGTTGATGGCTACAGGTAACACTTGACAGTGAACTGAATTGCTTCACTGTTCAACCAGTTAATACCTGCTGGTGAGTTTATAAACCGCTCATAACACTTTCCACTATGAAGCCATTTTTCAGACAATTTTGTGGAATTTAGAGCTAGCACCATCTTTATACTTCTGATAGACTCTTCAGTGGCATCTTTTAAATCAAATTTTATTAATAAAAACTCAAATAACCGCTCATTTTTTTTCTAATTTTTGATATCTGAGCCACTGATCTTAAATTCTTTTTTCGAAAGGTAGATGTTATGTTTTTGAAAAAAAAAAAGTATGATGTACACAAATGTGCAGTTTGATATAATTATTTTTTTAAAGTACGATAATGTATCTACCATATACAGGGTGTAATCGTTAAGTGTGCACAGGCGATTATTCCGAAACTATGAGAGATATCAAAAAACTTAAAACTGATAACGAAAGTACGTTATCTAATGAGTAAAATGGCATCAATAATTTTTTAAAAATCAAACGAGAAGTATCCAAAATTTTGACATTAAACACTCCCATACATTTAGTATGAGATTAGTTGAAAGGTTTTAGTTTTCTTATTTTAAGTGAGTACTTCATTTTACCTTAATCATATTTTATGATTACGTATGATATGAATTATCATATACATATCATATACATTTGCGGAGTAATTAACTGTAAATAGAGCTCGTCATTGTATCGCACAACAAGGACGTCATTTCGAACATCTACTTTGATTACAAAATTTTGTGCTTTTATACAAAGAAATAAATATTCAATTCAAAGATAATATTATTATTTTAGATATACATTACTTTGTTATGTTAATAAAGCTAAATTAACCTTTTAAAACAAGGAAACTAAAACCTTTTTACTAATTTCATACTAAATGTATGGGAGTGTTTAATGTCAAAATTTTGGATACTTCTCGTTTGATTTTTAAAAAGTTATTGATGCCATTTTACTCATTAGATAACGTACTTTCGCTATCAGTTTCAAGTTTTTTGATACCTATCTCTCATAGTTTCGGAATAATTGCCTGTGCACACTTAACGATTACACCCTGTATAAAAAATACAGCCTGGGTACAAGAGGGTTTATAAGTTTTAGACTAACAACATGAAAAATATATTAAAAAACTAGTATCTGTCGAGTTCAACTGTACATAACTCAGTAACAAAACACATTATTTACAGTTGTAATATATGAAAAAAATACTACTTACCTACTAATTCACGATTCATAACTGATTATTCTAACTTTCTTTTCAAACAAAATGATGAGATGTCGACACATAGAGAGCGAGAAATCAACAAACTTTACAATTTTCTACCCAACTTAAAAAATCATATTATTTTTTGTCTTGAATCTTGTCTAGGGTGTTGGCTATCGTTATAGCTAGTGCAATGAATGAAACGAGATGACCCTTTTAGTCTACCACACTAGTATGGGGACCGGACACTGTGCGACAGCGGGCGACCCGGGCGGCGGGGCGGCGGCGCCGGCAGCGGCGGCGACAGCGACGCGACGCGACTATGCTCCCCGCGCCGCTGTCATCGAGAACAGTTCCATAGAAACCTATGCTTTTGAACGCGCCGCTCCCGCCGCCGCCGCCCCGCTGTCCGCCGTCGTCGTCGTCGAGAATACGGTCTAATACATTACGTATGATGCTAACTAACCAGAGTGCGGTGTGCGTTTGGACCGCGCAATGAAAAGAGAATACGTTAGTCGCATCGCCAACCGCCCCGACTCGTTGCCAAGCGGTTGATGTCTCTGAATGCAGCAGTTAATGCCTACCTAGATAGTAAGATACATTCGGAAAGTCAATTTAATTTTGGTATAGTGTTCGTGTCTAACAAACATTGACGGAATTGGTTAGTTGACGTTATCCAACCTTGGAAAAGAAACAAGGTTGAACGGACAATATTTTCCTTAGTTGATGGGACGATTACAAGAATATGACTAACTGATCGTTGTCACGACATTTTTTGTAACAAAGCATAGTTATCTTTCATAGTATAGGTAGGTATACCCATCATCGGCTAGGTTTATAAGGCTATGCTCAAAGAAAAACTAAAAGTTATTAGTTATAGAATTATTAATTTATATTTAGTTATAGAATTGCCAAATTTTTAAATTACACAGTAAGGCCCTATTATAAACTTACACAGCATTCTTTTCACACTATCTAAAAGAGTTTTTAAATGTCTTAAAACTATTTGACGTACTTTAGATTGCATTTAGTATATATTTATATTTTAAAAAAAGGTTTATTTCACCATTGTTGTATTTATTGAAATGTTTTAATTTTGTGTTTATTATTTCATTGAATTTGTTTATAATTTAACTTAGTTTATAATTTAATTAAATATTGTGAATTTATTTTATTTTATTTTAATATTAATTTTGTTTTAATGCATGCTATGATTGCCCGTAATTGTAAAAGCAGTTAGCTAAGAGTTTTTTTTGCTTATTTTTTGTATTCTTAAACACTGTTTCTTGTGTCGGTAATCCAATAAGTAAATAAATTATTTTATTATTAAATAGGCTCTTAACGCAAGACTTCGCGCGTCACACTCTTCATAGTGCACTCTGGTTCCACAGGCTTCCTTGGCAAAGGCCGGATGCAGTCACGGCCTCATTAGCCGATGCATCGGGTTACAAGAGGTTTCGCCTTCTAGGATTACTCGCTTTTCTATAAGTTTACTATTGTGCAGTGTCCAGAAAGTCGCTTACCACTAACACTTTGTAAAAGCAATAGGGATGTTGACAATAATAATAATAAATTTCAATATAACGTTAAACGTATTTTTTTTTTAAATTAAAAGGAGGCAAACGAGCAGGCGAGTCACCTGATGGAAAGTAATCACCGCCGCCCATGGACATCCGTAAAACCAAAGTACCTAATCGCAGATGCGTTGCCGGCCTTGAGGAAGGGTTGGATCTTGAGGAGGGAGTATAATCTCCGCCGCCCATGGACGTCCAAAAACCAAAGTACCTAATCGCAGATGCGTTGCCGGCCTTGAGGAGGGGGTTGGATCTTGAGGAGGGATTAGGAATTAGGAGCGGGGAGGGGTGAGAGATGGGTCTCCGGTACTTTCACTTACCGGATGAAACACAACAGCAATGTATAAATAAAATCACGTAACAGTTCTTTGAAACATTGACCTATTTCATATTTGACATAAACACACTGAATTGACGGAACAAAACGTTGACGTCATATTTTGCCATTCCCATACCATTTTTATTATCGAAAATCGTGTTGACAGTTGTTTAAAAGTTTCCCTATTGACTGACCAGTCAACTACCCAATTAAGCTAAACATGCACACTAGTTTAGGCCCAAGACACCATACTCGTTGAACAAGGTTACGACGAACCGGTTGACACGCGCTCTACACCAGGTACAGACACCTGGGCGCTTTTCTCCTCCACCACGGCCCGGTCAATCCAAGCCGAGATCCGAGCCGAACCCTTCAAAGAATCTAGTACGGCACGGGGTCACGCCTTAGTGCGTGATGCCGTTCCCTCTAGAAAACCTCCGAAGGTGATTCGTTTCACACGGCTTGAGGAACCCTTTAAGTTTCTCGCCCCAAACAAGCTCGGTGAAGCTGAAAATGCCGTGGCAAACAGCAATCTCTCCAAAAACAAAACAAAAACTACTCTTGCCAAATGCGGGTTGACGATCGCAAGCCCGGGCTATGCATCGATATATCCAAAACCACCGAACCTCCGAATATCGGGTCGAGTGCTTATTACGCTCCTCACCACAAATAGCATTTGCTATTATGACGGGATTAGGTTGGGAAAATTGATTCATTAACATTAATTTATTTATAAACAACATTAATTTATTTATTAACAAAAACAGTATTAGCAAAGAATAGTTATACTGTGTTTTGGCTCTTTTACTCTTATTTAAAAATAAATAAAACGCGTAATATTTTTTCCAAGCTTTTTTGTTTATTAGTACCGAGTTTAAAGTATTGAATTGTACCCTACATCACTCATTGGTATGTTGTTGCTTTTAAAGCGTTTATCATTCCCTATAACAATAAGGGCTTCCACGAAACTCTCGTGGGAGCCAAACACGTTTGTTGCGTGAGTTTGCTACCCTTTTCAATATATAATTGCCCTAGTGGACCATATTTAGGCAACTATTGTATTTGTTAATGAAATACATAAATATTAGGTTTCTTTTAATAAACATTACTTATGGCATTGAATAACGTTAAAAATTTAATAACGTTACCTCTAGGTATCATATAAATAAAACAAAAATAGCATAGCATAGTGGTGTGTAGGTAACGTTACTCTTGGTAAAGTTACTTAAGTGGCTTTTTAGCGGTGAACTAACTAACTGTTATGCGCGGACTGTCAAAAAGCGCATTAGATTACGATACTTGTGCCTACTAGATAACCTTACCTACCTCTACCAGTTAAACTTAAGTAACGTTACTTAACGATACTTATAGTATGATGTTGGTAACGTTGGTTGTCAAGCCCTGCTTGTGATCCTAATTGACTACCCCTTAACAGTACCCATAAATTAAAAGTAGCGTTCAGGACTACGCTATCGGTCTCAAAAGTTCTTCTTCGTCTCAAAAGGTCTTTTCTAGGATTTAATAGAATATGCAAAGGTGGTGTCTAGCGTATCATCGTAACATAACATGTTCGATGCGAGCAATGGTAGATATGGTCAGTGCAGTGAGCCGAGCCGCTAGCCGCGAGCTCCGTCTTCTTATCGGTCAGTCGGCAATGACGTATCAAGCTTGCCGCTAGTGGTATGTTACGTTTACGTTGATTGCTCCGGTCAGTCGCCACTACCATCATAACCATCACCAGCTCATATAGATACCCACTGCTGGGGCAGGAGCCCCCTTTGGATGGATATGGAGAACGGGCCATTAACCACCACGCGGGTCCAGTGTGGGTGGTGTTAATGACTGTTAATGCAGCCGGGACCAACGGCTTTACATGCCTTCCGAAGCACGGTGAAGCTCGAGATGATAAATCATTGGTCACCCATTTGATGACCGGCCTTTGCGAATATCGCATAACCTAAGTAATCGTAGACCGGGTACGTTAACCACTGGGCTATCGAGCTCCTCAGTCGCCACCATAAGATCACTAATTATAAAGCACTCCTTATTTTGAAGACCTCAAGTTCGCTGTTGCTATCATTTTCCAAATCATTCTCGATCAAGGTAAAACGCCAACACACTTTCCATTACAACTTTAATGAGATTCCTTTGAGAATTTGCAACTTCATAGCGAGGACGCTGGCATGCCTTATCAGTTATCAAAGTCGTTGCCGACGACGACGACGGAGACTTTAAAAGCCCGTTTTATAATTAAATCCCACTAAGTGGACGGTCGCTTAATATCTTCAGTGAGTGAACAATCTTTTATTATTTTACGCGTTTTGTGACGATACATTTATTAACCGAAATATTCGTAAAAACTGTTTTTTGATACGACTCCTTTTTATGTCTGCTCTGCTTAATTTTTGAGAACGATGTTTAACGTTTTTGGTAGGTACCATTTTAATAAGGAATATGATTTTTAGTAATGAATTCGGAACATTAAAAAGGTATTAAAATATATTTTTAGCTACCGAAAACATGATTAAACGTCTTATAATGAACGGTAAGAATCTGTTGTATAAAATTTTGTTTCAGCCATTTTAGTTAGGGATAGCACAGCATTTTTGACAACTGTCTTTGTCCACAAAGTGTAAACTTAATAATAAGTAATTAAAATGATTTTGTTTTGTTTATATAATTTTAACGCAAATTTTGTTGCGAAACAAATTACAAAAACACAAATCTTGAAAAAAATTCCACGATCAGGATTTGAACCTGCACCCTTCTGACATACCGGGTCAGGTTTTCAACATTTGTGTTTTTGTAATTTGTTTTGTAACAAAATTTGCGTTTTTGTAAGTTATTAAAAGATATAACTAATTAAACGATTTAGAAAAAAATCCGACTTCAAAAAACAGGAAACTAAAAAAAGTAAAAACAGCTCTAAAAAGCAAGAAATAATTGAAATCATATAATATCATAAAAAACAACCCCGCATTAACTTCAGTAATTCCGTGATCATGGTGCATGCAACTGTGCCGAAATATCGGATACTCACAAATTATAAACATGGTAAGAATCCCGTGAATAATTACTCTATTGCAAGTGACCATGATAGTTTAAATAGTTATACCATATCATTAGTTACCTAGATACGCATACCAGTTTCAAAGAAGGTCTAATTGAAGTCGGGTGGTTGGTGGTCGGCTGGGGGATAACTTTGTTTCATTTACACCCGTTTGCACTAAACTTATAAATCGCTTAAGTCTTTGCCTAACTATTACCCGGTGAAATAACTCGGCACCTGGCTCGAAAACGTCGCTTAAACTCAGGTTTTAGTGCAAACGGGTGTTAAACTTTTATAGTTGTTCCATTATCTCCATTTCTTTTTTTGTAAAAACCCCACCCGACTTCAATAGACCTTCTTTAAAACTGATATGCGTATCTAGGTAACTAATAATATGATATTAATTATTTCTTGCTTTTTAGAGCTGTTTTTACTTTTTTTATTTCCTGTTTTTTTTAGTTTCCTGTTTTTTGAAGTCAGATTTTATTTTTGTTAAAAAATATTTTATTTTACGATTTTTAGTAATAGGTAGACCTAACAAGGATGCTTTTATGATGAAGAAACGACGGCCTAGTAGGTAGTGGTATTCCTATGTAAAACTTCAATCTTAATGAGGTATTATTTTTGTACGAACTGAACATTTTGACATATTGAACCGTATGAAGTAAGCCCAACAAAAGGTAACTGCTGTAAATCGTTGAGAAATTCTCTCGACTATCTATGGTCTCCATCATCAGACCTGTAATGGTACTTATAACATATATGAGTGCAAAGTTCTCATCAATAGAAATAAATTGAGTCCAAACACAAGGTAGCTACTGTAAAACGTTGAGGAGTTCCCTTGACTGTCCTTCGTCTTCATCATCAGTCCCCTAATGACAGTGACTGTCCTACCTAGACCTATCTAGATGTAAAGTTCTTATAAATACAAATTAATCAAGCCCAAACACCAGGTAATTCATGTAAATCGTTGAGGAGTTCCCTCGATTGTATTTCGGCTCCATCATCAAGACCATGATTGATTCCAGACCTTTATTAAATAGTAGTGCTTTAAAGCACTTAATGAAAAAATTAACAAACGCACTAGTCGCCACTACGATTTTCGAAGGTTCCCCTCGATTTCTCTGGGATGCCATCATCAGATCCTGGTTTCCTTATCATGGTACCATCCTTGGGATATCTCCTTTCCAACAAAAAAAGAATCATCAAAATCGGTT
Organism: Eudonia truncicolella; assembly: GCA_949315975.1. Taxonomy (NCBI): domain Eukaryota; kingdom Metazoa; phylum Arthropoda; class Insecta; order Lepidoptera; family Crambidae; genus Eudonia; species Eudonia truncicolella. The sequence goes on along the minus strand of OX438826.1, from coordinate 8,811,523 downwards.
CATAAACGACAAAAAAAATATATAATCGAACTGAGAAACCTCCTCCTTTTATGAAGTCGGTTAAAAATAGGTTTGAAAAAGTCACAAGCGGTGTTCTGCTAACTTTCTCACAATCAAAATTTTAAAAAGACGGTGGCATGTCTCAATTCAATTTTAAAACGACTCACGGACTTTGCAAGGGAAAAGTTATAATAATATAATATTCTATTAAAAGGGTCAATATAAGCGTAGGAACGGATACTCAAGTGACAATATTATAAGACCTTTAAAGGAGCACGTTCAGTTTTACAGAAACCCTTGGGTAGCAATTTTGAAGGTGATATTGAGTTTTGCATCGATCAGCTTTTTCTTATTTTTTAATAAGGTACTTATTACTATGTACCGAAAAGAACTGGCTAATAATGTGTTAAAGTAATATAAATAACTGGAAACCTGATACGGGGACAGAATCTGCAAAATGGTAAATTGGAAAGTAAATCCAACATAAAAACGAATTTTAATTTTTTTTCCCACTTTAAACAGTAAGACAGACAAACTAAAAACACTCCACTTGTTATATGGGGGGTTAATTTGTGTTTTATTACAAAAAACTTATAATCAAACTATACTAATAGACGTAACTATTTAAACTATCATGGTCATTTGCATTAATTATTATTGACGGGATTCTGGTAGTTATTACCATGTTCATTATTTTTTAGTGTCCGATATTCCGGCACAGTTGCAAGCGCTATGATCACGGATGAAGTTAATGCTGGTAGGTGTTTATGAGCAGACAAAACGATCTACCCTCTTCCTTAGTCGTTTTTCGCGCTCGACGGATACTCAAAAATAATAAACATGGTAAGAATCCCGTTAATAATTACTCTAATACTATTACAGATATTGGTCTCCTACTTTGACGTGCAAAGTAATCCAAATACCTTTATTGATTTTATTTTACAAAGTCAGAAGTTACCCTTGGCTCCGAGATTGCTAAAGTTTCTAAGACTCGGACATGATTACATTTTGAATAGCTTTTCAGCAATTTCTCTTTGATTTCAGAATTGGTAGTTATTAATTTAGCCGCCACCTATCAAATTTAGGTAATAATAGGTTCATAAATATTAGGTTTCTTTTAATAAACATTACTTATGGCATTGAATAACGTTAAAAATTTAATAACGTTACCTCTAGGTATCATATAAATAAAACAAAAATAGCATAGCATAGTGGTGTGTAGGTAACGTTACTCTTGGTAAAGTTACTTAAGTGGCTTTTTAGCGGTGAACTAACTAACTGTTATGCGCGGACTGTCAAAAAGCGCATTAGATTACGATACTTGTGCCTACTAGATAACCTTACCTACCTCTACCAGTTAAACTTAAGTAACGTTACTTAACGATACTTATAGTATGATGTTGGTAACGTTGGTTGTCAAGCCCTGCTTGTGATCCTAATTGACTACCCCTTAACAGTACCCATAAATTAAAAGTAGCGTTCAGGACTACGCTATCGGTCTCAAAAGTTCTTCTTCGTCTCAAAAGGTCTTTTCTAGGATTTAATAGAATATGCAAAGGTGGTGTCTAGCGTATCATCGTAACATAACATGTTCGATGCGAGCAATGGTAGATATGGTCAGTGCAGTGAGCCGAGCCGCTAGCCGCGAGCTCCGTCTTCTTATCGGTCAGTCGGCAATGACGTATCAAGCTTGCCGCTAGTGGTATGTTACGTTTACGTTGATTGCTCCGGTCAGTCGCCACTACCATCATAACCATCACCAGCTCATATAGATACCCACTGCTGGGGCAGGAGCCCCCTTTGGATGGATATGGAGAACGGGCCATTAACCACCACGCGGGTCCAGTGTGGGTGGTGTTAATGACTGTTAATGCAGCCGGGACCAACGGCTTTACATGCCTTCCGAAGCACGGTGAAGCTCGAGATGATAAATCATTGGTCACCCATTTGATGACCGGCCTTTGCGAATATCGCATAACCTAAGTAATCGTAGACCGGGTACGTTAACCACTGGGCTATCGAGCTCCTCAGTCGCCACCATAAGATCACTAATTATAAAGCACTCCTTATTTTGAAGACCTCAAGTTCGCTGTTGCTATCATTTTCCAAATCATTCTCGATCAAGGTAAAACGCCAACACACTTTCCATTACAACTTTAATGAGATTCCTTTGAGAATTTGCAACTTCATAGCGAGGACGCTGGCATGCCTTATCAGTTATCAAAGTCGTTGCCGACGACGACGACGGAGACTTTAAAAGCCCGTTTTATAATTAAATCCCACTAAGTGGACGGTCGCTTAATATCTTCAGTGAGTGAACAATCTTTTATTATTTTACGCGTTTTGTGACGATACATTTATTAACCGAAATATTCGTAAAAACTGTTTTTTGATACGACTCCTTTTTATGACTGCTCTGCTTAATTTTTGAGAACGATGTTTAACGTTTTTGGTAGGTACCATTTTAATAAGGAATATGATTTTTAGTAATGAATTCGGAACATTAAAAAGGTATTAAAATATATTTTTAGCTACCGAAAACATGATTAAACGTCTTATAATGAACGGTAAGAATCTGTTGTATAAAATTTTGTTTCAGCCATTTTAGTTAGGGATAGCACAGCATTTTTGACAACTGTCTTTGTCCACAAAGTGTAAACTTAATAATAAGTAATTAAAATGATTTTGTTTTGTTTATATAATTTTAACGCAAATTTTGTTGCGAAACAAATTACAAAAACACAAATCTTGAAAAAAATTCCACGATCAGGATTTGAACCTGCACCCTTCTGACATACCGGGTCAGGTTTTCAACATTTGTGTTTTTGTAATTTGTTTTGTAACAAAATTTGCGTTTTTGTAAGTTATTAAAAGATATAACTAATTAAACGATTTAGAAAAAAATCCGACTTCAAAAAACAGGAAACTAAAAAAAGTAAAAACAGCTCTAAAAAGCAAGAAATAATTGAAATCATATAATATCATAAAAAACAACCCCGCATTAACTTCAGTAATTCCGTGATCATGGTGCATGCAACTGTGCCGAAATATCGGATACTCACAAATTATAAACATGGTAAGAATCCCGTGAATAATTACTCTATTGCAAGTGACCATGATAGTTTAAATAGTTATACCATATCATTAGTTACCTAGATACGCATACCAGTTTCAAAGAAGGTCTAATTGAAGTCGGGTGGTTGGTGGTCGGCTGGGGGATAACTTTGTTTCATTTACACCCGTTTGCACTAAACTTATAAATCGCTTAAGTCTTTGCCTAACTATTACCCGGTGAAATAACTCGGCACCTGGCTCGAAAACGTCGCTTAAACTCAGGTTTTAGTGCAAACGGGTGTTAAACTTTTATAGTTGTTCCATTATCTTCATTTCTTTTTTTGTAAAAACCCCACCCGACTTCAATAGACCTTCTTTAAAACTGATATGCGTATCTAGGTAACTAATAATATGATATTAATTATTTCTTGCTTTTTAGAGCTGTTTTTACTTTTTTTATTTCCTGTTTTTTTTAGTTTCCTGTTTTTTGAAGTCAGATTTTATTTTTGTTAAAAAATATTTTATTTTACGATTTTTAGTAATAGGTAGACCTAACAAGGATGCTTTTATGATGAAGAAACGACGGCCTAGTAGGTAGTGGTATTCCTATGTAAAACTTCAATCTTAATGAGGTATTATTTTTGTACGAACTGAACATTTTGACATATTGAACCGTATGAAGTAAGCCCAACAAAAGGTAACTGCTGTAAATCGTTGAGAAATTCTCTCGACTATCTATGGTCTCCATCATCAGACCTGTAATGGTACTTATAACATATATGAGTGCAAAGTTCTCATCAATAGAAATAAATTGAGTCCAAACACAAGGTAGCTACTGTAAAACGTTGAGGAGTTCCCTTGACTGTCCTTCGTCTTCATCATCAGTCCCCTAATGACAGTGACTGTCCTACCTAGACCTATCTAGATGTAAAGTTCTTATAAATACAAATTAATCAAGCCCAAACACCAGGTAATTCATGTAAATCGTTGAGGAGTTCCCTCGATTGTATTTCGGCTCCATCATCAAGACCATGATTGATTCCAGACCTTTATTAAATAGTAGTGCTTTAAAGCACTTAATGAAAAAATTAACAAACGCACTAGTCGCCACTACGATTTTCGAAGGTTCCCCTCGATTTCTCTGGGATGCCATCATCAGATCCTGGTTTCCTTATCATGGTACCATCCTTGGGATATCTCCTTTCCAACAAAAAAAGAATCATCAAAATCGGTTCATAAACGACAAAAAAAATATATAATCGAACTGAGAAACCTCCTCCTTTTATGAAGTCGGTTAAAAATAGGTTTGAAAAAGTCACAAGCGGTGTTCTGCTAACTTTCTCACAATCAAAATTTTAAAAAGACGGTGGCATGTCTCAATTCAATTTTAAAACGACTCACGGACTTTGCAAGGGAAAAGTTATAATAATATAATATTCTATTAAAAGGGTCAATATAAGCGTAGGAACGGATACTCAAGTGACAATATTATAAGACCTTTAAAGGAGCACGTTCAGTTTTACAGAAACCCTTGGGTAGCAATTTTGAAGGTGATATTGAGTTTTGCATCGATCAGCTTTTTCTTATTTTTTAATAAGGTACTTATTACTATGTACCGAAAAGAACTGGCTAATAATGTGTTAAAGTAATATAAATAACTGGAAACCTGATACGGGGACAGTCTCTGCAAAATGGTAAATTGGAAAGTAAATCCAACATAAAAACGAATTTTAATTTTTTTTCCCACTTTAAACAGTAAGACAGACAAACTAAAAACACTCCACTTGTTATATGGGGGGTTAATTTGTGTTTTATTACAAAAAACTTATAATCAAACTATACTAATAGACGTAACTATTTAAACTATCATGGTCATTTGCATTAATTATTATTGACGGGATTCTGGTAGTTATTACCATGTTCATTATTTTTTAGTGTCCGATATTCCGGCACAGTTGCAAGCGCTATGATCACGGATGAAGTTAATGCTGGTAGGTGTTTATGAGCAGACAAAACGATCTACCCTCTTCCTTAGTCGTTTTTCGCGCTCGACGGATACTCAAAAATAATAAACATGGTAAGAATCCCGTTAATAATTACTCTAATACTATTACAGATATTGGTCTCCTACTTTGACGTGCAAAGTAATCCAAATACCTTTATTGATTTTATTTTACAAAGTCAGAAGTTACCCTTGGCTCCGAGATTGCTAAAGTTTCTAAGACTCGGACATGATTACATTTTGAATAGCTTTTCAGCAATTTCTCTTTGATTTCAGAATTGGTAGTTATTAATTTAGCCGCCACCTATCAAATTTACATTTTACTGAAGTTGACCGTCAGAGAAGCCTGAAATTTGATTACTTTAAATTCAACTTATAGCCCTCAGTATTATTTATATCATTATCTCTACAAATATTTTATCACAATTGGTTAGGATCCAACCTGATAAAATCTGCAGAACTGGCTTCTTCGCTTTTGACGGTAGTTGTATCTGAAGTGGCGTAAAAGCAGATAAGTACTTATATTTGTAGTAGGTACTGTTCCCGGGTTAAGCAGTGTGTGTTTAGTACTTTACGATGCAAAACCCGGATTTGCGATTACCTACCCATATTTAGTAAGCATGGTGATTAAGTCAGTACCCATCAATTGTAGCGATGACTTCAATGATAAAGTTCATGGAGGACGTTGCCCCTGGGGCAGTTTAAACATTACCTTGTCTTTAAATTAGAAGATAAACTTCCGAATTTACTATACTCTGTACTGATAAAGGTAATTCAACGGAAGGAATGGATACGTCAGATTATAACGATAAAATAACACTTCTTCTATCGGATGACGAGACCTATAAACGCGTCAAAGGTAACCAGACTAATAAAATATAAGGGTTTTACCAGAGAGACTTTCTTTTTAGCATTCCTCTACAGTGATAGTAAACTTAATTAAGTTTAAATAATATGTTAAAAAGTATTTGTGCTACAATAATATTCATTGTCAAAATATTCCCGGAATTTTAATTTTAACACAAGTCACACGGAGTATACAATATAACTTTAACTCACTCTCCATACTTCACCGAGCTTTACAATGCAGCAATAAAATGAAACGTGGCGCGCTATTTGACGTATTTCAATAAGAGAAAGAAAAGTTAGGTCGTTTGCCTCTCGATCAGCTGTCCCGTCTAGTAGCGAGATGCCTTGCCAAGGCTGTATGCAAGGCAGCGCGGCCGCATACCACGCGCGATTCGAGATCACTATCGCCGTCTCTTTCCACCTCAGCGCGTCTGTGGGAAACCCTTTAGCTCGAATTCTCGGGCTGCCATTCAACAGCAGAATGTGAAGTGGGAACTTTTCACCCCTTTTTGATTTTTGATTTTGAGTTTTTTCGATTTCTAGAATATCAACATCTACGATTAGACACCATATAGGCTGCTGAAATACAGTACCTTATGCAACCAATGAGTAAACTACAATTGGATTGGATTAGAATGATTGATAATGATCTTTGCTGTTAACGTAACATTTTTGTAATGTAGGCACGCTTTTGGAATGCATCCCTGGTCACTTTTTTGTTTTCTTATAGTTATTATATAGCCTCAAAGTAAACAAATAAATATAAAAAGGTCGCATTGAACTTTCTCTTGCTCAAACTTTGATAAACACATTTTTTTCAGAGCTTCAGATTATATCTTTTCATGTTCTTTTAGTTTCTTTTTTTCTAAAAAAAAAAAAAAAATGTTGAAAAAATTTCCACGAGCAGTAGGTCAATTCTATTAAAAAACTGCAACTGCACGTTTACGCCTGTCATTTGTCGCGTGTAGGAGCAGTGCCGTGGAAAAAGACGTATTCTATCTAAATTCTCTGCACCACAACTGCACTATAACTGCGCGACCACTACACTACAGCTGCACGAATCCTGCAATAAAACTAAAAGAACTAAGTAAAATTTAAACACTGAAAAAAGACGACAACCTCAGGCGGGAATCGAACCACGCACCTTCCGCATTCCGGAAAAAAACATAAGCATCAAGCACTGAAAAATTTCGACGGGTGAAAGCCAGACCTCGGTAGCCAAGTGGTTAAGGCAGCCGCCCGGAATGCGGAAGGTGCGTGGTTCGATTCCCGCCTGAGGTTGTCGTCTTTTTTCAGTGTTTAAATTTTACTTAAGTATATTTAAGCGTTAATAAAACGCTAAAATATATAAAAAACACTTATCTATAACGCAGCTTCATCTTAACCGAATGTTCAAATATTTGTAAAAATATTTCTTTCGGATCTCAGAGGTGAAAACTTCTAAGATTGATGAAGCAATGTTGACTAAAAAACATAAGCATCAAGCACTGAACAATTTCGACGGGTGAAAGCCAGACCTCGGTAGCCAAGTGGTTAAGGCAGCCGCCCGGAATGCGGAAGGTGCGTGGTTCGATTCCCGCCTGAGGTTGTCGTCTTTTTTCAGTGTTTAAATTTTACTTAAGTATATTTAAGCGTTAATAAAACGCTAAAATATATAAAAAACACTTAAAAGAACTAATGTTACAATACGCTAAATACGTAAAATGCTTATAATACGCTGGTGTAAAAGTTGCTCACGATCTACTTCAAGAAATCTTCACAAAAACTGCACCAATACTGCTGTCATTACTACACAAATGTCAAAATATTTTATTGGAATACGATTATTTTGCAGTAAACGTGCAGGTGTAGTGCAGTTTTGTTAGTGGAATACCTATTTGCGTTACTTCTCCGTCCCTGCAACACTACGGCCGTAGCGCTGCATAACAGAATAAAACGTCAAAATGTTGGCTCATTTTGACACACGCGAAGCTGCAATGTAGTTGCAGTTATTTAGTAGAATCGGCTTACAGGATATCAACCTGCATCTTTCTGACATACCGGGTCAGGTGCTCTCCCAATTGAGCTATCGTGGTAACTAGCCCGCCGAAATTATTTAACACTATTTACCTTTTAACCAAAGGCGCCCATTCAATGTCAACAACTACCGTCATTAACATCCGTGGAAATTTATTCAGCATATGTGTTTTTATAATTTGTTTCGCAACAAAATTTGCGTTAAAATTGTATTTAACAAAACAAAAACATTCTTTTTATATATTCAAAATTAAAATTTATTTATTTGTTTATTCTAATGGTCTATAAATTTAAGTTACACAATTTCTTTAATCCATTTACAGTCGATGATAACAAATTAAAGCTGCCTTGTAGATTCATTAATTTTACAAAGCGTCTACAGGCTTTTCGAATTCGAAGTCAAAACTACCGGTACCAAGGTATGCGTGCCCTTTCGCCGTTTAGAGTTGCCGAAAGAACACACCCTCAGACATGCCTCCGACACGCAAACGTTCTGCTTGAAGGCGTGATATTCAAACTATTTATAACATTCCATACAAATTCCATAACGTTTATTTACAATGTAGGTACTAACCTTTTTTCGACATACATGTTCTTTATTTAAATTCAGATTTTGTTCTTTTTTTAATAACGTGAAATCTTTTTAGTGTTGACAGCACAGATAATTAAAGCAACCGAATGCTCGAGTGAGTTTTGAGGTCCGTCGTTTTGTGCGACCTTACTGATTACTTTAAAGATAATGGCTTTATAATTAAGGGAAGGATCAACGTAAAAGAAAATGCTGAGACGAATAATAGACGAATGAGAAAAAGTTGCTGCGAACTTGCGACCCGCGCTAACAAAAATCAACAATATATAATAGAAGTAAAAACGTATGAAGCAACAAAGAAATTTCAGTAAGTACCTAATATAAGTTTTATTACGGTTACGATAACAGACTGACAATAAATATTACTCTAATGGTCGGTTTCTCTAAATTCTATCTCTGATTTAGCTTAACTAAGTAATGATTTGCAGACTATTCACCACATTATTTATGTCACATTTCTATCTATGGCTGGTTGATAGATAGACTAAAGCAGTAAGTCGTAAATCAAAGAAACGTAGGTAGATGTTTGTAAATCACTGCTACAAATATAGCAACATACCTACTCCACATTTACGTAATACGGCAACACCGACCTCAAAAACCATAACACAAGTTTTTTTTTTAGTTTAGTACGCAGTACGCCTATTATAACGCCTAAGATAGAAGCGCATTTCACCCGGAATCCTTAACTACTGATTCATCTTCAGCCTTAAACATCCCAATGCTGGGCTTAGGCCTTCCCCAATGAACAATACCATTTAGGAAGACCAGGCTATAACCGACAACGCTGGTTCACTTCATCAAACAGGACAGGACTAACTGCTTGACGTGCCTTCTTAAGCACGGAAAGCTCGAGAGCTTTATGAGGCCCACTCAAAATGAGTGGATGTGTTTGAGTACCCTGGATAGTTTCACTGCAATTTGTCCCGGTAGGTGGCGCTGCAATAGAGTTTTAGGATTATTTTTTTTTAAGCATAATACGGGCGTTCATTCTAGCGGATGATGTCGCGATCAGGCCGCTAAATTAATAATTATATCAAATAAACAATAGCTTAGTTTTATTAAAAATTATCCCATGCTGGTGTATGGGACGTGAAAATAATGTATCAGCTGCTTAACTGCCCCAAACAGCCGACTAAGGGACAAGGATTACAGATACTTGCACATCAGGCGATCGGCTGGCAACCCATCACTGATGTTATCTATCGCATCGCGAAACCTTAACTTTGTTTATGCTAAATATGGCGTCGGATAACTAATAGTAAGTATACCTACTTAAAATTGATGATTTCGATGCTCAGCCTACCCTTAAATGTGAAATATGAATGTACCTGGTATGTAGTTTTATACTAAAATCGTCGCTGTGTATATAACACAGTTTATTCAGCTTTCTGATATAAAAGTCCCAAACAGTCACTTCTCTAAGTGGGATAGTAACATAAAAGAGTATTGCTGTCCCTCTACACCGGGTTTTACCTATTCATCCATAACGTTAATATTAAGGTAGTGTTGTGTAATCGCCCCGTGTAACGGTGTATATGTGTTAGTAGCAGTTACAGCGTAGGGGTGCCTCTAACAAAAAATAAATTACTGTTATTTCCAAACTCAATGTAAAAAATATGGCTGCATTTTCGAGTTAAAAAACTTAGACAACGTTATCATTACAATATTTTACGATATAAATGACTTCGACCTAGGTAAATATTTGTTAGGAGACCAACCACTGATCAAACCAAACGTTATACCTACTAGAAAACAAACGACTGATGAATAATCTTCTAAAAAATTATTTATACTAAGTTTGAATAGAATTTAGAACCGTTTGAAAGCCAAGTAGGATTATTGGATCTCTTATATTACGACTAGCGCAGTAAACATAAAGTTTAGTTGGGAATTAAATGTTCCGCTTTCATAAAAAAAAAGTTAAGTACTCTAGGACACATCCTATTATAAATTAAATCCTTATCAACACAGAATAGACAAAATATATGACCAATTTGTCTAAGATGTTTTCCGGTCTTTTCCCTATTCATCATCATCATCCATCATTATCATTATCAGGCCCAACGCTATACACTGCTGGACATAATATGCCTACCGAGCTCGATCTTCAAAAAAATATTTAGTTTTTCCCTATCAGTGTAATACACTCGGCGTCAAAAAAATCGCACCTTTTAAAAATCATCTTTAAAAATTCTTAAACCTTATGTAGAGGATAGTGTTGGGTATCATTAGAAAGGTAACAAAAAGGAGTATCAAAAAACAATTAAATTTAACTTTCTGTTTAATTATAATTATACAAACAACATTAAAATTAATAAAATAATAAAAATCCTTAATTAAGTCCTAATTAACAACAGATAATTTACAAAGAAAAATGTACAAAAAGTGTCTTAAAATTAACTTAAAATCTAGTGTTACCCCCCCTTGCCCTGATCACGGCTTCCATACGGTCCCTCATGGACCTTACCAACTTCAGGAGCTCTTCTTGAGGGATAAGCCCCCATTCTTCAATCACCGCGTCTTGGAGCTCCTGTAGAGTCGAAGGAGCTGGATCCCGAGATCGAACCTTACGTTTAAGATGGTCCCAGAGGTGCTCTATAGGATTCAGATCCGGACTTCGCGCTGGCCACTGCATCACAGAGATTTGGGACCTCTGCAAGAAGTCGCTCACGATGCCTGCAGTGTGAGCGCGAGCGTTGTCGTGCATTAATGTGAACCCCTCGCCAAAAGATTCGGCAAAGGGGACCACATGCACTTCCAGGACCTCAGTGACATAGCGGCGAGCAGTCAGCGACCCTTGTCCGCGAGCACCTCCAGTCCGGGAGACGCAGACAAGGTCGGTTTTGCCGGCAGCAGACATACCGCCCCAGAACATGCAGGATCCGCCACCATATTCCACCGTCTCCTGGATGCAGGCTTGGGCGAAACGTTCACCCTGCCTCCGGTATACTCTTCTCCGTCGGTCGTTGCAGAAAAGACACACTCGCGTCTCGTCTGAGAAGAGAACAGCTCTCCACTGCTCAAGGGTCCAATCGACGTGGTCACGAGCAAACTGCAAGCGGGCTCGCCGATGCGCTGCAGTCAATTTTGGACCCGTAGCAGCTCTGTGGGCCGCTATCTTCTTCTCCTTCAATCTTCTTCTAACCGTAGATACGCTTACGGTGCGTCTGCGAACTGCCTGGAGCTGCTGTTGCAACTCAACAGCGTTGGAGAAACGATTTCTCAAAGAGTTCGACACAACGAACCGGTCGTCTCTTTCCGAAGTGCAGCGACGTCTACCCGAACCGTGTCTGCGGATATAGCCACCGGTCTCTATGAAGCGCTGGTACACTCTTCGAACGGAATAACGGCTCAGGTTCAGTTGCCGGGCGACATCACACTGCCGCACCCCTGATTGCAGTAGTGCAACCACTTGAGCGGCTTTATCAGCTGTGGTATCCATCAAAATCTGTGCGTGTGTCCTCTTCAACGGTTGAATAGCGAATGACCCACATTGAACCCGTGTTGACCGTTTTATACCCACAAAGGAAGCGCAACTAGCAACTCTCACGGGTAGCAAAATTTGCATCGAATTTTTGTGACACTTTATTTGTTGCATTAGGTTTTATTTGATAATGAAAAGTAATGTTTTTTATTAAGTTAATTAAGTAACCTTGTAAATAAAATCATAATTAATGCGACTGCATGTGCATATCAAGAGTAAATGACATTTGAAAGTGATTTTCTAAGAGGTGCGATTTTTTTGACGCCGAGTGTATTTTGTAACTTTATCTATTTTTAAAAAGAATCGACAACCCTACTAAAACAGTAGAAAACGCTACCCTGCCGGCGAGTGGCATCAGCGTTTTGCCTCGTGGTCAGCATTAACGGACACTCGAATTTCTCCCCGGGTCAACAAGCTGGCCCATTCGATGCCCCGATGTGACTCGCCACAAATCTTAATAAGACCCTCGTAAGAAAAGCCATTGAGCCCAATCTTAAAAATATATTCTAATCTTCCCTGTAAATATTTTTTAATCTCTATATTCAAAATCAGCATATCTATTAGGAAGCAAATTTCTGGCCCTGATGTCTCTGATGGCTCTTTTGTTATCTGAGTTCCAAGTTTTTCTTTTTTACCTCAATTAATGTGTGTTTTAAGTGTATGTTTGTATGTATTCCTGGCTCAAATTTGTTATTAAAGTTTAACTGTCTTTATTTGGAAGCATGCGCTGTGTTTACCTGTTATTAGTTGTTACACTTAACTTAATTAACCTGTAAGAATCCTTAGCAGTATATTAATACTATTATATTTATTTAAATAGGTCTACCAACAGTTTTTTTACATCAGTAAACAACTGTTTAAATAAATTAAATAAATAAATAAAAATATGACTTATTCCAAAAAGAAACGTTAAAGATTGGGCAGCCCTACTAACAGTAGAACACGCTACCCTGTCGGCGAGCGGCTACAGCGTTTTGCCATGTGGTCAGCATTAACGGACACTCGAATTCCTCCCCGGGTCAACAAGCCGGCCCATTAAAGTTGCCCCCGATGTGGCTCGCCACAGATCTTATCACCGACCTCCGAATATTGATCGGTTAGCAATTTGCCGGAAATCTGAGACACGCCTACGGTGAATATCGATTGTTATGCTGTATCTTTCATCGAAAGAATTAATTACAAAAGCTTTTTTGTTATTATAAGCGTTTTGTATCTTTCATTTGATTGTTTGAAACAGTTTTGTTATCGTGATATTACAGTAAGTTATTTTATTTTATATACTGACATTGTAAAGATCCGATCCTTTCCAGTCCGGTGAGTATTCATTTTTGAAAATATCGCGGAGAAATCTTGTTACCCGACTGCGTCAAAAGGAGGGTTATGTTTTTCGGGTGTATGTATGTATGTATGTACGGTAGATTTTAACTTAAGAGGTTAGATTTGTTTTGACTGTGGGAGTGACATAGGCTATAAAAAATTAAACCCGAAAAGTAAAAACATTGGTCCGGTTAGCTATTAATAGTCTTGACCCCAAAAAACTGTTAGATCGACCACACGATCAAAATTCTTTTAACGAACTACAACGTCTACGGAATTTAAAGGATATGGCCAATAGGCTTTATTAAAAAAGAAATGTCCACCCGTGCGAAGCCGGGACGGGCCGCTAGTTTAATATAATTGCAATAACATTTAAAGCCGGAGCATTTAAAGCACTAACAAAGTAATGAAAATGTACGCCATTTTGTTTACTGATGTGCTATAACTATTTCCCTAAAATTTTTATCTGAATGTTATTCAAATGCATCCTTTACGCCCTAACGCCAGACACAACACAATGCGGCGGTTTTCCTATGGTTTTATGCCAACACTAAGTTTAGGGTTACCGCCATTGAAGCCGTATCGAGTCGGCTGCGGCAACATTGACACAACTGGGGTGTACGTACACCGGCACCGTACTGTTGGTACTGCGCTGACATAGTGTAAAAGGACATAGTGACAGAAAGTCCGGGAATCGCGCAAGCGCGCGCCATTTTGTAACTTTAATATCGAGATTATGAACATGACTAGTATTATGATATGATATATGTTGTGTCATTGTGTCATTTGAATATCAAAGGTTATTTTATATAGTCCATTTCAACTAGGATGATCCCGGTGACAGATGTCATCAATAACGAAGACGTGACTTTGTAAAATCGTATGAACTTATTTGACTACATCAAAATAACATATTTTTATATAATCCATCACTAAATATACTACAATTACTTTTTATAATTCTATTTTTTACTTTAGATTAGGTTTGTCTCAATAAACTCTCGCATAACACACATTAATCACAACTTTAAAACAATATAATAAAAAAACGTACCCCTTCACAAGGTCATTTCATTACAAAGAAATACTAGTGTTGGGATAGTAATCCAATTGAAGTTCAATTGACATTCAATAACTAATCAATTAAATTTAACTTTATATTTTTCATTCTAGCTGTATTAATTAATTTGTTAGTCTATTTTTATGTGAACATGTAGATTAGTCTACATTTTTTAATTTTATTGCAGCGTCATTACGAAAAATATTAAAATGAAACATCTTAAACTTATAAAACAAAAACAGTATATATATATACAGCCAACACGTCACTGGTAAAAATTGGGCGAAAGTAGTCGATAAGACAAAAAATACTATATTAGAGGACTGGGAGAGGTACGTCAGAATAGATCGGTGGAAAGACCAACTTATAATAAATATCGGCGATAGCGACTCTTCAAGCGATTCTGACAGTGATTTTTCAGATACTTACTGAATAAAAAATTTACTCTTTTCAAATTCTGTTTCATTTTACCGAATAACACTGTGTAAAACATACATTTAATGCATTTATGAACAATAAACTTTCAATATAATACATAAACACAAATCATATTTAAAGTATTGTTAGTAAAGTAAAATCGATTTCATTTCCATATATAGTATTATCGATTACCAGAAACAATCGAAATTATTTTATTGTAGGACATCTCTACAATTGTCGAAATCGAACTGTCACAGGGATCATCCCAGTTGAAATGGACTATAGTTATAAAATGGTGTAATACCTGACCCATTTTTTTCAGAATATAATGTTAAAATTGCTTATTACTAAGGTGAGATGTCAAATGTTACACATCATATGCGACTAATGTAAGGCTCGCGCGTTTTTTTTATTTATTTACTTCCATAACATTTTATATTTTCTGCCAAACTGTGTAACAGTTTGACGGCAGTGTGACACCTGTGGTCTAACCACTAGTCCACAGAGGTCGTAATATTTTTGTAAACAAACTTAAGTACACACTTTGCATCACTGCTTCTTACTTCCAAAAGAAACTCTACTACCAACATCTGTACTATGCTACTTTCAGTCGTTATTATTTGTTTTGTATAGCGGCAAAAGCCACCGCTTTGACGCACTGGAAGTTCAAGTTGACATAGTTGGAACTAATACAGCTCGTGTTTTGTTCCTCAAAGGCAGAGTTTGCGAGCTTTACTACAAAATAAGGAGACTGCAGAAATTAAGAATAGAATAGAATACATAGATTTATTTATTTCAGGCAACAAAACAGTGTGCAAGATCGTAAAATACAAAGAGCCCCATAGAATAGATACCTTACAGACTAACATATGTACCTACATACAAATAATATATCTTTATGTATATAAATCTTCTGTGCGTGTGTATGTCACTGAACTCCTTCTAAAGGGTTGGACCGATTTGGATGAAAATTGTTGTGTGTTCAACTGGATTCGAGAATGGTTTAGATTTACAATTGGACCCGGTAGGTGGAGCTGCTACAGGGGTCCAACGTGGGATACGGGTGTTCTTAAGCAGACGAATGATTTGTTTATTTGTTGTCATGGAAACTGTCAACGTGGTACGAAGTCCGACGGTCAGCTAGTATAAATTAAAAACTATGCTACGCGTAAAGACGGCGACGTGCGACGCAGCGTGGTGTCCGGTAGCTGGCCTCAGAACCGCCGGAACATGACACCTTTCGGCCAATAGTGCTCTATCATGAAGGTTGACAGATGGTCGCTTCGTTCTTTCGATGGTCAAGCTTCAAACAAACGAGCACGGGCAACGCACACATAGACAACCTTTCACGGACATGGAATCTCGAAACAGCTGCGCCCAGACTGTTCCGAGGGCCTAGTGTGAGTTTCATCCGCCATTCGATCACGTGAACGAAAACGAGAATTTGTATAGCAACATTTTAACTCTTCTCGTTTGTCGCCAGGAGGCGCTGCTAAAATGCCATACAAACTTTCGTTTACGTAAATGTAATCGAGTGAATACGGATACACGGATACACACTAGGCACCCTGGGCTTGTTCCGAGTTCCGTGTCCGTGCAAGGGGTCTATGTGTACGGTGCTCGAGCCGGGTATGTATGAGCTTACATTTTGGGTCTCACATTTTGTGGCTATACTGGCTTCGGTTAGCTTTAAACACGGCAATGGCTGCGAAAGCGATGAGCAGTGAGCGTATTAGCGGTCACCTAACCGTTTGTCAGGTCTGTTAATTTAAGCGCTCACGCTCAGAGGGGGAGAATCGATTTGTTCTTTGAACAGCAGACAAATTAAGGCGGCTCGTGCTTATCCTGTGTGTAGTGTATGTTACATGTACCTATTAACAAAAGTTGTGATATAAGTTTACCATGTGGTATTTAAGAACGACTGAAATAAATATTTCAAAAGATTTGTTCCATAAATTATGTATAGTCAAAAGTTCTAGATCAAGATTGTCGGTACCTAAAATGGTTCTATCGCCATTACAACAATTGTTATGCTGCGACAGTAAGAGATAAGATACTTCCATTGTTGGCCTTATCGTCACTTACCAGCGATTGAGATGAAGGCCAAGCGTTGCCCGTTGTGAAATAAAAAAAATAACTTTTAAAGGTACAACTAGGTACACACGCTTGCACATCAACCTACCCAAAACTGTCAAATTTCTTCAATACATTTTCAACCATACAACTTAGTGATAAAGTTCAAAGTCTATTGAGGAAATTTGACAGTTTGTGGTAGGTTGATGTGCAAGCGTGTGTACCAGAGTGCCAGCAATCTGCGCAAATAAAACTTGCAGTTATACAAGGGTAAATAACGGTAATAATGTATTTTAAAATGTTTTCTTTAATGAATATATAGGTGTAAGCATAATTTGTAATGCTGGTATTCTGAACTGCGTGACAAAATTGAACATGCGTGAACAATATTTTTTTACCTACTTTCAAAGCAACAGAATACATAACTCGTATCTCTGTAATTGCATCCCTAATTTTGCTGGCGATGGCGGTCTAATTACAGCATTCGATGGTGTTATTCTTACGCCACTCAGTAAGACGCTTGCGTAACGGCTGCTGCTACGATACATCACTTTCTCCTCATTGATATCGGACCTCTATTTGGGTCGCACGTTCTTCGGTTTTATACCAACAGCGTCATTGTTTTGTTTTGAAAATGAAAAACTATTTTTAATAAGGAACATTTTTTTTAATGTATTAGAAGGAGATAAACGAGCAGGCGAGTCACCTGATGGGAAGCAATCACCGCCGACCATGGACATCCGCAAAACCAGAGGAATCGCAGATGCGTTGCCGGCCTTAACCTTCGATTTGAAACTTGCTAATGTTAACAAACATAATAACAGATAGTACATCTAGTATTTACAATTACCTAGTCTCCTAGACCCAGTTTAAATTATTCCGAAAATAACAAGTATTTTCATACATATGGTATAGATTTGTAAATTTACTTGTGTGATTTCCACATTTAACTTTTTCTTGATAAGTTAACGCTTTATCTAAAGTCCCCACGTATACAGCCAGTAATTTTATCTCTAAATGATCCCAGAAAAGTTCTTGTAATTGAACAACGAAAAAAATTCACCGTTGGAAAGATACCAATCGTCTACTTGACTCATACTTTACTTCTATTTAGTTTATAAAGTGCTGTAGACTCTATGTTATAAATAAATAATTAGTTAAATAAATAGGATATTTTGAGCTTGTGCATTCTCATGGCATCAATACTAGCCATACTCATAAATAAGAACGTTTCTCAATATGTGACGTCATTCACACATCATTACACGACTGCATTGTGAATGAAATGAAGTGTCGTTACACTTAATGATCCCACTAAGCGATGATGGTTTGACCCTGAGAATCTTCAGTTTAGCCTGACCTTTCTTACCTACCCACACGAGGACAGCAGATTGTCTAGTGACGTCGAGTTTACAGAACCAGAAAGGCAAAATGTTTTGTCGACCTTATGTCGAACGGCGAAATTAATTTCGATATCCCGTGGTAAACTCAGTGACGTCAACCTAACAGGCAACTTTGTATTAAAACTTAACTAATGCTGAAGTTCTATACATTACTTACTTATTAACTATCCTGGCTGTACTGTAGCCCCTAGCGGGCTTTGGGGCCACAGCTGTTGGTTTAATACTTTAGTCAGACCAAACTCACAAAACGTATCATACAAATTTGAATGTCACTTGTTCCAAACTCAACGTAGAAGTCTGAGTAGATAGCGCAAGATTATAAAGAAGGTAGCATAACTTTGGTGTGACCACAAACCTTAGCTTTGCGGAAACAACACAAGGAAGACGCTTATAGAATGCTTTAGACGGACGTTTGAATAGTAAATTATAGTAACTATAACACTTTAAATGAAATCACTCAACTTCAAAGCGCATGAGGCAATATATCAAAAGCCAGCATTACCATAACTCACTGTACTGTTACACCTCTCTACAACTATTACGGTCACGTACAGAAACGAAGCACAATACAAAATTAATGACCACTTTACGTGATGCCGCCAACGCCACTATGGAACCCCAAATAGAAGCACTCGGCAATAATAGAATCGGTAAACCATAGGAAGGAACACTTTACGGGATCAAAAGAGAATTTGCATGTATTAAATCTTGACACGAAGATTTGAATGTACAATTTTAATTCAATAAGTATCTTTAATAAATCAAAAAAAATTAGCGTGCTTACGATAACTTTATGTTATGTTGCGTTAGTCCAGCAGTGTACGTCTTTTAGCTGAAATGATGACGATGATGTTGTGTTCTTTTAACACAGCTTTTATTTCATTCTTTAAAAACAGCGAAGTATCATCACGAATACTGTTCACTACATGGATCCAAAGCAAAACTCGCATTACAGAAACTAGGCCAATCCCTACGTCCGCATGTTCTTTCATAAGAGCGCCTTCAATGGGAATCTCTCGATCCTCGCAAACGAGTTAATTTAATACTATTTGCATCGATGCATCGAGTTCCCATTCGTTTCGCTGTATATAGCGCTTGAGTGTAATCGAAATGTCTTTAGAGAACAAAGCAACTCTATTAGCTTGATAGTTGTATCAACCGTTCCATTTTTTTTTTCTTTTAGTTGATGGCTTCGTGCGATTAGCACATTTAGCCAGTGTCAAAGTAATGTTTCTTATAAGTAATACATAAATATACAATATTTCCTTCCAGTCAGTATGATGATGAATGATGATGAATGATAATAAAAATGAGAAGTGAGAAATGATATACCCCCCAACCCCTGGAGTATCTCAGTAAAGATGTGGATGCTTTACTAATTCCTCGGCGGACTTCTTGAGAGAATTTGAAAAGTAAAGTTGCACTGTTTTGTTTCATTTGCCAACACTCATGCACACTAACGAACACTTAACGGTTAATAATCCACTATTATTTCACATTAATATTCGACATAACACAAATTTTAGAAAATAAAACAATACCGCAGACATGACTCTTCACTTTCCCGCCAAGAAGTAACCGTTCCATTTCAATGGGCTTAAAGATAGATTAAAAGGAATCGTAAATAGGGTTATTCAATTAAAGTTTTATTAATTTCCAGTCCTTTTTATGATGAATGCAGCAGCACTTAAAATCCTAAAATTATGTTTATTATTAATTTGTTTTTAATTGGAAACTAATAAGCACATTACTAGAGTAAATTGTATCGGGATTCAATGTTTTTTGTTTTACTACTTAATGACATTGAAAAGAATGGTAAGACTTCCATTAATTAATTAATTAATTAAAATTTAGTCTTATGTCAGTGACTATGATTTATTTATTATTTATTATGTTAAATAGCCGTATACACCCGAGTCCAGTGTTTTCAACCAGATAATGAAGTAACTTCTTATTATCTTATTATACATTTAAAGCAGGTTCATCTAGTAAGATAAAAAAATCAACGAGCGTACAATGCTAATTGCTCATAGTCCCCAGCTGACGGGCATCCGCGTTTTTGTTCGTCCGCCATTCTTGGACGAGTCTATAGTGTAGCAAATAATAAGTACTCGTATTCTCCGTCTATGGCCCATTGTCCTTGGACGCTTGTCGGAGGTTAACAACGGTGCTTTTTCCTATTTGTTATTGAGGCTTAAGAACTTCTTAGCGGAAAAGTAAAGAGACGAGACGTATCTTAATTTTAAAGTGTGATATTGGTGACCTTTGTTTGTTGACATGTATCACTGTTATTAAATGAAACTAACAAGTGGGATATCAAAATTACCATTTTTTATATTTTTTGAGAATTTGTTAGGCGCAGTGACTAGTCGACTTGTATTCCTTAGAATGGTTTAAAACGTTAAATAATCTGGATCGCGAGCGACCTTCTAGATAAAACGAGATGAACAAAAATTGGTTTAAGATTATCCTCCGAGCATCATAAAGCACGCTAAGCTGTTGTTCCGCTCTGCCGTCAAAGTATTGTAGTTATAAAAAAAAGCCGTGTCCGATACTTTGAAAGCTAGATAATATTGCGGTTGATCACTTAATAAGATGAATCAATTCATCATGTATAACCATCACATGACCAATTTACAGAAGACTGCAAGCAAATTCAAATGTCAGTTCGGGAAGTCCGACCCGTCCGATCCACTAAATGCCACTACACATCTACAGAATACACTAAACATGCACACTAGTTTAGGCCCAAGAGGCCGTATTTATTACAGAACAAGGGTACGACGAACCGGTTCACACGCGCTCTATACCAGGTACAGAACCTGGGCACATCTCCCCACCACCACGGCCCGGCCAACCCGAGCCGAGGTCCGAGCTTTTAGAGGCGCCCTCGGGTTGTTCCGCTCCGAACCCTTCGGAGAATCTAGTAGGGCACGGGGACACGCACACGTGCGTGATACCGTCTCCTCTAGAAAACTTCCGAAGGCGTTTCGTTTCACACGACTTGAGGAAACCTTTAAGTTTCTCGCCGCACCCAAAAAAGTCCGGTGAAGCTAAAAATGCCGTTTAAGGCAATCAGCAATCAATCTCAATCTCTGCAAAAAAAGGGATGTCCGAAACTTTAAAGATATAGAAAAATGAAACCTATATAACCATGATGGTAAATTCGACATTTTTCAAAATTTTTCACTCATATAAACTCATAAAACATTTGTAAAGTAACATACGGTCTAATGTTTATTAAATAATGAGCCTTCGATCTAGGCTAATGGTGCTGATGTCATTATACAACTATCGCTCCATCGTAATGCAATCCTAATCAAATGTAAGCATTAACCCTTTAACAGCAGAGTATGATCTAATTTTCCATTAGCTTACAGTCTTATTACGAGTGAGTAAGGTTTAATTTTACGTGTGACAAATAGTTATCTCAAAACTCTCTGGCCATATTAAGGTCGATATGAGTTCATCATTTGTATCTACCATCAAAGCTTTACAAATTGTAGTTTTGATCCATTCATACTTTTTCCAAGTAAGTACCTATTTTATTTCTAGCGTCGTAGATATCATTATACACTGTTCAACTATTTGAGTATATTCATTGTTGTTTGAACGATATTTTAATCGAATTTTTTGCTAACCTTATTTGAATATTTTGTTTTTTTATCAATATTACAACAATGTTTTGTGAAACTGCTCTGTAATAATAACCGTACCAACATTATTCTGGTAGACCAAGTTATTATTATAAATTGCTATAGGTATGTTACTATTGAAATCAAGTTTTTCTTTCATTTTTAATAGGATGCCAAAATAACTAATTTCACTAAACTTTGAAGTCATTGACAGCTATCGCCAATCAAAGTTAATTGGTTTTTCATATTAAGCAGTTACATACAGAAACTTACTTAGGCTTTTTACCCGACTGCAAAGGAAGGGTATTGTTCATTAGGAGATTATTTTATGTAATTATAATTTAATATAGTTTTGAATATTAATTTTAGTCACCATCAATGACCAACATTAATTTGTCTATATTATTCATGTATTATTCTCCTTCCAAACTGAATAAATATCAAGAATGTCATTTTAAATCAAGAGCCCTTCTAATTGTTTCGTGTTCACCGCCACAAAGCCGTAGTTAGCTTCAACTCACAATCATCAGTCATCTGGCTACGTTGAATGGTGGAATACCCATTAAGGCTTCCTTTTCAGGCATAACAGCCAGCCATATTGGATTTCGTGCGCTATGTATTCTACGGCAGCGTACTTATGGCTCCATAACTTTTTTAGCGAATTTTTATATTTTTGGTCCAGGCCGCTAAACTAAACAACTTTAACATAAAAAAAAATCAAGTATGACGACAGAAAATTATACACCTTTCGTAGTTAAAGCTGGCTAATAAAGCGTCTTGTTGCACGTTTTGTTTTATTTAGGATATATAATAATATTATTTTGACGACCTCCGTAGCCGAGTGGCTTGCACTTTGGGCGGCGCTAACTCCTGAGGTCCCGGGTTCGATTCCCGGTCGGATCAATGTCGAAAACGAATCTTTTCGATATTGTGTCGGGTCTGGGTGGTTGTGGTACCGTCGTTGTTTCTGATTTCCATGAAACGAGTGCTTTAGCTACTTACCTTGGGATCAGAACAATGTATGTGAAGTTGTCTCATATTATTTATATCCTAAATAAAAGATAAGAGATAATAATATTTTATTACCCTGTAAGCCATCCAAAATTTTTTCAAAAGGTTACGTATGGAGTGTTTAAAAAAGAGTTGAAATCCAACATGTCAGTCCTAAATAAAACAAAACATGCAACAAGACGCTTTATTAACCAGCTTTAACTATGAGAGTTGTTTATTTTTTTCGTCATACTTGATTTTTTTTTTGTTAAAGTTGTTTAGTTTAGCGGCCTGAACCAAAAATATAAAAATTCGCTAAAAAGGGGCGTCATTATAGTCACTCGTCAAAAAACTTAGTTTAATTTATTCCCTTTAACTGGCTTCTACACAGAACTTCGACCGATCCGAACCCTTTCGGAGAATCTAGTAGAGAACGAGGACAAGCACTAGTGCGTGATGCCAATCCCTCTAGAAACCTCTGACGGTGTTTCGTTTTCGAATGGGTTTTCGGCTTGAGGAAACCTTTAAGTTTCTCGCCGCTCCCAAAAAGTCTGGTGACGCTGAAAATGCCACCTAAGGCAATCAGCAAACTCTCCTTTCTCCTCATTATCTTAATAAATATTGGCTTATAGTGCACATTCATATATCAGAAGCGCATTAGAGCTCAAGATGTTTAAACTGGTCACCCATCCTTTGACCCTGCATTGTGAAAGTCAGTTTACTTGCAAAATCCGGAGAACCCGAAAACACAAATCTTTGCTGCATTTAGCTCGTCTAATATAATCTCTAATATCGCTATCTCTATATCTCTCTGGGTGATCTAATATTTCTGGTAATCTAATTTTTCTTTGAAATGTATGAATGCAAAATAATGCATAGCATTTTTAGGCCTCTAATCGGCTTTACATATTACATGCTCATTACAGTTTAGTAAAAAATAAGTTCATTCAGTTATTCGTTGTGTTCAGTGTTCAGTGTCGTCGCTAGAATTTTTTATTTCACTGGCATTTTCATAAGCCTCGCTTCAGCAGTCGCGTGACCTCCCGCTTTATTGAATTCCACAGCTTCCAGTACTTTTTTGTCGTTCCTTGTTCATACAGGGCCTATCCCATTTTACGGATTTTTCTGGAGTTCATTAACTTCAGACGGTCAATGACAATGTTTGTATAACTGCGAGTGCTTTTAAACCTTGTTAGGTTATGTTTATCAACAACATTCCTGTAAAGTTAATAGCCTATAATACTGTCCTACTACTGGCCAAGTCCTCCATCATTGAGGTCATCGTCTCAATTGATGGGTTCCACTTCACTACAACTATTATTTCAATCTTTAAAAACTACTTTATTTTAAATATTTTTCTCTAATTTTTTTTCGTAGGCTTAATTTGTTTGTTTTGAAGTTGCTAAAAGTGCATGGATTAGCGTGATGGGTTATGGCCCACTCTCTCCATGTCATATTGATCATGTGTTCCTAAAACCAGCAATGAGACATTTACAGGCAAATGACGATAGTTAGCCATTCATAATGTTGTGATGTTGAGACACGAAAATAATTTGAAACACTTTCACAGTCTCTCTGTGTTCAGGGACACCGAGTGCTTAGTCTGTCTTTTATTTCCCACTCCCTCACGGTAACGAAAACAAGAATATAATGTAGGAAGAACTTCAATGCCATACAAATAGGGAAGTTGTCAACCACTAATTTCAGGATTATTAAACGTATAAATGACATCACGTTACAGTTCTTTAAAACAATAACCTATTTATTATTTGATCTAAGCATGAATTTCTGTAACCTAAAATGTTTTTAATAAACACTCAATTGCCCGAACACAATGGTGACGTCATATTTGCCATTCTCAAACAATTACTATAAAAAAATCGTTTTGACAGTTTGACAGTTGTTGTTTCTCTTTTAGCCAGTATACTACCCAATTCTAGTTTTCTTTAACGATTTCGTGAATAAGACTTGCACCTCGCCCCGTGAAGGGCTCGAAACGGCGAGCCAAAGTATTTAAATAAGTATGTGAAAATGTAACGCCAGTAGATTCTTACAAAGAGTTTCATTTGAACGTGTTAAATTCTGGTAAACATTAGAATAACATAACTAATTATAATCGTAACATAAAAAAATATTTTCACAGGCCCAGGGACTTCTATATTACGGATGTCTTTCAAAAACTTTCTGGAATGACAGATTAGGTTGACATGATACCTAAAGAATGTTAATAAACTACCTACGTAGCTGTTCGCTATATCATGCCATATATATTTGTAATTTGACACTGAATGATGGGTCGTCCGTGTCGTGCAGATGAAGTGCACATGGGAATGGGCAAGTCCCGTGACGCCATAACTTTCAGGAACTGCGTCAATTGCTGCTGTTACTGGCTTTTATTTTTAACACATTAGTTCTACGAGTTGTTATTTAGCTTTTTGCGAGTAATTATTTTTGCCTTTCATTATTTATAAGTCAGAAAAACTCTTTAGGTCTATGTCTGCCTGTACGTGACATCGTAGCTCTTAAAGGAATGAGCCGATTTTATTTTGACTTTTCCTCAACTTTCAAAATAATTTATATAGTTATTGGTACTCCTTCCAATGAATTTAGCATTTTGACATTCCACATCTGGGAAGCTACTGGTTCTTATTTCACTTGATGGTAATGTGATAATAATAAGACCGAAGCTAAAAGCGCACTTCACCTGGAACCCCACTGTCGGAAAGCAACATTGTTACTGACATTCTTATTACGGCAACAAAAAAATAATAATAATACTTAAGCTATGTATCCAAGTTGAGTTTAAAAAACGAGGACAATTATTTTGTACATTGTGTTGGAAACCCGACCTGGGACTTTTGGCACCGTAAACGGTGGTCTAACAACCTACACTTTTTGAATCATCTAACCTCCTAACCAACAAGGTTTCTATGTAAAGGATTTTTCTCTTTACAAAAAAGCTCCTTCATGTCTGGGGATTTGAATTCGAAATTCGAACGCAAACAATTATTTTTCCAAACAGTCCTTTAACAAACGTTACGCCTACGCGTAATCTAAAAAGTTCGATAAAAAAACTAGACGCGCTGCCCGTCAATATTTGCCAACAATCAAACTTTTGTGCCCTCGATCAAGGTAGCGGAAACTCCAACCCACCCCAGGAGCCCAGGACTCGACAGAACCCGACCGCCCCCGACGGGTGCCGAGCACTTCCGAGCCGGGCGACCACAGCAGTCGACACTGGCCGAGCGTAATACGACTACGTCCCGTTCATTTAGAATCGAAGCAAAGTTGTTCTCATCGTCAGAAAATACAAATTGTGACTGAAAGTGAAGTGAATTACGAATAAGCTGTTTAGATAAGTTAATTAAATTAGTGTTGTTATAGTTGGAGATACGTTTAGGATTTATCGGATGATTTACGGAGTTTTTTCAGTGACGATTCAGTTTTGTTTGTATCATTACCGGGTGGACTAATTGGTGTTTGTGGAGGTATGTCAACTTTTACTATGTTTGTTTATTTAGACGCTAATTGCCTTTTCCAATTCAAATCTTTATTGCCTGTCATAAATATGAGCTGGCAATCTTAAAATTACTACAGCCGGCAAAGGCATTGCAACTTATAATATTAATTATGGAAAACACATAATTTAGCTAAATACATAGACTTTACTTAGCTTAAATATGGCACTAAAAATGTTACATGAATAATGTTTAGTATTACTTTTTAAATACGACGAAATGTCACAGAGAGCGATAAGTTTAAATCTATCTTAAACATTTTCTAGAATTTATCTACGGCAATTTCTCAAGTCGACGCCGACTGAATCGTCATTCATTCCTTTTATCCTTGTCCAACAGGCAATAAAAAAGCTACCTTTCGCATGTTTATGTCTATCGGTCCGCCCCGTCCGTCGGCTTGGAACCAGTTCTCGGCCAGATGATAGAGTTTGTTGTTATTTTTTTTGGCTCGGCGGGTATCTAAGACGTTGTAATATAGGTACTGCAGCGGATCTTCGGATAAGTATATGATAGGCTCTGTCTTGCGCTAGTACTTTCCTGGTTTTATTAGGGAAATGTAAGTACGGTCGAAAAGACTAGTTTAATAATTAGTTACTTAATTGTTATTTTGTTTTGTTTCGAGGGGTGTATAAGTAGTTGAAATATACAGCAGTGTATCCTAGGATAACACCTAAATAAAAAGTTTAAAAAATGGACGATTTATAAGTAAGTACTTCATCTTTTCATGCACTCCTTTAATCTAATTAAATTAAAAATAAAACCTGACATTTAATTTTAGTTGTATTTTTCCCTTTTTTAAAAATTCAACGTTGGTAGTTATTAGGTCTTTATTATTCAATGTAAAACTCAAAACGTATCAAATCAATTTATATATAGCTTAATTAACAAAACAAAAGCGTACAAAATCGAATACGTAAAATATACCTATTGACGTGTTCCGAATTCGTCTAACTTATTCGTCGATCACATTAGACCCGAGAAGCTCGATGGCGCAGTGGTTAACGCGCCCGGTCTTCGATTACTGTCGTTAAAATCATTTTCGGCCGGTCATCGGATAGATGACTAAAATCTATCATCTATAGTTTCTCTGTTATTCGAAAGGCACTTAAAGCCGTTAGTCCCGGCTGCATTAGCAGGCTGCATTACCAATCTGCACTGGGGCCGCGAGTTGGTTTATGGCCTGTTCTCCGTATCCATCCATAGGGAAGGCTCGTGCCCCAGCAGTGGGGACATAAAATGAGCTGATGATGAATGTGGATTGTTAACACGACAAGTTAAATAATCAATGCAACCATATCACCAGCTCATTCTATGTCCTCACTGCTTGGGCACATACCTTCCCTGTGGATGGAAACTCCTAAGAGGAACGGGCCATAAACCACCACGCGGGCTTTTTGAATCTCACCGGTGGGTGATCTCGCAATCGAAAGTTATATGAAATTCACTTAGAAACATAATTGTTTTTGCATTACTTACAATTTGATTATTAAGATACATACTTAAGTACATTTTAAGGTACCTTTGAGAATATAGTTACTAGTGAATTTGAATAGGTATGATATTAAGGAGCGCTCGTATTAATGTCATAGAGTGAGCGCCATTGGTTCAAAAATCACCCCATTGCGAAATGGTTGTCGTTACCGACTGCTAATGCAGCCGGCTATACGTGCCTTTAGATACACGGATACCTATTTACTTGTTCCAAATTCGTCTAATTTATTCGTCGATCACATCTGTTGCCGCATCGAAGATTTATATGCATCGTAATGTGCATTGTTAAAACTGCCAGCCAAGACTTCAATGCAACCATTGTTCCGTAAAATAGTAAACAAACGTCCGCGCAACGCTCTCGTGCCAATTGTTTTCTGTAACATATTGATAATTTACTACAAGAAAGAATTGTTTACGTAAACATAATTTATCCTATTTTCTGAATTAACAAAAACAGTAAAACATGGTGACTGGATTACTGATGAATATGTCTTTTATTAATTTAAATTACATCGTTTTTTTAAAACAAAAAAGCTTAGTCAGGATGGATGATATTTTGTTGCTTTCATCTACTTACGAGTATACTCAAAGTTTCTTGAAATTATGTCGAAACCAGCTTTTTGGAACATCTCTGTTTGTAGGTTAACCTGGGAAGGGTATTTAAGAAGAATTTATTAAAAAAGCTTATTTTTTTATTTGGCTTCAATAAGGTCTATTATCTAAGAATTACTAGTCAGTCTGACGTCTGCGAAAAGCCGCTGTCTTATTTATATATCCATACACATTAGTTTTACAACAATTGAGATACGATAGTAGATACTACCACCCATTTGATGATCTATTATTGCGAAAGTTGCTAAGCTTGCAAGATTGCAGCCCGAATCTTAGCCGCAGTGCCATCGAGCTCGTCATTACCATCCCCTCATCATCAGTTAATTTTTTTTGTGTCCCCTCTGCTAGGGTAAGAGCCTTCCCTATGGATGGATGCCCAATGCAGATTGGTGGTTGTTGACTACTGCTAATTTAGACGGGACCAACGGCGTTACAAGCCTTTCGAAGCACGGAAGAGAGCCTCATATAACCCTTATACTTTATTTTGATGCGACATATTTATTTTATTTATTTATTTATTTATTTATAAACATAATATTTATTTAGAATATTTAAACAAAAAAAAACAAGTTAACGACATCAATGCAATAAGCTTTTCCAAGCAAAGATTGATGATCACAAAGTAAGTTTGCCGTTTCAATTAATGTAACTAGTAACTACTAGTATGACTTAATCACCGCATTCAGGGCGATCGGCTCTGAAATCAATTAAAATTCTATCTTAGCTCCGGCGATTGGCATAACTCAGACAGGAAATACAGCCTTTCCCAGCTTTTCTGGTGCAAACGTTAATCAATTTCGAACACGATACTAATCTGTAAACTTCTGACTACTGGGGATTTGCACATGACAAGATTGGGCAATAACCTACAATGCTGGCTGGGTTTAAAAAATACTAATACTGGGACCAACGCATTGCCTTTCGAAGCACCGAGGAACTCGAAATATTTTTTCTTTGAGGTTCCCGTCCCGTGGCCCCGAATTTCAAATGTTGCTTAACTTGCATTATCGCATCCCAAACGCTCAAGCCACGCTATCGAACTCCTAAATAACAGACATAGTTTTTTTTTATAAAAATGATTTATATGACAAAACCAAATCCGCTGACGTTGAGCTATGTCTTCTTTAGTATCAATGTAGCAGTATTTATGTAGGTAACCTTTTTTCGGAAATCTCCTTTTTAGAATTCCTTCGATGTTTGTTCTGCGTTTGACAAACTAATTTGTAACTAATCTGAATTCGAATGTTGACTGTCACCTTGTGTGTCATGCATGATATATTATTATGTTTCCTCCGATATATATTGATATTTGCTCTATATGATCCAATATTTATGTTGCTACTGGTTTATCGTTGTGTTGATATTTGATTTAACTGCATATAATTACATCCTGTGTCAACATAAATGGTCATACATCTTTCGAATGTCGTCTGGGAGTGATAATGTCATATCCTGCTACTTATTATTTTTGACGTTAAAGGAGCTATGTAAGTGTCGCGTGCAAACAACATGCTATCTTCAAGACCTGACCAGATAAAGCGGAGCAATGTCCTAAAGATGTGCGTCTTCCACGGATGTAACTGACAGTAAGTACAAAGTTATAAAAGAAAGTGTTTATTAAGAAAACCTATATATATTACCTACATTGTTTTGTATTGTAGGTAGGTATGTTTGCCAGAGAAACAAAGAAAAATGTTTTCGTTTTTTCCTTTTATTAGTGAGCTAGTCCAGGAAAGAGTCTCCTGGTCCTAGCCAGGGGCCGACCGCCTAACTCGCTTTCGATCGCTTTGAAGGCGAGGCGAGGAGGAGGCGTCATCTTGTCATTTCGAAAGCAATATGAAAGCAATATCGAAATAGATCGGGTTAGGCGGTCAGGGGGCTGGTCGCAAAAGAAAGTGGTGGTTCCTGAACATTCGGGAGTGGAGTGCCACTGAACTATTTCGCCTTGCCAAGAACAAGACCGAAATATGCAGAGCTGACGCCAACCTTAACTAGTTGAAGAAGCACCCTAAAAAGAAAAAGTGAGCTAGTAGATAAACTTTTATAACAAAGTACCTACCTAAGTAAATTAGATATAGAGTAGAAAAATTTCCACGAGTGGAATATGAACACAGCTTCTGAAAATCTGACCGGTGTTAACATTAGTAGTTTGTAGAAGTAATAATGTATCTGACCCGTAAAATTACATTAATATTTTGTTAAATTGTAATTAATACGATCGCCGTAAACAAAAATAATTAAAAAAAAAAACATTCGCGATCGTTTCTTACCACGGTTTAACGACAGCTTGTCTCAATAAAAAGGGGGATCAAATGTATTCAAGCAAGCGTTGCTTCCGTTATTCCCCTCGTTTAACTTGCCGACAAATGCATCGTCTTGTCAGAACTAACAATAAACTCTGGCGTATTTAATTTTTGTTTCGGAATATAAAAGTGACTGGCACAAGAGAGCTGTAACTAGTGTATGGATGGAATAGTCATATATTATATTATACTCACTTTGGTGAATAAAGTTACTTCAATTATTATCAAGCAACGCACCTTTTAAATTCGCCTGGTCAGGTAGTTCAAAGTGTGCTTCGTATTTATCGATGCATAGCCCGAGATTGTGATCACCAAACCGCATTTGGCAAGCGTGGTGATTTAGCCATTTATCAATTATAGTGATAAATAGATTCCAGTGATGTAGTCCTTAGACCAGCAGTGGGACAGTACTTAAGCTATTTACTTACTTAATGCCTCACTTACTTAACTATAAAAATGAAATAATTGAAAGTCTTTAAAGATTTATGATTTTTCTTTAGCTAAAATATAATGAATTTTGATTAATAACTAGATAATGTTTTATCGGCTAATTAAAATGCGCAGCTTCTTTATACCATTGATCGTTATATTTCTGCGTAATGTTCAAAGTTAAGCAGGCGCGGCGGGCGGCGGCATTGAAATGGTTTTAAATATTATTAACACCATAGATCACAGACTATAGAGGATAAATCCATAGATTGTGATTACCACTAACCTCAGAACAATAACTAAACTATGATTATTGAGTTTCAGTGCAAGTCACTCTTGGAATTAATAAATGATAAAATAAATGGAAGTCAAATAATAATAACATATTCTTCAAAAATAATCTTTTCTTTTTGGAGAATATGTTATTGTTATTTCACTTCCATTTATTTCCATCATTATCATTTATCATCATTTCATTTATATCCAAAAAGTATCATCCTTATCAAACCTACCGATGCAGTGACATAGAAAATAATGATAAACACAAAAAACAGCAGGAAAAACAAAAAACTAAAATCTTATTCCGCTTTCGCTTAATCGGAGGTGACAGATTAGTCAAACTGTTTTGTTACAAGGAAAATATATTTAGGGTACCTTAGAAATCCATTGGAAACTAGATCACGACGAATGCTTTCAAAAATAGTAAGTCTGACCTAGAATAGAACTTGGGCTCGATGCTCGACTGAAATCGATACTTGAAATTGTACTAAAAAGAATCTGTGCTAGAACTCGATACAACTCAGGTATACTCTATTTAAGTACTAAAATGAATAATAGGTTAGTATTATTCATTTCAAATACTAGTTCATTAATCACTTTCAATTGCTTTTCCAAGTTAATAACAACTGCATGTGACAAACATATTGTTAAAATACCAAGAAATAATGAACCTACATAAGACATCAGTTTCGCATGCAATTTTGTTAATTATTCCAGTTTTTATTATATCCTTACGGCACGTTAGTAAATAGGACCTATACCTTTGGTCTTACCAATAAAAAGAGTAGGTACTCGCTTAGATCAGATGTGTTCCCTTCATATAAACTTGATTTCAAATTAGAGAAAAAGAGACGAAATAACTATTCGAAGCTTAAAGCGTTATACAAATATACAGAGAATAAACTTCCAATAGTTATTCTGTGTTTTGTTCCCGTCATGTAAACTTCATTTCAAATTAGAGAAAACGAGACAAAACACGGAATAACTATTCGAAGCTTACTCTCTATTTATTTGTAAAGCCCGAAAAGTTTATTAACACGGGGGCTTGTGTACAACAGGATTCGAAGGAAACCGAATCCCACCCAATTGCATCACTTCCATTCATTGTGACTTTCCTAATACAATGCAAATGCAATAGCAACAGTAGAAACTCGGATAGCTGACAGCGTGGGGGTGGCAAACGATATAAATAATTCGCTAATTTCAACGACCCGACCGCTCGGCTAACCGGGTTGCAGTAGCGGTCGGATTTCTATATGCACCTTACTTTAGAATAATAAAGCCGAAAATCAAACGGTTCTAATTGGCTTTTAGGTCAATTTGTAAATAAAAAGCCGAGGCCCGTAAAGGGACGAGTTCCCTTGAAATAATTACTTTTGTCAAGCTGAAAGTGAATGCAAATAACATTCTGATTTTGAATACTCAGATGTAAGTTATTAGTCGGACATCGTGTTAAACAGCCAAATAGAAAATCTATTGCTCTTAGTTTTTTATGTTATTTATGACATGTTTTTTTTATTTGGTAATATTTTATCATAAACAGTGTTAGAAGTTTTATGTCTTACAGGCTCAGACTTACAGGCTTGCTTGATAAATTAGCTTTAAAATTAATTGTCACACAAGTCATAGAAGGATAGTAAAAATGTGAATTCACTTCATCTTTCCTTCATTTCTTTCAGCATAATGATGTCCACTGCTAGACGTATGCCTCTTCAATTTTCTTCCACGTTGTATATAGTTATCTTAATATTAAGTATAGTTTCATAAAAGCTAGGGTACGTCCAGGCATAGGTAAAATGCGCTGATCTTTTTACGCACGGGCTTGACATCAAGCTTCAACGGGATTCTGCCGTGACGAATGTTTGCGACAGGCTTGACTCGACACTGAATACGCAAGCGTGCCGAAAATGTCTTTTTTAATTTAGCTCTTTTCAATTATACACAATTGATGTGTTCGTCAAATTTAGGTATAACGGTGGCGTAAACACCGTCAAAACATGGTTCCATTGTTTTGACAAAACTAAAAAAAATCTACTAATATTATAAACGCGAAAGTTTGTTAGTATGGATGGATGTTTGTTACTCTTTCACGTAAAAACTACTAAATGGATTTTAATGAAACTTTCCTCATATACAGACCGTGACCCAGACCAGCATATAGGATATAGGATACTTTTCTTTTTTTACTTTTTTTTTACTGTAGTCTTCGTGAACGAAGTCGCGGGCAACAACTAATATTAAATATATTTGCGTGGATACGTACCTATAGGTTACAACTACAACACGGCACCTACTATTAGTTATTCGGTGCTACAACTCAACAACTCTGGGTATATCTGTTATGAATTATGATAATTGAAGACTCACACGTTTTATTTTAAGGTACTGATGAATATTCATAAATCAAACAACAACAAAATCAAAAGACAAGAAATTGAACAAACAGATAAAAATATTTGGTAGAGCAAAACTACTAGCAGAAAATCTTCTTAGAGCTTTTGTCAAAATTGACGGTTAAAGTGTGGTGAGTTGAAGTCTACATTACACTCAATCCTAATTTCGATTTAAAACTTACGTGTTAAAGTAAATTTTTCCTTGTTAGCGGTGTTATGGAGCAGTGAACTTTGTTAAGTGCTCTTCACACACCTGTGGTACACTCACACAGGCGTTAGTTCCAACAATTTATAGTTTGAACGCATCCGTCTCTCACGCTATCTCATGGTTTTTAAAGGCTCCTATACGACAACTTAAATGATCACCTCATTAATGTGCATCGTATAAGCAAATGAAGCAATCTAAATTACATTTTTTAATGATACTGAGTCAGTCAGAGCATACGGCTCGCCAGATGGAAAGCGACTACCACATCACTTAGTGAAACCAAAAGTATTAATCGCATATTGACAACCATAAAGCTTCATTTAAAAAACTGTTAGCAATCTTAATTACTGTTTTTGTATGATACTGAGTCGGTGAACGAGCTCGGGTATAGGCATAGGCCCATGGACGCTTCCAAAACCAAGTGTAAGCTAGTTAACAATCATGAAGCTTCCCTCATAAAACTGCGCTTAGAAGATGATCTTAAATGGCACCTAATAGCTTCGTGAAATCGTGATATCTAAATACGTCGCCATTACATCAATGTAAGTAGTATTATTGTGTTCCGGCAACTAGAATTAAGATAACCAGTGCCTCAGTAGTTAAAGATTCACCTTCAGCCTGATCATCACTTATCATCGGGAGAGACGAAGGCCAAGTGCTTACCTGTAAAAAAAAATCTCCTGGGCATGAGAGAAAAATATTGAAGACAGAAAATGGTAGAAGCAGTTAATTCACAATAAGGGTTTTAATACAAAAAAAACATGCAGCTGTTAGTTTTTCGTGACGTCGGAAATAACATTTTAAATATTCGGCGAGTCATCGAAAGCAATAACGCTAAGATTTCACGGTAATTAGTTATCAATCATGATGTCGGTGCTTTGAAATGGGTACTTATTATATGAAATGCGTTCCAGCAGACAAAGCGTTCAACTTGCAACGTGAGACAACGTGTAACAGTGAGTAATATTATAGATATCATAAAAAACGAGCTAGCACATAATATGGATAACTATAATTATGACCTTGCGCAAGTGAAATAAACTTTGACTAAGATCTGGAATACCAAATGTTTTATTGTAAACTAGCGGCCCGTCCCTGCGTCCCTGCGCACGAGTGGTTTTTTTTTATATAGCCTATGTTACTCAGCGCTAATGTAGCATTTTAATTGTGAAAGAATTTTTTAAATCGGCCTAGTAGAGAATGGTTTGTATGGGAAAAAAAAATTGTTGTTTGTACTATTTTCCTCGTATTTTTTACGCTTTACTCCATAAGTACCTTCCTCAGACTTCATCAAACAGAACAAAAAAGAAATTAGCCAAATCGGTTCAGCCATTCTCGAGTTTAGCGATTAGCAACACATTTAGCGATTTATTTTTATTTATATACATAGACGATGGAAACGTTACTTAAGTTCACATTAGTATCATTAGACGCCTCGGTGGTCGAGTGGCGAAGCGCTCGGCCCGATACCCAAAAGTCCTGGGCTCAATTCCCAGGTCGGGCAAAGTGTGATTAGGGTTTTTCGAGCCCGGTTTGTGATCACCAACCCGCAGTTGGCAAGCGTTGTGATAAAGCTATCAACAACCAGCCAACCCATCAATTGTAGCGATGGCTTGATTACAATGGTGGAGGCCTTGCCCAGCAGTGGGACAGTATATTTTCTTTTACTTACATTAGTATCATTATCGATATCGTAGTTTCATCGATTGTTATCAACCAAGATACTATAACATTTTATTTTCAAGTATAGAGAAGCTCACGTCTATTTTTGATTTAAAAAAATAATAGCTTAACTTCATATTTCAAAAGTTTATTCTCTCGTCATGGTTTCGCTGGGATCTGTTAGACAATTCCGTTTATAACAGATTAGTTCCAGTATTAAATTAATTGACTGTGATTCCTTGAGCTTTGATGTAGCCTTTGATGATAAAATTTCTTTGCGGTTTTTGTTCTTTTTTCAATTATTTAACTTTATCTGAATTTTGCTTCTTGCTATATATAGTAAAGCAAATGATTATTAAGAACAAGAAATTTAAATTAATTTAATGGAGCTGTAAAGAAAGGAAAGAGTAAATAATATGAATGATAATCTCTCAGGTCATGGATAAGGTCAATTAAATTCTTATAATGTTACATATTTAACATTTTTCTTTCTCCTTCCCCCGTCTTTACTATTATTGTTAAGTGAACCTTCTTCTTTGTGAAACTCTTTGTTTCCAATTTTTTTTCCTTCGTTAAGAAAAGATTAATATTTTCCGCTGTTTCGTTACAAACGATGAGAAAATTGTAACGACAAAATTATCTAGTATTCATACGATGCTATTGTGTTCGCTGCAAGAAATTCTACTATGAACTGCAGGTTTATTGTGATAATCATTGGTCTGGTGCATTTGATGCAAATTACTATGACAAACAAACAAACAAATTTATAGATAAGACATTCAAAAAACGTAGTCCCTAAGAAGATTTCCGAAAAGAATTGAGATATTAAAATTGTCTTGGGTTTGCAACGTATTTTAAGAAAGCGGATCTATTCCAGTAACCCGAAATAGACCTACTGTTTTCATTTAGAGCCAAAGAGGTGGCGATAATTTAAGATATGTTCAAATATAGATTTGGCACCAACAATAGACCCGTGAATATAGAAATAGATATAAACAATGTCCGAAGCCACATGCGAACACTGCAAAAGGTTTCTTAAGTCAAGATGACATCAATGCGAGTAGATTTAAATACGCTCTCGGGTTGTTCCGCTTCCCGGCTCCGATCCGATCCGAACCCATCGGAGAATCTAGTAGGGCACGGGGACACACACTAAAGCGTGATGCCGGTCCCTCTAGAAAACCTCCGAAGGTGATTCGTTTTACACGGCTTGAGGAGCCCTTTAAGTTTCTCGCCGACCCCAAAAAAGCCCGGCGTAGCTGAAAATGCCGTCTGAGGCAATGAAATGAAATGAAATGAAATGAAATGAAATGAAATGAAATGAAATGAAATGAAATGAAATGAAATGAAATGAAATAGTATTTATTTGCTAGAACATATGGATTGAGTAAACAGATGGTATGTTATCATAATAGAACAGTACAAATGTTCGCCTTATAATCAACGGCATGCAAAAATTAAAAATTAGAATTAAAAATTAAAATGTAACAAATAATAATATCTATCATAATAAAATCAATTGTTTTAAACATGTCAGAATTATTCAATTTATAATATTACACATGATTGTCAAACTATATAATTTAAAGGGTCATTTGCAAAATTAATAAAATACAGTAAAACTAACACAATAACACTCGCAAGGCAACACCACGGGCACCTTAGGCACTTTCAAATTCTCGCAAAGAATAAAAACATTTATCAATGAGCCATTTGCGTAGCTTCACTTTGAACCGATTTAATGGCATCTCTCTAATTACTTGGGGTATTTTGTTATATATCTTTATTGAGCTTATAAAACTGTTATTGTTATGCATATTACCTCTGCATGGCTGTGTCTTTAATTTGGTTGGATCTCTTTGTATGAATTTACTGTTGTCATTAACTTTTTCAAACAGGTAAGGGTGTTTTTTAACAAAAATTCCCACCTCCAAGATATATAATGATGTAACTGTTAGGATGTGCAATCTTTGAAATACTGGTCTACACGATTGCATTGGGTCAATCCTACATATAGCACGTATACATTTTTTTTGTGCTAATAGAGCCTTATTAATTAGAGTTGAGTTTCCCCATAACAGTACACCGTATCTGAGAATGGAGCCTACATAGCCATGGTAAGCTGTAATCGCTGCGTTTTTATTGACAGTGATACTTAATTTTTTTAAGAGCAAATACAAATTTGTTTATCTTTTTACATGTAATGTCAATATGTTCTTTCCAATTGCAATTTTTGTCAAGTGTAAGACCTAAAAATTTTGATGAATTATTATTTCCTATTGTATGTCCATTATATTGAATATTATTTTTATTGTTAATAGTATTATAATTAGAAAATTG
Organism: Eudonia truncicolella; assembly: GCA_949315975.1. Lineage (NCBI taxonomy): Eukaryota > Metazoa > Arthropoda > Insecta > Lepidoptera > Crambidae > Eudonia > Eudonia truncicolella. The sequence goes on along the minus strand of OX438826.1, from coordinate 8,773,393 downwards.
TATGTTTTTGTCTTAAGTAAATTAACGCATAATGAATTCTGCTCCAACCATTTAATTACGTTACCTAATGCTAAGTTGATTCTAGTTTCATAGTCTATATTTTTGTTGTCGTCTGGTATTATTATAGAGATATCATCAGCGAATAATATACATTTTTCATTTGTTGCGTTAGGCAAGTCGTTTATGTAGAGAAGGAAAAGTAAAGTTGATAATACGCTCCCCTGCGGCACACCTGTTTTGCTAGTCAAAAACGATGACCTATGTGGTTTTAGTACGTTTTGCCCATCGAAAGCTGTTACATCTACACACTAAGCACGTCCGAAAATATAACTCCTCAACCATTCCAACGCTTGACCTCTGATACCGTATCTTTCACATTTAGCTATTAGTACTTCTTGATTCACCATATCGAAAGCTTTACTCATGTCAAGAAAGATAACGGTAACAGGTCTTTTTTTATCGACGGATTCGGTCACAGATTTGACCAACGTAAAGGCTGCAAGAGTTGTGGATTTACCCCTTTGGAAACCGTATTGCTCCTCCCTGATCATCTTAAATTTGTCAACAAAATCAATGAGCCGTCTGTACATTACCTTTTCCAGTAATTTAGCAAAAATCTGGATGAGACTTATAGGTCGATAGTTATTAAGTTCTAGGGTACTATCTTTTTTGTGCAGAGGCTTAATAATTGATGTTTTTAAACGATCTGGGAATTCACCTAGTACGAATGAGTAATTAAATAAATGTGTCAATATCAATCAATCAGCAAACGCTCTCCAAAAAAAAGAGTAGATTTATAAAAAGTAATACTTAGAGTAATTAGAGTACTATAAGCTAAGTAAAGAAATGAAACACCATAAAGTAAAGTAGATAATTCCCCAAAATGCTACATTGACGCAAACCGTGGTCATTCATCTTATAACGGATTTATATTTAGGATCTAACCATGAGTGCCAACAACCTGTGTGCTAACGAACTACCGCGATTACTTTTGTTAGACGACATCTTGTTGCCAATGATGTATAGAGCTCGGTGACGCGTCAGCTTCGATCGTGCAAGTTAAGCAGTTCAGCAAAGCTGTTCCTTCGATGGGTGACCAAATTGTAGTAAATCTCAAGCTCATCCGTGCTTGAGATTTACTATAGATAGACATGTTTGGCTGTTGATGGTCTCTTGGTCTCCGGTTGTTGTTATGAGAGTATAGTCGTTAGAACCCTCCAACCCTCATTGGAACAGCGTGATGGGTTATTACCGGATCTCCCCATATGTTATTGTTCATATGGGATGACTTAATGGTTGATGATGATTAGCACTTGAAAAAAGCGAATTCCTAATTGGGTCTATGACTTTGTTTTGGTTGGTATTATAAGACACGTATATACTGTCGTGGTTTAGTTATTATGATTATTTTTATCATGACCGAGTGTCTTATAAATTTTTAACGGGCGTTAAGTGAGTAATAGGCCTTTATATTATCCTGCTATGCCATTGCAATTGCCATTGCCACCATCGTTTTAATAAAATCATCGCTACCATTGTTAGGAATTGGCTTACCTGATCACCTCGCTTGCCAAACCCGGTTTATGTTCCAAAAAAAGAGACACACTTTACCCGACCTGGGAGTTGAACCCAGGACCCCGGATAGCGCTTAGCTACTCGACTATCGAGGTGTCAGACGCGCGTTAACGCATGATCAAAAATCTAAAAGTAGGTAATGCTTATTTAAAACCTGCTGAGATAAAAAATATAAGTAATTGACTTTTATACTTTAATGGATTTTAAGCATAATTTATTTCCATTTTCGCACCACTCATCGTGTTACATAATTACGTAACATTTATATATCTCTCTAAAGACGATTTGTTAAAGTATCCTTATATTTAGTTAATAAATGTTTATCAATTAAAAAACCCGTCGTGGCAAAACTTGGTAACAAACACTTAAAGTTTCGCATTAGCCATAAAAAGAAATGTAAAAACAAGTTTTAAATCTATTTTGGAATCATCTCGCGCATCTGGCTTATCAGCGTGTATTATATTAGTATATGTACGTGTATTTCGTAATTATTTTTGATTGACACCTATACAGAAGCCACTTGACAAGGTGTCATTATTGTAATAGCCTCAGTTGTTTATACAATAAAAAGAACCGCATTTCTATAGACTTCAACTTGAACATAATTTCTTTTGCAAATGGTTCAAATTGCGAAATTTCATGTCATATTTTCGCCTGTTTTCGTATTCTCAAATACGGTTTCTGAAACAAACTTTCCGAGTTCTATTATCAGTGAAAGTTACATAGTATTGTAATAAAGTTTGATTAGGGTTTTTTTTAAGTCTGCTTGGCTAGCTAACATCACCTTATGATTAAAGGGAAAAAAGTCGACCACTAGTACTAATACCAAGTACCTGCTTATTCTCTCAATACTTTATTCATTTGTTTACCCATATTATCGCTTAACCCATTCAATGCCGGACCCCGTACATGTGAGTGGCGAGAATTCTATTGTGTCTGGTTTTGAGGCAGTCAATGTGTTAAGCAAAATATGAGGCGTGATTTGCAATAATTAACTAAAGAGGTTTATAATCTACTGTCAGGTAAATATTTAAATATAATAACTTTTCAAAGAAATTTGAATTTGGAACGTATTTCTGCGTTAGAGCATTTTAATGCTCTAAGATTTCTTCGTTAAAAACGATTCAATGGTCAAACCTCTTTGAACTATAAACTCCGTCCTAATGAAATGCATGTGTGAACAGTCCTAAAGTACCTACTGCCGTATACACCCCAGTTGGAGAGCTCTCCTGGTACTGACTACGCCCTTGTAAGGTTTCTGCACACTAATTACAGTTAGTAGTGTCGGTTATAATTGCGCTTCACTTAACACTGCAAATTTTACGTTCTTTAGCACAAGCTACCAAAACGCGAGATTTTTACAAAAAAAATTCTCATTTTGGTAGAACGCTGGTTTTATATCACAACACAATGTATGACAAATGTTTCACTCTGGTGGGTAAGGTTTATAATTGCTTTGTAAAAAAAAAGTACGGTCAGCATAGAAAGCCACTAAGCACATTAGTAACGTGTCATAATAACATTATTAGAGGTTGACGAGCGCCTTTTGAATTCATTATTTGCTTTGACAAAGTACTATTATCATAAACATCATGCCGTACTTAAATCTTCAAACAATAGCACATGGGAACGAAACAAAATGGCTCAACAGCTTGACGTGCCTTCCGAAATGCAGCTTTTAATAAGACTTTTTTGGACCATTCGTGAGTTTTGATTGTCGTCAGGTTTTTGACTCATCAAGGTTGTGCCATTTGATCGACATTAGTCGGGCCGAAGCATTATATTCAAATTTCAGGCTTCATATATGGATAGTGGAATGTTTATTGTTTGTTATAAATTGAACACCGCGCGTTCCCATGTTATGTTTAATTGTACGATTTGGCCGTGTTCAATCTATTGTTTTGTTATTTTGATGTGATTCAATGTGAATATAACTGTTTTTCTTAAAGTTAAATAAAATACTAACTTTTAGACTATTTCATTTTGTTTATGGAGGTCAAGCAATCACTAATATACTCTTGTTTTTATTCTAAAACAAATTTATCTATAAAGACATATTTTGTAGCGATGACGTAATGTTAGGTGTAGGATAAGATAAGATAAGATAACATAAGATAAATTTGAAAAATAGGTTGCAAAGACACGCGTTATATGCAATCACAAATTAAATGCAATAAATTTGAAATAGTGAATAGTTATATTTTACCACTTCCTGGTAAGTATGTAGGTTGTCTATCTATTTTCATACTCAAATATTAATGTGAAACAGAGAGAGCATAGATCAAAGATGGATGGGCTGTACATATCATTTTACAAACAGGTATACCTACCTTGTTTTTTTTTGTTTATGGGAATAATTGCGCATGCGCATGTTTCAAAAAAAGGGACACTTGAAATACGTGGCAGCAATCCCGTTCATAATAAAAACTATAATGATAACAGTAAATTAAAGTAAATAACTGTTTCACTGCTGGGCAAAGACTCCATCATTTAAATTATTAAGCCAATACTTATAAATTGTAGTGATTTCAATGATTAGCTATAAATATCTCAAAATTTGATAGCCCTTTTGCCACTGAAGAATTTGTAGTAAACTTTTACCAAACGTTTTTGTTTTGTTTATATAATTTTTAACGCAAATTTTGTTGCGATACAAATTACAAAAATACAATGTTGAAAAAATTTCCACGAGCAGGATTTGAACCTGCACCCTTCTGACATACCGGGTCAGGTGCTTTTCCAATTGAGCTATCGTGGTTCTAACCAGCCCGCCGAAATTATTCAACACTATTTACTTTTTACTTTGAAAGCCAAAGAGCCAGCCAAGAGAAAAATTTCCACGAGCAAATCCTGCTCGTGGAAATTTTTTCAACATTGTGTTTTTGTAATTTTTACCAAACGCTTCTCTATTATTAAATAAAAAACAAAAAGGAGAAAATATAATGTTTGGTGTTATTTTGTGCAATTGATTCTTAATTAAATACAAGTAGCTATTAGCTTGTTACTTTCTTTATACAAACCAATTGATGTATCGCGTGATCATGGATCACGGATAGAGGGAAGGTTCGAATCAACCAAGGCTATTATCATTAGAAAATCAAAAAGAATGAATACTTTACAATACAATTGGAAAATGGGATGTAACATTAATTTTATTTAGAAGCCGAATTTAGTTGTCATAACAAGTCATGATAAATAATTAAGAAAACCACTTTTGTATTTTATGACATTATAACATACTCAATAAGAGATTGTTATAACTACTGTTGTTCTACCTACTATCCGAGGGGTATTCAATAATTTATTTAGATACATTACTTGTTTACATAATATACATAATAATAATTAATAATAATAATTTCATAGTGAATACACTATGAAATTTTCTAACAAGCTAACCATTAGCTTCCATTAGCTACGCAAATTAGAACAAATGTTTTTTTGTGGAATAATTCTCAATCAAAATTACAATGTAGACAAATAAAATCGTTTGCATCATTCATTACACAATGACAAACATGAATAGCGTACAGTGAGAAGGTACCAAGCCGTTGAGAATTTTTTTTCTAACTGTATAGGTATACAGGTTAACTTTCGCTCTGGCTGCGGTCTTTTAGCCCGCATCGTAATAAAAACACCACATTAAACGGTTACTAACAAGTATTATTAGAAAATATAAATGCAGGTACTATAAAAACATTATTTGCATTAACAAAAGTTAAGAAAAAACTGAATTAAATGAAGAAGAAGCTTGAATTTCTTAGATAATATTACACATATTTGACCCTTATAGTACGTATTTGTTTCATGATTTTATTTTAAGGTTTTATTGTATTATAGTTTGTACTTAAATTAAATAAAAAATTGAATTAAAAATATTTGTAAATAATAGACGCGATGTTTAAAGTTATAGGTTTGATTAATTTACATAACGAGGACAAGTAATAACAGTTCTAAAGTACATAATTAACGAAAGTATTTCTGTAGTGTTGTTGTAGGATATTGTAAATAACACTTGCGTGCAAATAAAACGACCTAACGTAACACTTTAATACAAAGGAGCTTACTATGAAAATTCTTAGTTCTCCGACAGGGATTGATTGGGATGTTATATATTGATAGCTCTCCAGAGAGTGAACAGAGGAAGTCCAGATCCACTTAGAAACCCAACCGATCAGTCAACTGACCCAATATTTGTTTACATACGAAGATACCTGTTCATGCTTTAAGCTTTCATTTCCGAATTATGGTGCCTATATTATTAGGCAATTTATAGAAATTATATAAATATACATTCATTTTCATACATTTACAAATGGAGACCTTTAGTTACAGACAGTGCTTATACAACCAACCTAAAACCATTTGAAATATGATAAAAAAATAAACAAAGTTTAAAACTATCTTGTGAAAGCATTATAATTTGCATATTTAAAACAAACTTAAAATTTTAGTAGGAAAAATCGCAATACTACATATATACTGTGCCGGGAAATTCTTATATTAACTACATATTTACATTGTACAAAATTTATTTATTTGACCTTTATGTAAATCATTCAAAGATAAATAGTTATAAGGTTCTCGATGAGTTTATTCAACCGTTGCGTTACACCAGTACATAATTTTCTTTTCCCCAACCAACTATAGTCAGACTACTGAATTTTTTAAAGTCTAATCTACATAAACAGTTTCGCCATGCAGAAGATAAATAAGCGAGAGCTATTTCAGTGCTACCTGCTACAAAACAGAGATACACTTACAATCAACGTTGGTAATGTATGTCTAGCAAAATCATAGTTATATCGCAATACTCGTTGTTTTCTAAAGCTTATGCGAACAGTACATATTAATGTGAATCATTACGTTTTAAATGCACATACTGTTATACATTTTGATATTCGTATTTTAAGACAGCCGATCCGATCCGAACCCTTCGGAGAATCTAGTAGGGCACGGGGACGCGCACTTGTGCGCGATGCCGTTCCCTCTAGATAACCTCTGAAGGTGATTCGTTTCACACGGCTTGAGGGACCCTTTACGTTCCTCGCCGCCCCCAAAAAAGCCCGGTGAAGCTGAAAATGCCGCAGCGGCAATCAGCAATCTCTCTCCAAAAAAAAATTTTAAGACAATGACAAATTCAAGTTACTGTGACACGTTTGTGTACGTATTAAATTAGCAGAATCGTTCCTGGACATACACCTTCTAGCCGTAGAAGCCCTAAGGGCCGAAACACATAACCGCGCTGTGACGTCGCACCGCAAACATAAGCGTTGCGCCAGGCTAAACCTTATTGCCTATCAAATACTAGACAGGCGCCCGCACCCACCGATTTCGACGTTCAACGCCGTTATGTGTTTCGGCCCTTATAAAGGGTATAAAGTTATTTACCTTCAATCGCCAATCGTAGATTTCATTTTAACACTAGAAGATAAACCACGACGTTTGATGAAGCAAAACATGCCTGTTACCTCGGTGTGACAGAGGTGCGACAGACTTGAGCGTTCTTCGCGGAATAAGAATGTCGTAAGCGCCGAATAAGTTTTAGTTTAATTACTCGTAAAATATAAATTATTTTTTCAAACAGCTAATAGGGTAATAGGGGTATTAGGTATCGATCTGTACGCCCGTCCAGCATCATCATGATCATCATCATCATCATCGGCTCATTTTATGTCACACTGCGGGGGAGATATGGGAAACGGGCCATAAACCACCACGTGGGACTAGTGCGGATTTTGGTTGTTATCGACTGCTAACGCAACCGGGACCAACGGCTTTCACAGCACTTTTCCGAAGCACAGAGGAACTCAAGATAATAAGTTTTTGGTCACCCATCCGATTACCGGCCTTTGCGAAAGTTGCTTAATTTCAGCACTCGCAGACCGGGCGCGTTAACCACTGCGCCATCGACCTCCTCTGTACGCCCGTCCAGCTACAATCATTTAATCTAAGTGTATTGAATGTATAACACAACAATAATGGCAACAGCATTGTTCATTTGTAAAATTGGTAACATAGCCTGATCCTATAGGTATTGAAGAGGATTCCGAGTGCATTGCGCTCGAGTACCTACGCTAAAGCTGAAGACAGCTATGGCTTTAAGGTAATATGCGATGAAGAAAAAGTGCTTTTCCTTTTGTGAAATAGAAAAAAAAAATAGTAATCTCTGTTAGAAAAATACATACATACCTATTTCTTTAATAATAATAGGTTCTAACTACTGTCGTTTATGGATACTGCACAAATAACGAAATTTTAATGATCGTTAAGGCAGGAAACAGGTGTTTGACGTTTACCGCCCTCCAACCGAAACCGTTAAGTAAGCATTATATGATGTGAAATAGTAATGACATTTCAAAATGGTTTCTGTTGCCTAATAGGTAAGGTTATTAATTCTTCTTTTAAGAATATGTTCGACGACTCGATCGCAATGTCGGGTACATTATATGCTAATGATAACTAAACTAAGTAGTTTGCATTAGTTTCTGTTATAAAACTTTGTTTAAAATGAAACGCGAAAGTTTTTATAAGTTGTTGGTTGTAGTAGACTTTTGCATTAGGTATATTTTCTTTATGTTTTGTAATTCCACAACGGTGGAGCACTTTGCCTCATCCTTAAAGTAAGTGGCAATAAGGCCAAAATTGGAAGCGCACTTCAACCGGAATCGTCAACTACTGACAAACTGGCTATCTTAAATCTTTACTGTCGGAACACAACAATGTCACAAATACTGTCGTTATGGGGAATGTCGTTATCCCACAAGACCTACAACAATGTTAGTCAGCTTTACTAACCAACTTATGGTAATTAAGACAACGAGTTCTCATAAAGTAAGATGACTCAAATTTCACTTTAACTTATACTAAAGACTTTGTAACACCCCTTCATAAACTCGACATATGGGATAACGTGACAAAATTGTTGGGATTCTATATTTTTTTACAAATTCTCAATGTGTGTGCACGCAAAGTTTTCAATGTAACGGTTATTCACTGAAGTATCAAAGTAATTATATAAATTCGTTTGAATTTTAAGTTATCAAATAATCATTCATTAATAGTTTAATGTCAGTATCTAACTGCAACTCGAAATACTTTTTCACGTATTAATAGTAAAGACACAAAAAGTAGTTTGTACAGGACACTAGTATTATGATATAGACCTTTTCTGACCTTCGATCTCTTCATTTATTATGTTATTACTCATATTATCATAGCATGACATGAGTAAGGCTGAGCCTAGCATAAGGACATCGACATCATAGGCTGCATAATGCAAGTACCTAGCACTGTTTGCAATTTCGTGATCAAAGTTGTCAAATCTCGAACAATTTATTTAAAACCCACTTTAGTATTCACATCAAACGTCGATTCATCTCAAGATCCTGTTCCTTCACTCTGACACAATTAACCGTTTGGAAAGCAATTAATGAAGAGTGGGAGTGGTCAATAAAGCAAGTAATTGGATTTCTCTTTAAGTAATTCTCAGGGGAAGGGATGCTGCTGCGTAGTGTAAACAGATTTTATGTCCATTAAATCTTTTGTTTATATCTTTTAAAGGCTGTTAAAGTTTTTTCTGGCGTTTATACGAAGACAATACTATAAATGAAACCTTTCTTACGGATCTACTAACGTTTATTTTATGTAGATAGTCTCCCTAAGACCGAGGATGTGTAAAGAAAAACGCTCTATTACTGTGTCTGCATTCAATTTTTAATCTCTCTTGCTTGCAGTTTTGTGGGAAGATGCATGTAATATTAACGTAATGCTTAATGTATCTTCTTTTATTTCATTTGAGTTTGATTATATTTCACTATTGTAATTGGTTATGTAACCGTTTTAATAATTTAACTAATTAGATAAATTAATTAGAATTAAAGTAGCTGATTAGATAGACACACTGCTGCGCACAGAACTATAAAGAAAATATAATATTTATAAAACATAAAAACAATCACACATTAGACTACATAGATACATAAAAATAATACTAATATGCTTAAATATATTGCAACAAACGCCATGCAATGCTTTTAAAGTTGTCAATAATTTTCACACATTTTTAAAATTTCACATCGGGTTTGCTCTTTGCCTTCCTCTCACGTCGGTAAGTGCCAATAAGGCCAAAGATGGAAGTGTACTTTACATCACATGACATCTTGACTAGGAACTTCCTGTTTTTGGAAACCAAAGTAACAAGGTACCAATGGTGTGAAATTTCAGTTAAATGTAAGTCTTCGTTATATACATTGGGAATTGTATTATGATTAAACAATTTTAAAGACAAATGTCTCTTATTTTAAATTCCGATAAAAAGTTATACCTGCTTACAACATATTTATCTAACTAGCTCATTATTTTATGAAGCTAGATAAGTATCAGTTCTTTATCAGGGTTAACTGTAGTCCACTTTTTGAAATCAGAGGAATGTGGACACTAAATGAGATATATTAGTTACTACAATGTTACTAGCCACATCAGTGCTAGGAACATTACAGATTATACGAGTACGAATACTCGAATATACATTCTTACGAAGAGTTAAAAGATACCTACCGCCCCGCCTGTGGAGTCTGCTCTTGCTTACTATCTTATTTTTATTATAAGGTCCGAATAGTTATTCCGTGTTTTGTTTCTGTCACGTAAACGTCATTTCAAATTAGAGTAAATGAGATAAAACACGGACTAACTATTCGGACCTTACTTTTTGTTTATTTGTAAGACCCCTATACTTTAAATTTGTTTTTCTAAGACAATTTTTGACTTATATTACCTAGTACTGTATGACATTGTGAAAATTGAAATTGGTACCTGATGTAATTTTTGCAAACTTAGATATTATTTTATTTTGTTGTTTTTTTGTGTTCTGATTGTCCTTTATTTTTTGTGTTTATTTGTGGTGGAAAGTGTCCTTTTATTTTATGATAGGGATTTTCCAATATTTTTGACGCTGTAAAGGCGTGCGCGCGCGGACTGTTTCCATGCGACCATGCGCAAGAGGCGCTCGTCGCTGGTGCGCAGGGTCTGGGCCAGCTTTAATACCGTCCTGAGAATGATTGCGGACAGGGTCGATTGTCCCTTTATCCGTAACTGCTGTAACGGGCATGTTTCCGTGGTTTAGGGTAAAGCGACAATCAAATCAATGCTTTGTTTTTTATATATTTATTTTAATTATCTTTATGGTTGACATTTCTTTGTAATCATTTCAATTCATTTTCAATTCATTTTCTTTGTTCTTTGTGTCTTTGTTTGTTCATTTTAGTAATTTGTAATTTTTAATTTTATTGTTGAATTGAATTGAATTGAATTTATTTTTATTCTGTAATTTTTATGTTGAAATTTTCGTTTTTTTTTTTATTTAAATTTTGTATTATTATTATTTTTTAATTTTTATTATTTTATTCCGAATTATTTGATGTACCTATGTTCCTAAGTTGGTTGAAATAAACGCAATTTTTTTTTTTATTTAAAGGGAGAAAAGAGCTTGACACTTGCTGAGTTTCTTGCCGGTTCCTGCCCAGAGTAGACTTACGAACCGACGATGGACTAATGACGTTCATGAGAGCTATTTGTAGCTTAAACTGAATAAATGATTTTGAATTGAATTGATAAGATAGCTAGACACGTTATCCAGAATTCCAATTAAAAGTGCGTTTCCACCTTCATCATACCTTCACCTACCATAATGTGAGATGAAGGCCGAGCGCTTCCCCATCGGGAAACAAAAGAAAAAACAAAAGTCTACGTCTCACCATCAGGTAAGATGAAGTCCGATCACTTCCCTATTGTAAAACAAAAGAAAAACAAAAGTCTACGTTTTGAAATAATAGGGCATGTGGAAACTGGAGGCTACACTAGTTAATGTGCGCTATAGAGTTCAAAATCGTGTAAACAATCGAAGTGGACGCTATAGATAATCCGATGCCGATGGACGCTCCCGGCGGCGGCAGAGGCGTTCAGGAAGTGACCCTGCTCCACGCGCGACTGAACACCACCTTTTATTTTCTTCACGTAATCCCGCGGAGCCCGTCTAGCGAGAGTGATGTATAGCATTTTATTTTGTTATACGAATTTCAGATTCATTTATCACTCAAAAGGGCAATAATTACTGAGATTAATCAGACACTTATTCTAACGGTATTTCTGTTAAGTTTTTTTCTACATGTCTTTAAAGAAAACAAAACAAAAATATTTGCACAATAAACATAATGAGTACTTAAAATATATAATTTGATAAATAATAAATTGGCTATACTAAAAGGGATCAATGAGACATTCATACTTGCGGTATTTTCGTTTAGTATTTTTTTTTAATAAAATCCTTGTCGTCTTTTGTATAGCAAAAATTTTTGGTAAGCCTTATTAGGGTCGTTTAAAAATTATGAAGTTTTGTTCTTGAAGTCGGCTAGTTGGACGCATGGGCTTGAAGTTTTTTTTTCTGTGATATGGCATTGAAGCAGCGGCTCCTGTTGCAAACGAGAAGAGTTAAAATTTCGTTATACAAATTTTTGTTTTTGTCAATGCGATCGAATGTCAAATAGAACTTGCACTATGCACTTAGGTTTACTTTGCTTGTTCGCAAGCCGTGAAGATTAGTGAACTTGCAACGGCAATTGTCGACGAGATGTCACTGCCAAAAAACCAATTACAATTTTGTCTAGACAAATCTCGTTTTGATTAAAGTTAGATTAACCATATTATATTAAACAGGTTTACAAATATTTACAAAATTCTCGATATTTTTGGTAAATCCTAGTTAAATTTTATCTGTCTTTTCCTGCTACCCTGCCAGCTGTCTTTAAATATTAAACAAAAACACGCGATGCAGCCACATCACTCAAAACTGGTTATCGTAGATGTTAACAATACCAAAAAGTGTTTTTGAGAAAATTTACAAGTTTAAAATAAAGTTTACGTAAACGCATTCCCATGTTACATAAAAGAGTGTTTAGAATTGTTAAGTGCCACGTCTGTATTCCGTGGAATTAGCGAATCGCCGTCACATTGTCTGTGTACTTATGATTACTTCATATGGATTCCACAAACAACGTCCATAAATCGCCTGCCCTGCGAATATTACGGCACTAGGTGTCATCGTTATAGTTTAACATTCCAATTAAGTATGCTTACCTTGCATTTAATATTCATCGTTCTCGAGCATTACTTGTAATAAATTCATTGACATAGCTGTACCTTAATTGATGACTTAATATTACGAAATCCTTCAGATTTCAAAAGCCATCTAATCTAACATGTGAGTCCACAATTTCATCTGGAAATTATTCTAAAATCAAATTTGCTCACGTGCGAGAAAACCCGCCTGACAACGATTTTAGACGTTCAGTACACATTGAGCCGTGCAACAAATTTGCTAGCACCGAGTACACTGCTGATGTAAACTGGTGCTTACATTAAATGTTCCTACCGTAATACAGCAATGAAGGATGATGTAATCGATGTTGTAGCGCGTACGATTCGTCCGGATAAGGCGACCACGACGCCGGCTAAATAACTTTAGTTCTGTGTCGCGTTCTCGCTGCAGCGAACGTTTTGATGCCCGATCGCACGTCTCTATACCATAAATCGGACATTTGATAAGTTATTATTCACGTAAATATTGTTCTTGTGATACGTAGCGTCATATTGATCGTGCGCTTAGTAAGTTAAGTGTAGTGTCTTCAATATTGTATCTGGATTAGCTTTGGAGTTGGTAGGAGCATCATTCCTTTTTGAACTTTGGAGGTAAGATTTTCATTCATAATAACTGTATGGATGGCATTAAGTAACAATTAGCTGAGCAATTTGTTTAAGTTACCGCAAAACATGTTTGAATTCACTAAGAATTCGTCATCTTGTTATGGTAATTTAATGGTTATATCTGGCATAATCGATTAGTTTTAATTTAAAAATTGATATTTTCTTTATGTGCTTTGTGTCTTCTATCGTTGATTAACAGACATTGATTGTGAATTTATCGCCTTAATACCAGTTTTATTTGCAGACAAAGTTCATAAGTTTACTTTTACGAACATAAAAAAACATAAAAGTGCTGTTTCCTCGAAGTGTTTTAAGAATGATTTGTTATTAGTAAAGGTATTTTGTTTTTTTTTCGTAACTTTGTTTTTTACGGTATTTTTTGTTTTGTTGCGTATATCCTTTTTTTAGTCAGACTATCCTTTTTTTAGTCAGACAATGTTGAATAATGGTGCTTCTTGCTTACTAACCATGTAACAACTGTGGACACCTACTACTTAAGGGCATTGCATTTAGGTATATTAAATTGATACTGTATTTGTGACATATCATTTAACAACAAAATAAAATTACAAAAACACAAATGTTGAAAAAATTTCCACGAGCAGGATTTTTTCAACATTTGTGTTTTTGTAATTTATTTCGCAACAAAATTTGCGTTAAAATTATAGAAACAAAAATAAAAACATTTTTTAACAAAATAAAATTTAATGTTCATTTTTAATAAAATAGTTTATCGCATTTACTTCATGACAATCATGCATGACACACCCGATCCGATCGCTTAAATAAATTACTTAGAAATTATTTAAGCATTCCAAGAACATATTTATTACCAGTTGCATACTTTTACATACATGATAAGAAACGGATGCAAATAATCTTTACATTAGCTGATAACTTAGGGAAGTTTATACTAACACTAGTTGACCCGGCGGACTTCGTACCGCTTTGACAGTTTCCATGACAACACTACAAACAAATCATTTTGTATTGGAAAAATTTCAAAAATCTAAAAAAAATTTAGGAGTTGACCACCCTTAACCTTTAGGGGGATGAAAAATAGATGTTGTCCGATTCTCTACCCTAGCCGATATGCACGCCAAGATTCACGAAAATCGGTCGAGCCGTTTCAGAGGAGTTCAATAACGTACACCGTGACACGAGAATTTTATATATTAGATAACATATACCCACTTATTACTTGAAAGTCATCGTCTCAGTACTTTGAAACAAAATTTACCGAGTATTATCATATTGGACACATTTGCATAATCAGCTTGTATATTCCGTGTACGACTTTTATCTTCCTTACAAAGTTCTTGAGTTGTAAACTATCTGTGTTATGCATGGGAAGTAATGTTATTAAGTATTCTGTGGTAATGTTGACTCATAAAAACCTACATGACGTGTCGCTAAGGTCACTTTTGCAATTACTATGTGGTTTATAATTAGGTGCTGGATCTGAACTTGGTTTTATGTGAGAAAATAGTTTCAAATAGAATTAAATATAAGACATCTTTTATGCTTAGTGTATTGTAACTATTTACGACCTCCTTGGTCGAATGGTTTGTACACCGGTTTTCATGGTGTCGCCATCTCTGAGTCAATTTAGAAATTATTGTTTTTCTAAATTGTCACGAGTCTGGATGTTTTCTATATAATAAGTATGTATTTAAGTTTTTTAAGTATGTTTATCCGTTGTCTAGTAACCATTTAACGAGTTTCATAACGAAGCTTCTCTTGGGCTAGATAATTGATGTGAGTGTAGGAAATTTTATTTATTTATTTTGTATTGTAGCTTATTTACTGCGACGAAATGGTTGACAGAGAGGAAATTGAGAAAATAAGGTGGCGTTCGGGAGCGTGGTTCTGGTATTAAAAGCCTTCCGACCCAACATTTTTACGAACATGCACTTTTTTGTAAGCTAACCCCTTTCCATCAGGCTATTTTGGTTGAAATATATTATAGGGTAGTTAGTGGCCCCAGTGCTCGACCACTAATCTTAATTTTTTTTTGATCATTGAACATAGGGGTCAGCAATATTGAATACAGGCGGTGGCCTGAAAACAGGTGGTTTCCTAGCTGTTATTCCGAGTTTCTTAGATAAAAATCTATGTTTATTTGGCGCAGCATAGGTACTATGTCGAATACTGGGTTTAACACTGCTGTCACAACGATATTTCTAAAATGTGTAAGTTAGACCTACTTTCTGTTTTTGTTAAACCAACTTATAGTTCAAGAGCTAAATCTGTACAAAATAGTGTGGCTAAGTTAAGTACAGTCACGAGCTTTAGTTTAGTTTTGACTCTTATTCCATTGTATTAAGATTTATACATTGTTAACATGCTTATGCTCGTGACTGTACTCAATAGATAGAAATAAAAAAGTTTAGCGTCTGCATGATTTATCAATCATTATAATGACAACATACCTATTTAGTTAATACTTTTACACATGCCTGCACATCTATCCAAAACTGTCAAATTTCTTCAATACATTTTCAACAATATTGTTAAGGCATAAAGTTCAAAGTCTATTGAGGAAATATGACAGTTTGTGGTAGGTTGATGTGCAGGCGTGTGTACCTATATAATTTACATGTAACTTAAGCCAGGAATATTTCATTAACTTTACAAACAACCTAATAAATACATTCTTTATAGTGAAACGAATTAGAGCAATCTTACTAGCAATTTAGAAAGAGAGAAAGCATGACGTTCCATGATGACTCATACTTTGTGAACTAAAAATAACTTTATGATAAATAATAATGGCTTCTTTTGAACTTTAACTAGGAGATGAAGGTCGTAATGCATCGGCGGGCGCACACTGCCGCGTGATTCATAACAATCATTATAAATCAAATAAGCTTAGGTATTATAGACAAATCACTAATGTTACTCAGTGTCTCAGAATATCCGAATGGCTTCATTTCAATTACATCCATCACTTTAAATTAAATGCATTTGTAGTACTTTAGCTTCGATGTAAAACTTCCTTTGTAGAACTACTTGGCGGAAAAGTAAGAAGGCATTTTAGTTTAATTTCTAAAATTTGTGTTTTCTCGAATTAGTGGATTTCACTCTTAAGAACACCGCACGGAATCTCAGCCAAGTCAGTCAATCTACCTACCTATAATGAAACATTGTGGTTTAGGGCAACATCATTAACATTAAACATTTCTATCAGTACCTTCAGACAATCCAGCCTAGCAATTTAAGCACTACGCCATCTTAGTGGCATCTGTCTGACCCGTAAAAAATAAGTCAAAACTACGGCACCTGGATTGCCTGAAAGTGCAGATTAAATCTGTTCTTAGATTTTTTTGCAACTTCATCATTATCATCATCTCAGCCAAAAGGCGTCCACTGCTGGACAAAGGCTCCCAAGCTGGTCACGGCTGCATTAGCAGTCGTTAACAACTGCCAATCCGCACTGGGCCCGCGTGGAGGTTTCCCTATCCGGCCCGGACTCCCTATCCATCCATAAGGTAGGCTCGTGCCCCAGCAGTGGAGACATAAAATGAGCTGATGAAAATGATGGTATCATTATAACAAGTGTAAATACTTATATAATATACTTATAATATCAACATATACACTATTAACCTTGTGTACAAAGCGTGACCGTCACAGATCTCGCTAAAAGATTCACTCGCATGACTTAAAATGTATTCTTATCTTCAAAGAACGTTAACTTGAGCGCGACACAAAAGGATGTTGTTTTTGTCAAAATATCATGCAATATTCATAAAGTGACTTCATCTTTCAATTTGTGGAGTATAAATACAGCATCTTTAGTAGATGCGATATTGTTTGATATTTTGATAAAAACAATACCATCTTTTCGGATACACTAACGTTATTGCACGCATTTCTTGCACTAGCGTCAGTGTTTTGTTTATAGGTAAATTTTAAGCGACGTCCGCCCGCGACTTCTTTCACGTGAACATCCCTATTATCCGGAAGGTTTAAAAAAAATGCGAATTTTTCATCTTATAGCTACTTACCAGTCGAATCTCAAGTTAGTAGGTTTCCTAGTTATTGAGATTTCATGATTTAGTCAGTGAGTATTAATTGAGTTTCAACGTAGTTTTCTTTTTGCACAAATAATGCCAATTCTGGTTAGGTATTTGTTTTTCCAATTCGTTTTGATGGATTAAATTTTTGGTATGGTAGGAACTTCAAAAATGTCAAGATATGGCAAACAGATGCTATGTATCTAGGTCCATATTTTATATCACTATATACAAATTTTGTAATCTAGATCTAAGGGTTCGTTTTTCGTTTTAAAGTTTTTATTTTATCATTTATAGATGAAGAGAATGACAACCAACCATGCATTTAAATTATTAATATTTGGCTAACCAAAATATCTAACTAAAATATCTTCCAACTTAAACCCGTAAAGTAATTACATACAATTAACGAGTCATTATCAGTTGTGGTCATGTTGTATGAGAATGCCATTAATCCCTCAAAAAGCAGGGAAAAGCAGATTACGTGTGAAAGTCGGAGGTTTTGAAATAAATGATTCAACCTCTTTGTACTCAAAAGCGGTTACTATAATTACCACCGGTTATGTGTAATGGCTGGCTGGGGCATAGTCGCAAGCGCAAGATTGTTCGACGCGTCTCCTTTATCTCTTCACTATTACCATGTGTGTAGTCTCCTTGTACAGGCATAACATACATGCCTATAAGGAGACTATTGCAACTAGATAGCAAATAGTATTAGTAAAAGTTATAGTCAAAAACCTTTTTGTAAAGTAAATAAAGATATTTTGATTTACGATTTTCTTGACAATGTCAATACTTAAATAAACAACTAGTTTTTGAAATAAAATAATGCTGATGTGTTAAACTTACACATAAACCTTCAGGCTTAATAAACAATGGCATCAGTACCCGGCAAATAGTTGGATATTTTTTATGATACACATCCAGATCTTGCTAGAGCATGGTTGGCATTCTGTGAGCGAAAAGTACAAAATTGACGTACTCATTTTAATTGTGAATCGTCTTGGTATATAATGTATCCAATTCAATGTAATAATAATAAATAATAAATAAATAATAATAGTAAAATATAACTAGAAAATGGAACAGACTTCAACAAAAGTAGACTTAAAACATGCGTTATCACCAAACACAGTGTGTACAATAATCCGTAACTCTTGCTGAGAATTGATCCCGGGATCTCGGTTTCTAAGAACGTAGTCTAACCACATGACCACAGAGGCAGTTAAATGTGTTTATCGCAATAAAAATATTCAATTTTAACTCTTAAACTTTATTCCTCCTTATTTCTCATTTGGTTAAGACTCAGAACGTTCAAAGTCTCAATCAATGAGAAATAATGTAAAGTCTAATAGTCTAAATCACTTAGGTAAAAGTAATAAAAACCGTTGTACAGCTAATTCTTTGAGAACTGCAACCGTGCAAGACATAGATATATCCACTCAGCTTAAGCCGATACAGATTGTCAGCTCATACGACACATTTACTTTCACTGGAGTAATATGTCACGACAAATATTACAGGAACCACTTCCATATCGGATTGCGGTAAATCGAAATACCTAATCTTTGTATTAGAAAGTAAATGCTATTGGTTTTGTCGTTTCTGCATTGGCAGTTACGGTAAGGAATTGTACAACCGTACATAATGCATTATGTTAGGATAGGCGTGAGCTAACGATGACTTTATTTTTTTATTAAAGATTAATATTAATGCGCATTTAACACAGTAATGTAGATCCTGTTGATCCATCCAGAAAGCTAATATACGCTTGTGTTACGTGTAAGTTCACGTGTCCCTATGAATATGGATAGGGAGAAGGGACATAAACCACCACACGGTGTGCCCAGTGTGAATTGGTGGCTGTTAACAACTTCTAATGCAGCTGGGACCAACGACTTTACGGGCCTTCCGAAGCTCGGAGAGCTTGAGGTGATACATTTTTTAGTTGAGGTGATCATCCATCCGATTACCGGTTTTTTCGATCGCAGACCAGGCGCGTAAACCACTGTACTATCGAGTTCGAGCGTTGATATGATACCGCTTATTTAAGTGGGTTTTAGTCTTAGTGGTTGGTTTTAGTGGTTTTAGTAAACACCTCGGAGTTGGATTGCAAAACTCAAATGGCGTTGGGCAGGACACGTGGCGAGAACCAGTGATGGTCGGTGGAGTAAAACCCTCCTAGAAAAACTGCCGAAGACGGACAATTGGAGCGCTGGCCAACCACCTGCTAGATGGGCCAGAGATATACAGCTGGTCGCTGGAAAAATCTGGATGCAATCACCTCAAAACAGAATTGATTGGCGTAACATGGAGGAGGCCTATGCCCAGCAGTGGGTATAGATACGGGCTCAAAATGATGATGAGGTAACCACGATTTTTCACATTCGATCTAAGCGTCTATCCTTTCGGTTACTGACGACGCTTAATTTTAATATTTAAGTTAGTTAACCGGAATCCCTCGCCGCCCCCAAACAAGCCCGGTGAAGCTGAAAATGCCGTCTGAGGCAATCAGCAATCTCTCTCCAAAAAAAAAGTACATACCTAGTCAATGAATTTGTACTCATCAACTATAGCAGTAACTCGAGACTGACAAGAGGTCACCCTATGGCCACGGACCCTGGCATGGCACGGGGTTCAAAACATCAGGATACAATTAAAATAAATGTTTAACGTTTGCGTATTAAGATAAGAATATAATATTATGTACCTACATTATGGTACGACCACATTCCCTTAAGACAGCTATTTTCCTTTTAGGTACATTCCATTAATATAAATAATTGCTTCCCTTGACATTCAGTGATCGTCGAACAATTAAAAAACAAGCAAACATCGCGAAGATGATCACGGCGAATCAATCAAGATTCGACCTTTCGATTTACGCGGAATAAAGCAGCCAGCGATATAAATCACTAGTTGTTGCCCGCGACTTCCTTCGCAAAGACTACAGTAAAAAAAAAAAGTATCCTGTATGCTGGTCTGGGTCATGGTCTGTATATGAGGAAAGTTTCAATAAAATCCATTCAGTAGATTTTACGCGAAAGAGTAACAAACATCCATCCATACTTACAAACTTTCGCGTTTATAATATTAGTAGGGTATATAGTGACATAACAATAAGCGTTTTACTGAGAAATCAAACGTTTTGGGTTACATTTCCGTGTAGTAAACTTCTCATTTGGTAAAGAGATTAAATGTAGTAGTAGTAACTATATACCTATTGCTCCACTGCTAGGCGAAAGCCTTCGGCATTGTAATCAAGTGTAATGTTTGTTTTTTCTTTTAGATGATAGCTTCGTGCGATTAGCACATTTAGCCAATGTCAAAGTAATTTTTCTTATAAGTAATACATAATTAAACAATTTTTTTCTTTCCAGTATGATGATGATGATGAAAGATAATAGAAATAAGAAGTGAGAAATGATATACCCCCCAACCCCTCGAGTATCTCAGTAAAGATGTGGGGTTTCACTAATTCCTCGGGCGGACTTCTTGAGAGAATTTGAAAAGCGAAGTTTCACTGTTTAGTTTCATTTGCCAACACTCATGCGCACTTACTATATCCACCATTATTTCACATTAGTATTCGATCTATCACAAATTTTAGAAAATAAAACAATACCGCAGACATGACTTTTCACTTTCCCGCCAGGAAGTCTCAAGTGTAATGCTATGTTTAATGTTATTGTGTTCGGTTTGGTTGATGGAAGATTTTATTGAAGACTTGTGTGTTGTACTTGATTGTATTGCTACCACTTTCAATCTGACTGACTAATCACAAAATCAGGTTAAGTTTTGATGGTTCCCTAAATAACGTATATATAACTTCCTTGAAAAATATAAAACGTTACCGGATATTGAATTGCATAAATCCATTGATTAATACATAGTCTCTCGGGTTTCAAGATACGGGTGTGTATGCTGCCTTTATCGCGGACATTTGCATAGTTATGTACACACGCCTGCACATCAACCTACCACAAACTGTCAAATTTCCTCAATACACTTTGAACCTTATCTCTAAGATGTATGGTTGAAAATTAATTGAAAAAATTTGACAGTTTTGGATAGGTTGATGTGCAGGCATCTGTACCAGTAAAAGCGCTTGTATCGTCAATATTACTATGTTAGTATGTAACCAACTGTGGTGTACACCTGTACACACAAATTGGTTCCTACGTAGCATTCAAACATGCTATCATATAAAAATGTTTTTGTTTTGTTTATATAATTTTAACGCGAAACAAATTACAAAAACACAAATGTCGAAAAAATTTCCACGAGCAGGATTTGAACCTGCACCCTTCTGAGATACCGGGTCAGGTTTTCTTCCAACTGAGCTATCGTGGTTCTAACCAGCCCGCCGAAATGCGCCTATTCAATGTCAACAACTACCGTCTAGCCTTTGGCTTTCAAAGTAAAAAGTAAATAGTGTTGAATAATTTCGGCGTGCTGTTTAGAACCACGATAGCTCAATTGGAAGAGCACCTGACCCGGTATGTCAGAAGGGTGCAAGTTCAAATCCTGCTCGTGGAAATTTTTTCAACATTTGTGTTTTTGTAATGCCATCATATCTCATTACCAAGATTCATTATGCCAAAACAAGTTTTTAGAATCTTTCGTTTCTCGTATATTTTTTGCAAACAACATGTCAAAAGCTTAGATTGTTTAAAAAAAGAGATTATTGGTATGTATGTAATTATTATTGTTTATGTATATTAACAGTACTTTCAAATACATAATACGCTTGTGGCGCTTATCATCATTTAAAACCAGCCCGTATCAGGTCACTGTTGGGCATAGGTCTCTATATGCTTCCGAGTCCGATTTTTCGTTCTTCATTCAACTGCTGCCAGCCAGCCACTTTGCATATTATATAATCGTCGCTTCACCTCCCTTGAGGGCGTTCTTGGTATAGCTAAGTCTTAGTTTCTACTCCAGAACTCGTCTACCCTAGCGCCTAAGATATAATATTTATTGAAAATATTATATTGAAAAATGATTTATATATATATATATATTATATGTGTAAATAATTAGATGAAAAGCTATTACTGTAGTAGAAACGGCAAAATGAGTTAACATCAGCAGTTTGTTTAAATGTTTTTAATTATTCCCTGTTTTTTTTTGTTTACTAGACATATTACATTAAAGTATTTCAGCGTTCTAGTACAGTCAGCAGCGGAAGTAACTACTTTTATTAACTAATAACAAACTTAATAATTTAGCAGGCGCTTGTCAATTTCTAGTAAAGCTATTATGACATGGTATTAAATTGGTCAGCGTCTTCCACGGCTGACTGTACCTAATTTCATCGGAAAAATGAGGTTAGAACAGGTGATGCAGGAAGCATACCTATATACGAGTTGATTATCACATATCTACGTTTTGTTTGTATCGGCCTAATTGGTAATTCCATACAATGTATATGGTTTTAAATAAATAAATAATAATAATGACATACCGTATACGTACTATACATCGAAAAAAAAACCCACCTTCGAATATTAGACAAAGCGCATTGTCACTCGACCACCGAGGGTAAATTACAGAGGCGGTTGACAAAAACACTTTTCAACTATTCCAAAAACTTAAAATAAATCTAGTAAATATAGATATCCAGTGTTTCAATATTGGCAACAGTCTACATCACTGGTACTGAATGGAGTGCAGTGAACTTTGTTGTGTTCGTTCATTCTTCATTAACTTCGAATCAGGTGCGGTCAACCAGAAACTCACCTGTTCGCCACATCACACCTCTGTAACAGAAGATAGAAATGTAGACTATAGCTCCTCTATTGAAAACTAGTTCATAATGGAAGCGTCTGTAGCCAAACGGAGAGATAGATAGACGGGTTCAATATAAAATATTTGGTTCAATCCTCAAAGTTCGAGTTGACTCTGATTTGAACCCGTACATAATACTAGCCTTTTCACTTTCTGCAGGCCGCTGAAATACGATTACGGATGTTTTAAAATATCAGAATAGACGCCCTGTGTTGCTGCCAACGTATTTTATTTAAAATATAACATTAGTACATAACATTAGTACCTTGTTATGAAACATTTTATACATATGTGCTGCGTTTATTTCACATTTTACTTTAGCCTCACGTTTGCCTTAAATCTATACAGGACGGAACTTGTAATATAATTCCAGTATCAGCACTAGTTTACTATTTTTCGTAAAACGGAACACATCCTATTTTTTATAATTTAACGGTAGCTTGTAACAAATACACAGTTTTAGGGGACTAACATCTCAGTAATGCTGTGTCCACTGAAATCACGGGTTAAAAAGTTCAGGATAAAATAAACCGAACCGAGCTTTAGAAAACGCCACACTTTTAGAAACAGAAAACAAAATTAAATAAACCCTCTTTTGTTTATCGCATTATTCACTTCTCTTGAAGACTCTTTGTAGCAGTTGTACAAGTAAATACAGTACTGTAGGAAGGCCAAAATGAATTTCATTACCAACCTTTTGCGCCATTATCTTGTAAATGCCCGTGTTTGCCGTCGAGTTTCACAATCTGGGAAACAAAAGCCACCTCACGTTATTCCATGTTTTGTTCGTAATGGTATTTGAAAGGAGTCAAAGTGCTATCCTACACGCAGTGTGTAACAATGAATATTCATAAGGAAAAGCGCTTCACCTGAGCAACTGTTAATAGGTCTTAAATTATTCATTATTAACATAAACAGATACTTCGTTTAAAAATGTAAACGCTGTCTTTGCATGTCGTCTGGTGTGAAATTGCGTAAGTACAGAAGACAGCATAGGTTGGTTAACACGTAGGTCTGCCGCTAACACACAGATTTCTAATGATATTGGTAGATACTCGTATTATTTTTTTTAATATATAATGTATTTAATTTTAATATTAACAAATTTTTTTTTTATATTTTAATTAAATTAAATTAGAAAATTAAATTATTAAATAAGTACTAATATGTCTTGAAAAGTTCAATATTTAAATCAAAATGCCTTTGGTAAGGTCAATTTAGGAACTTACTGGTATTTCATTTCTACAGCGAAGTAAAAAAAAAGCATAGCAAACAATTCCTGATAAATAAAAGTATGCGATAAGTATATAAAAATATGCCAATTGGCATAGATAACAAAAATTTGTTTTATTACATATATTGTTATTATTCTTAGAGGAATAATAACAAAAATCATCGTTAGGGGGTCAATGATCGCTTACAATCAAGCAGACATATTGTGTGTTTGAAATAAATGCAGGTCAATACGTATTATCGAAATATTCATACCGAAAAAAATGCAAGCTTACGATTTGCGTATCAACGACAACCCAGTTCGAGTATTGTTCGCCTCTTGGTAATGATGCAACGATATTTGCAACATCAGTTCATATGACACATTTGTATGTCTGGCTTGTAGTTGACCTTTAATTGCCACTGTCAAAATAACTTGTCCATCCAACTTTATCGATTGTAGTAGATACTTTGTATATAAAGTACGTACAGGTACTCGATCCTGATTGACTGGTAAGTAAATATTTGCATCGCACCTTTACAGCTCCTTAAAAAGGTATTGCAAACAACTTTCAACTAAAATGAGGTCTAGGGCTCTTGTCTTCTTAAAAATTATTGTAGAAGGACATAGTTGGATTTTTAAAATCCTTAAGAATATGCCAATCTAAAAAATACGTAGTAGATATATATGTAGACAATGATACACGCGCGCTACAAAAACTTCTTGGGTTATTGACATCGTAGTCAAACTAGTTTTGTGTACAGAATGATTAATTGTGAGACCGAAGCAGAGTCAAAATTATTTAACATAATCTAACTAACACAAGTCCCTAAACACAATCTTAGGGGTCATGATTAAATAATAACAAAGGCAAGCAATGTGACTTTCCGAGTCGTAAAATCGCGATTGCTGTCCGTTGCCATCTTTGTTTACGTAACGGCACAGAAGAACTTGTAAAATAAAGTCTCTCTGTGATAAATAAATAAAGAAGGTACAATGGGATGTCTTCACACAGTAAACTTTGATGATGTTGTTAAAAAAGCGAAAATCTAAGATTTATGTTAAATCAAAAAACTTGCTCGCAGTGCCTCCCTACATACTAGTTCTTCGAGATATGTAGATAGATAGATAGATAATACTTTTATTGCAACACTGAATAAACATGAACAAAAATATAAATAATTAACAAAGTTACAATTTGGCGGTCTTATCGCTTAAAAGCGATTTCTTCCAGACAATCAGTAGTATGTATGTAGGTAGATACTTATTGCACCTTATTCCTAAATTTAATCTAATATCCACGATACCCACTTCAATTCGTCATTGAGTAATGGTCAATAAAAAATATTTCTCAATTTTTTATCAATTTTGGTATGTTATATGACGCCCTTAATAATGTGTTCCATGTAGGTACTAAAATATTTCAATTGTTTTATAGAACGTTGTTTTCAAAGGTGTTCTTCTGCTACGCTTGATTGATTGACCTAATATTAAGCTTTAAGTCACTTCAACCAGATCTAAATTTAAAACGCAAGCAAAAACATTGAATAATAAAAATATTTTGTAGCTTGTGCCACACTGAATGGCTGAGTGCAGTTCATTGAGGTTGAACCACAATGTGGTTCTATAGGAGCTGGCAAAGGCGAGAGAGAACCTTGTTCCGACGCGTGAAAGCCTCCAGTCAGTTCAGCTATAGAGTAAACAGTCGTCGGAGCAGTGTTGGGACTAAAAATATCAAGTGGCACTGCAAATGCTAAAATCTAAACAACATTTGTATCTTGTTTGAACCTCAATGATGTTCTATACGAGTAGGCTAAGGTGAGAGAAAACCTTGTTCTAGCGAGTAAAAGTCTCAGTCAGCTTACAGCAGTCGGAGCAGTGATGGGACTGAAAATATCAAGTGATGAAATGTTACAAATAGTTTCAGACGATGGACTGTGACAATATGAAATAAAAAAACAGCGCATGCACAGGAAAAACCTAATAAGAAACCTAATAAGAGATTGTCAATGCAACAAGAAAATAAGAAAAATAAAAAGTAAACCTGTAACGAATCGAGTTCGTTTGAGAAATGATACCAATTAGCTTATTAACATCAGATCCTCACGTTACACAGCTATTTTCACAAAATCATGTTACAAAAAAGTTAAGAGTACAAATCTTAAAACAGTTGTTCAAACAAACGTTCTACTTAGAACACAGCCGTTCTTCTGTTACGATCATTCGAGCTACTTTCTAGATATTGAATTTTCCGTAGGACTTCTGTCTGCGTGTTTGCACATGCTAACAGCACTACACACGTTGACACATAACGAATTGATAATATTAAACTAGATAATGCAAAACCAAAGGTCTACGCATTATTAGTATGGTCGAGATAAACAAATGCCTATTTAACTCAATATGAAATTATTTGGTGTTAATTGTTAAGTGTTACACCAACAAAATAATTTGAATATACCTATAAATGTAGGTTTTAATTCTCTTATTAAAAATACATTATTGTACATTTATAATGAATAACAGGTATACACAAAGACGTATATAGCTTATTATAAATAAATATACATAGATTAAACTTACAAACATAATATTATGGAAATAATAAATTATTTCACTTTTATACCTCAAATAATATAATGCCCATTTCCATAATTTTGAAATGTCAATGTCAGTGGTGATACAATTATCACATAAAATATCACATTATAAAAGAGCGATTTTAAAATATCACCAGTGAACATGCCTACACTGGCGGATGCCATTAAGAAATATCCGCTTCTCTGATGAAGTGTTAGAAACTCCTTGAAGAGATTGAACCAGAGCTTCTCATACGCCTTTTAAATTTCACGTTTTTGTTATTGCAAATTAGTCCTTGTCGCTTCTTTTAGTAACTAATGTTTTTTATTTATTTATAGGTAATTTGGAACGCCCGCCGCGCTGTTATCTTCTAAATGGTCTGGTAAAAGAAATATCTATATTGAGTGACTTGTGATTTTATACTCCAAAACGTTAAACATTTTCATTGTCTAGGTATTTGTGTGTGAACTAATAAATAATCGTGTGTGCCTTCCTAGAATGTTTATAAGACTCTCTTAAATATCATAAATCATAAGGCAGACAAAAAAAATCTTCATAAATATGTAAATCAGGCCCAAAATATGTTCGTCCATTCACTCTTTATAGCTTATAAACTCCTTCATAGCTTATAAACGTCATACTGCTGGACTCATATAGGTACACTATGGGAACATCGGGCCAACAAACAATTGCGCTGGTAAAATACGAATACTTCTTTTAAAAACTACCATCTTACGATAAAAACCAGGACCAATAGCTTCACATGCCTTTCAAAACACGAAGGTGTTCGAGATTTTTTAAATATAATCGCCCATCGGTGACCCGACCTCGCAAAAGTTGCTTAATTTGCAAGATCACAATGCGCAAACGCACACCGCTGCTCCTTCGAGCTCCTATTTCACAGTATCTGCTCTAAAATCTTTTGTTTTTGCTTTCATCATTTGTTTTTGTATTTTTTTTGCCGACGAAATATATGAAACAAATCGCCGCTAGTGTCGCTAGTGCAATGAGTAAATAAACAGCCTCAATGGAAATAATCGTTATGATGGCGACTGTAAGCCTATACCATATGCGTCACAGCTAATCTTAGCTCCGCGGTCGGCGCCTCACGAACTACCTGACTCACGATCCTAATCCAACTGCGACAGTCATCACGAGTATTGTTCGGTAATTAGCAGAAACAATATTCATTTGAACATCTTAATTAGGCAAATTTAATGCAACATTTACTTGCCTTACAGCTCGATGAACTATCGATAGCCAAAGAGATGTCTATCAGGGTGTCTAGTCTAGTGCATGTTTTAATTGACATTCGATCACCTTAAAAAAATGGCGAAATTTTAACTCTTCTCGTTTTCCACCAGAAGGCGATGCTTCAATGCCATAAAATTCTCGTTTTTATTAACTTGATCGAAAGGCAAATAAAACTCGCACTAGAAACCCTGTTGAGTGACGTTGTCGATCGATGAACAAAATACAATATATTAATTGTTTGCCGTTCTTCAGCAAGAAGACCATCCTTATTTTTAAAGTCATGTTGAGCTATCAAGGTGTTAAGGTGTGTATGATAAGGTGTACCTTGTTGAAAATTCATAGTGGTTTTAAAATAATATACACATAGTTAATAAATGATAATTGATAATAGACACACAAATTTCCAATACATATTTACCTCCGACGGGTCATTATTTATTTATTTCACAATTATGGGCGGTATTAAATATCTTGTTTTGTTTCGAAATCTTTAAACTTTATAGCTCCTTGGTTTTTAATTATTCCCAATTATTCAAATGTATCTAATACATAAACAACATATTATTATTTAAATATTAAACATTTATATTATGATTTTAATTAAATGTTAATTTTATGAAACCGTTATATAAATATCGGCAAACGAAGTGTAGGACGCCCTTAGACTAGGTGGAGCGACGATCTCCGCAAGGTGGCTGGCAAGAGCTGAATGAGAGTAGCCGCGGATCGTGCTCAGTGGCGTGCACTTGGAGAGGCCTATGTCCAGCAGTGGGCTAGTATAGGCTGATGATGATGATGATATAAATATTAGAAATGTCGTAAGTCACGTTCTATTAGCAGTAACTATAATATTACTATTAATTACAGCTCTCAGTACATCTATAATCTAGATCCGTATGGCTATAAATACAATACCAATGGTCTTACACTAATTAGAAATTATTACGCACAAAGCCTATCGAGTAATAAAAAAAATAATAGATGATGATTAATTATCAGCATTGCCAATAATCTAGTTTGTTAATGATTGTTTATTCAATCGAATAACTGTGTCGGTCATTAGGTACGATTAGAAACTAATTTTCAACTTTGATGAATTCATTTATAAATATGGACATCAAGTTTTTTCAAGTGTAATACCCGTTCATCGGACGAATAATAATGATAATGATTAAAAGTATAATCTTTTACTGTATTAAACCTTAAAAGATTGAATAGAGGATGCATAGAAAAACTAAGACGTATAAATTAAATTGGAACACTCTAACATAAAGAAATTGCAAAGTAATTACCTCATTATACTCATATACTTACTGTCTCACAGACTGCTGGGTAAAGGTCTTCATCATTGACATCAAGTCATCGCTACAATTGATGGGTATTGGTTGTTGACTTTTTCATCATGCTTGCCAAATGCTGGTTGGTGAACACAAACCCGGGAAAAACCTTTTGCCCGACCAGGGGCCCAAAATTCAAAAAATTCAAAATTCAAAAATCATTTATTCAGTTTAGGCTACAAGTAGCTCTTATGAATGTCACTATGCCATCCCGACCGCCTAACCGATTGCTTTGGCTACGTGTATAGTTTATGACGTCATCTTGTCATCTAGCTAATAGGTATAAGCGTATATCTGAAGCTATAGCCTATAGCTTTCGATATTGTTGTCGTAGGCGGTACGAAATGACAAGATGACGTCATAAACTATACACGTAGCCAAAGCAATCGGTTAGGCGGTCGGGGGGCAGGGCATTGGACTCGGGACCTCCGGATATCGGGTTTACTAGAGTATTGCCACTCGCGTTGAGGCATTAAAAATACATATAATTTTACTTGTAAAACTGCATCATCATTAATCACCTTTAGTATACGTCCCACAGTAAAAAATTGCAAGTTGGGAATATAGCTTAATGTAGGTCAACTGATATCGTTGTATCGATACTTGTTATCACTGCATGCCTTTATTTATTTTTAATAATAATTTGTTATTCCTTATCTGAGGAATTCGGGTCAATGTTATCGAACATATGATAATCATCATTCAGTATCATCAGTAAGTCAATAAAATTGTCACTATCAGTTCTATTTGTGTTTAGATGCAATAAAGCCTACTGTGTTTTGTCCCCATTAATAAGAAATAGGTATGTTATGTTTCCGACGATCTGGTGGAGGTCGCGGATAGCCGTTGGATGCGAGCAGCACAAAACCTGTCGTCGTGGAATCTTTGGGGACGCTTTTTTTCAGCAATGGCAGTCTTTTGGCTCAGATAATTATGTTAATTGTTTGCCTTTAGATTTAGTGAAGAAGTCTACTCACATCAAATTACACTATGTACCTTCCAAACCAAACTCCTAACTTTATACCAATACGTTTGTAGTACATTTATTATGTTACTTAATCGGAAAATTACTCCCAAAATAAAATAAGAAACGACACAAATTAAAAGGTTTACCACAAACACACCTTCTATACTGACTACAAAGAAAACGTTTGGAACAGCAATATCTTTGTTTGCTTGTAGAAATTTATTTGTCGGTTGGTATGTACCGTCTGTTTCTAGAATTGTCAGAATTAATGGTTTCCGTACCAAACGTACCAGATATCTTTTTTCCAATTGTCCGAAGTGATTTACTCTAAGAAACTGTGAAAGAAACTCGGTGATCTTCAACTTAATTTACCACGTATTCAGGTAATAATATTATAGGCAAATAAACTCATAAAGGCAAGCGCAGAATGAAGGCGATGTTCTAATTTGCATGGAAAAGGTAACATTTTAGGCATCTCATATCCATAATAACATTTTGACGCCCGTCTTTATGATTCAAGGAAGAATATCGCCTGAGGCTTACAGCCGCGCCGTTCCACATTTTGATCTCGTTTGTATTCCGATACATCGCCACAGTCGCGGCCCCAATACTGATGGCCAAACAATACACTTCCAGAATGATTTTTCACTAGAAACTTTCCGATTTCGAATCAATGACATGTCCGAAAACGATTGTGATGTTTTCTTATATCGTTTAATTTACTTGCTCAGTATCTAAATTGTATAGCTTTTGAATAATTTTTGTTTACAAAATAACATGTTAATTGTTTTAAGATGGTACAATTTAGATGCTCATCAAATAAGTTACGCAATGAAGTAATCTTAAGTAAGTAGGCTTCATATTTCATTATATATGTATCCTTGTACAACAACAAGTTTCATAAAAGCTTTATGCGAGCAATACTCGTAAAACATACGAATAATGTCTCCAAGCAAACAACAGACAAAGGCTTCTCATACACAGACCCTTTCTATGTTCAGAACAGAATTAATCCACTTACTCCAATCTCCATTGTTATGGTAAATGTAGTCGGACACAATAAATAACTTCTCTGGTAAATATGCATTACAACTGAGCTCATTTACTTGCTGAACATCAACAATGTGGCACTAAACATAATCCTGGAATTGTTTGTCTTATTACTATTATCTTATTTGAACACGAGCCAAGTTAGGGACAGATACAGTTAATAACTGTAATATTACATTTATTTTTGAAAAGATAAATGTATGCCAGTGTATATTGTTATAAGAAAGAAATATTTCGGTATTTATTTTTTGTATATTTTTTGTCTTAATATTAAGACAATTATATAATTATATAAGATAATGGGTGTTAATGACGGTAGTTGTTGACATTGAATGGGTGCCTTTGGCTTTCAAAGTAAAAAGTAAATAGTGTTGAATAATTTCGGCGGGCTGGTTAGAACCATGATAGCTCAATTGGAAGAGCACCTGACCCGGTATGTCAGAAGGGTGCAGGTTCAAATCCTGCTCGTGGAAATTTTTTCAACATTGTGTTTTTGTAATTTGTTTCGCTACAAAAATTTGCGTTAAAATTATATAAACAAAACAAAACCATTTTATAAATAGCTTGCCTAATTCTTAACTGATCTTTAGTATTTGTAAAAATATTATAATCGGGTGTTAATGACGGTAGTTGTTGACATTGAATGGGTGCCTTTGGCTTTCAAAGTAAAAAGTAAATAGTGTTGAATAATTTCGGCGGGCTGGTTAGAACCATGATAGCTCAATTGGAAGAGCACCTGACCCGGTATGTCAGAAGGGTGCAGGTTCAAATCCTGCTCGTGGAAATTTTTTCAACATTGTGCTTTTGTAATTTGTTTCGCTACAAAAAAAAAACAAAAACATTTTACTCCTAATTGTTATGAGAGTATTGTGTTTCATGAAAATATAAATACCTTAAGATAATATTCTTTATTTGCCAATTTTTAGTGAAGAGCTTGACCTGCTATTTCAGTAATATAATCTCTTTAAAATTAGTCCCGAAGCATACTTGAGGAATCCAACACAACTTTACCAATCTTCCTTTTCTGGCAATTTAGTCGGATGTTAGTTTTTAAACAAAAACTATTTGTGACAATGTCTAATGCTACAAACCCCACAAATCTAGTTTAATTTTCTCGTTCATGATTTACGGCACTACAGGGGCAGAGCACTAAAATGGTATAAATTTACTCTTTAGCTTCGTAATTTAAACCCTGTTCTAGGAATACACCGCCAACCGATCGTAAGTGTGAAGGGCTCCCATTTCGACGGAACAGTTGACTTCACACGTTCCTTTTCTTTTCCGAGAAAAGATCTTTCGAATTGGTGCTGTTACGTAATTGCCCCCGCTTGTATTGTTATGGGGACGTTGTTGTAACACTGCCCGTTGGTACACAGTAGATTTATCATAACATAAAACTATTATCATTGTATGTAGTTCCCATGAAATTAACGAGATTGAGCTGTTGAACCTCTAAATTTGTTTAGAAGAAATAATAGCATTATTTTCATGCTTTATTGTTATTTCATTAAAATTAGCCAACGCTCGTATTCCTTTTATTCTATTCTAGATACCATTCACATTTTTATAGTTCATGATACAATCTTTATTTGCTGCAAACATTTTTATTTCACTTCGTAAACTACAGCTATTCTCAAATATTTTTAACTGCCGAGAATTCACGACTCCGTGGGAATAAAAACTTCATAAACGTTAAAGTCAAGGGGACTATTGCAGAGCTAATGATAAAACGATATGCAACAGTGTCTGCGACGCATTGCCAATAGAAGTTACTTACACAAACGTCTGCTTATGGGATAGTAATTAAAAACTTGCAGACAATTTCATGTCGAAATAATTTATGTTGACGGACATGACAGGCAGCCATATTTTATTACAACATCCATCTGTTACTTCATCGCATACCTATTTGATTTGACTGCGCGCGATCGAGTATGGAATACAAGAGATAAGAAAGCGAACGAACGAAGGTACCAGAAGTAGGGATGGGCAGGTCACGTTGTCTGCAAGCCGGATAGCAGGTGGACCAGAAATGCTGGTCTCAAACTTTAATTTTGTTTAATAGATAAGAAAATAATGTTGGTGTATATAAAGATAGTGAAAAGCTGCCTACAGATGATAGGATACTAAGGCAGAATACAAAAAGGAATGACGAAAGCAGAACTCCCATAAAATAGAATATGTAATAGTTATTTAAACCAATTGGGTGGGATTATTAGGGTGTGTTGTTTTTAAAGGTTTAAGAAGATCTATTTTTTATTTGTAAAAAGGGACTTGGTACTTATACATAATCAAGTAACCAGTCGTACAAACCATTGCAAGACTTTTTACTTTTTATTCTTTTAAGTGCTTGCTGCACTGAAGCTAAATTAAATATTTATAAAATTTATAAAATACAGTGAAAAAATACTGTTGGCAATAACCGTTGGATAGATGCACTCAAAAAATTAAAAAAACCGGCCAAGTGCGTGTCGGGCTACGCGGAGTGTAGGGTTCCGTAGCCCATCTCAATAATGCGAATCTTGAGAAGAGGGCTTTTATGAACATTTATTTAATGTAGATACTACCGGTTTCACACACCTGACAAAGTTATTTAAGTAGTTCCCAACTAGGAATTTGTACTGCGCCAAGTACATTTTATAAGTTGGTCGACTGTTACTTGTAAACTTGTAAAACCTACTTAGCTGTGATCATTTTTCTCTTAACTTCATCATATATACAATTACCGTGAATTTTTTCACATTTCCAAAAAGAACCATTTGGCTGCCAAATCAAGTGTCAAAACCCCCCGTTTTGACACTTGATTCTAAAAAAATTTTGCACTTTAAAGCTTAATAGTTCACAAACGGATGCCTCAATCAAAAAACTGTTTCCACAAACCCGCAATATTTTTAGAATTGCTATCCAACGACACCCCACACTATGGGGTAGACAAGAAAAAATACTTACATCCCCACTTCACGTGTATGGGAGATAACCAAAATTTTACTTCACCACTTTGTTGGCGTTTCTAGTACTAAGAGTCTATGAGCTAGGCTGGGGACAGACAGACGGACATGGCGAAACTATAAGGGTTCCTTGTTGACTACGGAACCCTAAAAAGCAGTGACAAAATGCAGCGCATACGTCATAAAAAAAAGTAAAGTTTACTATAGCGTTGTGTTATTAAATTATGGTATTTCATCTGTAAAGATGAATCTGCATAGCCATCGGTTGCAGTAACCGTTGGATAGATGGCACTCTGTCGCTAATAAGCAGTCAAAATTCAAAAAGCAGTGAAAAAATTCAGTGCTTACGTCAGCCTCCCGGTAGCATAGCGGTCAGTGCAGCCGCCCGTATTGCGGAAGACCGCAAGTAGCGTGGCAAGAGTGGGCGTTTAAATTTTTCACTGAATTTTATAAATTTTATAAATATTCATTTCAAGAAGTTAAAAGTCATAAAAGGCAAACTATATCGTCTTAATATTTTCAATGACCAAGATCAAAACAGTATCAGATTAGCTTAAAGTTTAGTTTTGACATAACACTGTCTCTAACATCTCAGACTTTTTGAAATTGTAATTTGTTCGCAACTACTTTGCGTAAAATTATATTTAACCATAATCTTAGACATGATTCAATTGAACCTTGATACCACACACTTTAAAAGCTGTACGCAAATATTTGCGAACTTTGAAATCACTTATTTGTAGTTTAATAGATACTAAGAGTCCTTGTAAACAATATCAAATACTGATGTCATGACTTCTGAGATAACAAATTTCGTAATAACATCTATGTCGTGAAATCTTATGTTGATAGCAGTAAAGTCCGCAATTGATTGTAAAATTAAATGCACTTACATACACTAGCTCGCCAATGTCGATGCCCACGCGCATCTGTTGACAGTTCATACTCATAAAAGTAAGCATTTATAATGTAAGAATATGGATAATAGGTGGCCTATGACCTTATTGCAGAGCTTTATAAGAAACTAAGATTTTAGGATTTAAGAATTGTAGGAAAATAAGAATATTGATAACAGTGTCAAGTTGAAAACATCTCTTTAAATTTCACCGTTTATAGTTAGAAGAAAAAAAAAACAAATTGTAAAAAAAATCCACCAGCGGGATTCGAACCCGCACCCCATGGACTTAATTTTTTTGAACACTGTGTTTTTTTTTTCAAATTGTAATTTGTTCGCAACAATATTTGCGTATAATTCTAAATAACCGTAATTCTACCGTTTATCTTTTTAATGATCAAAGCGTAATACTTTTGTATTGTTTCAATCTCATTAATAATAATAATAGACGCTGCTATAAAATCTCACTTATCTGATTTAACAATAAACATTAAAAAGTACAGTAAACAAGCTACCTTTGTCGGTAAGATCTACTCACTGACAAAAATGTAATTAAGAGATAACGTTGATATCAGTTGCCGTGATTCCAAATATTGTAACCTTTTTTATTGTAAAAAGAAAGCCTTTGTCATTCAACTGAATTCAATATTCTATGATCTACGTCAACGTAAGCCATTACATAAATTAAAAAAGAACTTCGTTAGTATGACTAATAATAATATATATTTAAATCATCTGATTTTATTAAATGTGATTTTTAAATTGTAACTTGACTAATGTGATATTATTAGATACCTAAGCAAATTGTTGTTTCACCGAAATTATTAATAAAGATTTATATTAAAAAACTAAGACTTTGATTATTTGATGTAGACACTTATAGTTACACTTTGCTATTTGACTGTACTTTTGATAAAAATATTCAACTAATTAATTTTATCGCACTAAAACGAAATCGGGGGCCTCCACCACGGGGGCGTCACACACCGGGGGCCTAACACACTAACCCAGGTAGAGACTTCTTGGCGGGAATTTGAAGAGTCATGTCTGCGGTTTAGTTTTATTTTCTAAAATTTGTGATATGTCGAATATTAATGTGAAATAATAGTGGATTATTAACCGTTAAGTGTTCGTAAGTGTGCATGAGTGTTGGCAAATGAAACAAAACAGTGCAACGTCACTTTTCAAATTCTCTCAAGAAGTTCGCGTGAGGACTTAGTAAAGCCCCACATCTTTACTGAGATACTCGACGGGATGGGGGTATATCATTTCTCACTTCTCAATTCTATTACTATTCATCATCATCAATATCATCATACTGAA
This sequence comes from Eudonia truncicolella, assembly GCA_949315975.1. Taxonomy (NCBI): domain Eukaryota; kingdom Metazoa; phylum Arthropoda; class Insecta; order Lepidoptera; family Crambidae; genus Eudonia; species Eudonia truncicolella. Next base: position 8,736,682 of record OX438826.1, on the reverse strand, counting down.
AGGAAATATTGTTTATTTATGTATTACTTGTATGAAAACTAAAGAAAAAAAAACACATAGGTAGTTTGCCGCATAACGTCAATTACTATTTCTTTTGTTTTTTATTATTTAACTCGTTATGAGCTTCAAAACAAAAAAAACACTTTAACATGCACCTTACCGCACATGTACCTATTTGAGATAGTGGTGAAGAATCTAAAAGTCTAAACATAACTTAACAAAGACTCAATACGTCTTTATATAAATCTTCATAACGATAGACATTGCAACTGTACAAATGTGTTCCAAAGAACTACAGGCGATAGAGCAAACACGTTTTTAAGAACACACGCACCAATTCTACCTACCACAGCTCCGTTGACCAGAATGACAAGTACTTTCTGGATAATTTATTGGTTTGGACTCGTAAACCACGAGCCCAAGACTGACATCATCGTGGGCCGGCATGAATCATTAAATGTCGTTTCCCTGTTCCTCAACACCTTACTTATACAACAGTTTACCTGTATGTATAAAAGATATCACGCAAGACACGTGTGAAAGTCCATAAATATATAATGTGGAAAAGTGTTGGCTAAGTACGGCAAATACCATAAAAGTAACCGATGGAGACATTAACTATCTTTCCATTTATGACATGAACGTGCTCCTAGAATGGAAGTATATAGGACTGACATACAATTATTACCATGCTAGTTCCAATTTAATAAGGTACAACATTGGGCACCCAAAATTTTGAGGTAACTTTGACGTTAAAGTTTAAGACGCAGTTCTTAAAGCAATGAGATCACGCTCGTGAATAACTCTTTCAAATAGATTATGCGTTTCAATTTTAATGAATCATCTAAATGCAAGGTAAATAAAAAATCAGAAAAAATTACAAGAAGAGCGTTTCAGAAGAGTATCAATGACAAAAGCAATTAAATGTAGTTAAGATGGTATGTATTACTTATACTGTTGGCAAAAGCACTGCTGCTTTTTTTCAACACTGCTTTGAAGTTTAAACGGAATACTGAATTGTGTTAACCCTCATAAAAGTTGCTTTTAAACTTAAGTTATGCCCTTTGTACACTTATACCTACTAATGCCTTAACTTTGTTGTCCCCATAGTAACTTAGTTTTCTAAGACATGAAGTGGCAGTGCCGTGTTTTATAAAGCATGTTACACATACACGTCTGCTTCGAAACCATTCCTCACGCGGAATTCATTGGAATTGCAATACGATTGTTGCATAACATGGCTACAAAGTAAGATGAGAAAGTTGGAAGTGGTTTTCTAGAGTAGCATCTATAAAAGTGACGGTCGATGGTTATACCCTATTGTTCTAGAGCCATTACAGTTATCGGCATCTCAGTGTTTCCGTGATCGAGTTGTAATTTTTTTTTTTACTTACAGTAGATTGTAAGGTTTCAATCTTTGTATTCCGTCTATTCAATCACTTGTATGGGACATGTCACTACCATGCTCAGCCTATAAGCGCACAGCTAAGGTGACTGTGTCAAACATTACAACTACGCTTACTTAGTTTGGAATTGTATATCTGTCCACTGTTTTGTGTGCCTTCTTGGTAGTTAATTTCTGCCCAAGTTAGCCTTTTTGCACTTTTGTTTCGTAGTTGTTAGACCAACTATCTCAGACTCAAATGACCTGCGTTTAAATTCCAGCGGGTGATGTTAATGTATTTGGTTCGGTTGGCCGTATGGCTTCTTTTAAGACTTCCTGGCTCTGTTATCTTATCTAAGTATGGTGATATAACATCAATATCAGTAGCATTGTTGTGTTTTAACATGGCGATAAGAGCCCGCTTCTAGCCCGTTGCTAAGTTGTTGACGATTCTGGTTGAATTAAAAGAAATCTAGCGTTCACCACTAGATTGCTTTTTATTAAAAAGTGTAACTAGTTACTAGTTTAATTACATTTGCTCAATAACTCGAAGACTAGTTTAAACAAAAGCGTTCTATCCTGAAGGTGTTTGAAGTAAGTATTTATTGGGAGCCTATCAGCCTACATAGATCCTAAACTGAATCATGGTAACGAGAGACAGAAATTTGATTAAGGCTAAATTAAATATGATTCATAATATACCTATTAGTATTGACTGTTTTATACAACTACACAAGTACAATCAATAAACATTAAATTGATAGTATCAGTAGGTAGTACCGACAAACAACTGCTTCAACAAAGTTATAGTTTACTTATTTCCTGAGCAGGTTTACGACCATAGTTATTATTTATGGCCATATAATTTTCATAGTTTATTCCATTATTCGATAAGAAACTTCTTTTATTATTTTTCTCAATCCCACCTGATACAAATAGTAGGTATAACAAAGTATTTCAAAGAAAATGGGATAAAAAGCTATGTTAATTGTTATAGAGTTACATATATGAGAATAAACACTGTTAAGACTCTAGAGTATTGGAATTGGTGTATTTGGTTCTTAAAGTCGTGGCCGTACAAAAGTAAAATCTTTGACAGACCTCCGAAAGCTACCAGTTCTAATCGCATGGGAGTATTTACTCGGTATTATAGCTGAAAGAATGGGGGACGGTGCCCACGTACAAAGTGAACCCTCCAAAACAAAAAGCATAGTGTTGTGATAACTACGCGCAAGACGACCGATCAAGAGTGTCATTGCAAACGCTAGCAAAGTGCTCGATCCCAATTTTCCATCGATAGAAATTAAATCATTCATCATCATCACATCAGGATTGGTTGGTCAAAACAAATTCTATCTCAAAACTTAAAGTATTGTAAACACGCCTGCACATCAACCTACCACAAACTGTCAAATTTCCTCAATAGTATTTGAATTTTATGCCTTCATAATATGGTTGAAAATGTATTGAAGAAATTTAACAGTTTTGAATAGGTTGATGTGCAGGCGTCTGTTATGTACTTTAAGTGCCTTACAAATAAACAAAGAATAAAGTCCGAATAGTTGTTCCGTGTTTTGTTCCTGTCATGTAAACGTCATTTCAAATTAGATTAAGGGTGGATTCGACCAAACTTGACTTTATACGAGATTAACTATACTTAGAATATAATATCTATTCCACGATTTTATTCTCGAATAAAGGAATGGTCATTTATCCACGCAAGCCACAGATTAGTTACTCTTGGAATTGTTATTCTTCATTATTGAGGGAATAGCATGTGAATGGTGAATGAACGTATTATCCAGCAAATGGTCATTGTTCTACAAACGAACTATTTAAAAGGCAAAGTACTGACAACTCTATTTTGTCACCTTTAGCTTATTTGTAGCTGTCAAAGTCGAATGTCAATGTTTTTGTTTGTGGTATTTTCGCGTGTTCTTTTGCTCTATTTTGCCAATTAATTAACATTTTCAATAATTTAATAATATAAAATGAGTGAGGATCATCATAGTGTTCAAATATGTCTTTTCTTTCTTATATCCACCTTGGACGTCTAGGTGTCACTTCCTCATCACTATCACTATCTTCAATCAAATCTCTAAAACGCCTCATAATAACTAAAAGTTTATAAAATTTGCGTTGACTTGACTATTTGAAATGACAATACATACAGAAAACAACATGTGGTACGCGGACGCCATTAAAATACTCTCGGATTATCTCTGTTATTCCACGCTGAACGGTGGTATAGTGACTATTCCCGAATAGGCAAGCTACTCCGAGAATAGTGCTTGGTAAAACGAAATTTCGACTTAGTCTCGAATAACGGGCGATTTAATCTAAGAATAAAATTTACACTCGATTGGTCGAATCCACTCTTAACTAGACAAAACACGGAATAACTATTCGGAGCTTATTCTTTGTTTATTCGTAAGACCATATATATAAAAGTGTTTTTGTTAAACAAAACTAAAAGTAAAAATAACATCTGTATTTTGATTCTACATCACTTTCTAAACACGTCTCCCTTTTTATAGGGAAGCTTGTCTCGTAAATACGTCATTACAAGTGAGAGTGCCTCAAGTGTCTCCCGGTAAGGACATCGTTACTGCAATGAATGCTGACGTGTTTCTTAAGTATTTCCACTTTTTTTATTGACCACTTAAAGCGGAATTACCTGAGAGTTGAATTATGTACTTACCTAGACCGTATTGCTTATGTACTCTGCTGTTTTCTAGAAGCGTCTGTGTATTTAGTTAAGTTATTTGTCAAACACATATTTGTACTAAAGAGTTCTTGCAGTTGCGGCTGAATAGATGGGTCGGGTTAACCTTATTATTTTCAAGAATGAATGGCTTATACTTGTTGTGGAAAAAGAAAAAATATGTGACTTACGCAGTGTTGCCACAAACACTCGTGTGGTGAATATAGCAATAACACAGGAAACCCTCGCAAAGGCAAGCCATAAAGTTAAAGACCTACTACCACCACCACACCACTCGTACAATCATGACCACTGTGACAAACGTTCCCGACTTAGATAGAGCAGTGACAAAAGTGTACGCATCAAATGAAAAGTGGTCACAGCAGCCTTTTGACGCTATAGTAACACCTGAAATCAATAAACATTATTAATGCGTACGGAATTTTAATATAATTGCATATTTATACATAATTGTAACATGGTTGAAAATATGGATGGGAACTTTCCGGTCATCTCTTCTCGGTCATAGGCTTTCCCAAAATCCGTACTGTTTCAGTATGGACCTTAGATATTATGCTGTACTCTTGCAGCATCTGTGAGCGGTTTGTAACTATCTAGCTAGACAGACTCTCTGCACCCTACCACCGGTTAATATTAGTATTTATTCTCTCATACTCAGTATAAAGGCTTTTTATGGCTAAAAAGTACAATGGGTACGTACCAACTTTTTATGTATTGAAAACCCTTAATGGGCAGCCGAAACAGCCTTCCAATGTTGCAAAAAACATGAATTCATTACGCAATACAGCCACAAGCAAGGTTAGCAATTGTTACGTGATCACAATCGGGGCAGGTCTTACGGTACCTATCGACAAATCTTGCGTTACAAAGCGACGCTTGATATTTTGACGGCTCATCGGGCTAATTAGGCGTCCTGTTGTCATTATAGTTAATCTAGTTACTAAGATAAGGTAATTAATTTTTTAATTTCTTACCCCTTAGACAACAACATACATTGTTCTGATCCCAAGGTAATTAGCTCAAGCACTCGTTTTATGGAAATCAAAAATACAACGACGGTACCATAAACACTCAGACCCGACAACATATCGAAAAGTTCGTTTTCGACATTGACTCAACCGGGAATCGAACCCGGGACCTCGGAGTTAGCGCCACCCAAAGTCCGGCGTGCAAGCCACTCGACTAACGGAGGTCATCTAAATAGACAGAGAATAAACGTCGAATAGAAATTTCGTGATTCGTCATATATACTCTAATTTGAAATGAAGTTTACATGACGGGCACAAAACATTATTTTATGGATGGTTTATGAACTTAGGTCAAACAACTAACATAACGGTAACATGCGCGGACGGTGGTAATATAGGTTTGTACCTACAACTATTTCTCGCATTCAAGACGAGCTGCCCGTTTAGCTAACGACGCAAACAGCAGACGACATTCTTGTACACAAACAAAACAGTTGACGACTATGTCAATACAAAGTACTTACTGACGACTTTATAGGTATACAACCTATTTCGAGTTGTGCCCAATTCTCTCGCTCTGATCCGAACTCTTTGGAGAGTTTAGTAGTGAAAGGGGACATTCTGAGTGATACCTTTTATAAACCTACTGAGGGTGTTTCGTTCACATAGCTTGAAGAACACTTTATTTTGAAATAGTATTAAAAAAATCCACGAGCGTGCTTCAAACCCGCGCCTCATGACATACCGGGGGCCCGACAGCCTAACCAATCGCTTTGACTATGTGTATAGTTTACGTCATCTTGTCATTTCGTACCGCCTATGAAAGCAATATCGAAAGCTATAGATCGATGAAAGCAATCGGTTAGGCGTTCGGGGGGCGGGTCAGGTACACTATCAACTATGCTATCGTGGCTCTGTCCAATCCGCCGAAATTTATCAACACTATCTACTCTTACTTTGTAAGCCAAAGGAGCCTTATTCAATGTCGACAAATACGGCATTAACCTACGATCTAAATATTTTTATAAACATTAAGATCAGTTATGACTTATGAACTAGGCAAGTTATATATTTAGGCAGTTTAATATAATTTTACGCAATTTTATTGCGAACAAGTTTTAAAAATACGTCCCGTTATGCTGTGATGCCCACAGCTATATAGGCCATAGCAATGTCTTTACAAAAAAACATGATGTCGTCACACTGCCAATAATACTCTCGTACTTAGGCAAGTGCAATGGTATGTACAAATTGTATTTGCTAATGTTGTACCTGTACCTAATAGTAATAGGTGGCTGACGAGTTAGGAAACAAGTTGAGACTGACCTAAGCGTCTTATTAGTTAGTCACTAGTGTTCGTTCACGAGGACGAAGGTGCAAGCCGGCCTCTTTGCTGGTACTTAACTCGGAGTATAAAAGTGGTCACAGTTCTAACTTTTTTAACCTTTTACTTAAAATTGAGTGCAAATTTTATTTCATCATCATCATCATCATCAGCCAACTGCCGGGCATAGGTACGTAGTAACTATTAAGTAATCTGTGGCATAGGCCTCTCTTTGCTCATGCCACTCGCCTGGATATCCTGCGCTAGTTTATTTACTAACGTGAAACTGTGGAATAGTCCAACAAACTGAAAGAATGAATCTGACTGAATGAATCTTCACTGTGCTGTGTTGACAATGTATAGTTTTAGCCACCATTTCCCCTGCCTAGTGTCGGTTACAAAATTTTATAGAAAACTAGCTGACCCGGCAGACTTCGTACCGCTTTGACAGTTTCCATGACAACACAACAAACAAATCACTTTGTATTGGAAAATTAAATCGTTTTTAGTATTTTCCGTTACTTAATGTTTCTCACCGTTTAAACATTCCCTGAATTTCCACAAATATTTCAAAATCAAAATTAGCCAAATTGGTCCAGCCATTCTCGAGTTTTAGCGAGACAAACGAACAGTTTTATTGAAATTAATTATCATTTGAAGGTTTTTAAGCTTAATCCGTTAAGAAATGATTTTCCGAAATTCTATCCTTATCATTTCAAATTTCGAACTAACGTCCCTATGAGGCCGTGTCCTAAAAGTACATAACCTCTTTAAGCCTAAAACCTTCAAATGAGGTAATAATATCATTAAGCTGTTTATGGTGACTTTCGAGACATTCCAATTTTAAAGAGTATGTATTTGCTTTTTTAAGTGAGTTCAACCTTTTTTGAATAAAATCGGATTGAGTTTTCAGACATGTGTCAAAATAAAATGTAATTTAAATCAAAAGCACTAAGGAGTATTGATATCAAATAACCGCCAAAATAACTTTCTACCCCTTTTTAACCCCGTTAGGGGATGAATTTCAATAAAATACGAAACACGTCTTCCATCAATTCAGTTAAAAAACTTTGCCCTCTTTTCACCCCCTTAAAATAGAATTTCGGAAAACCCTTTCTTAACGGATGCCTACGTCATACAAAGAACACACAAACGAACAAAAATAAAAAAAAAAATTATCTCTCGTTTTTAAAAAATATTTATAATGTCAGCAAACTTTTGACATTTGTTTTTTTTTGTCTGCAGAGTGAGCAAGATGGTGTAAGGGGCGAGGATGCGGTGGTTTAAGAAAGGTGAGCCGCCGAGGCTGCTGGCCGTCACCCCTGAAGCTGAACCTAGATCCACTCGAAGATCCAGAATTGGTCAGTATATTGAATACATCTTTCTTATGACTCATGCATTATACCTAGTAATCCCGGCTTGGTGGCCGAGTAAATGTTAGGCAATTGCCTACTTAGAACCACGCTTGCTCAATTGGGAGCAAGCGGTATGTCAGAAGGGTGCACGTTCTAATCCTGCTCGTGGAAATTTTTTCAACATTTGTGTTTTTGTAATTTGTATCGCAACAAAATTTGCGTTAAAATTATATAAACAAAACCAAAACATTTTATAAATAGCTTGCCTACTTCTTAACTGATCTTTAGTATTTGTAAAAATATTATGATCGCATGTTAATGACGGTAGTTGTTGACATTGAATGGGCGCCTTTGGCTTTGAAAGTAAAAAAGTAAACAGTGTTGAATAATTTCGGCGGGCTGGTTAGAACCACGATAGCTCAATTGGGAGAGCACCTGACCCGGTATGTCAGAAGGGTGCAGGTTTAAATCCTGCTCGTGGAAATTGTTTTAACATTTGTGTTTTTGTAATTTGTTTCACAACAAAATTTGGTTTAAAATTATATACTTAAACAGAACAAAAATATTTTGTAAATAGCTTGCCTACTTCTTAACTGATCTTTAGTATTTGTATATTATGATCAGATGTTAATGACGGTAGTTATTGGACATTGAATGTCTTTGGCTTTCATAGTAAAAAATTAAATTGTGTTGAATAATTTCGGCGGGCTGGTTAGAACCACGATAGCTCAATTGGGAGAGCACCTGACCCGGTATGTGAGAAGAGTGCAGGTTGAAATCCCGCTCCTGGATTTTTTTTTCAACATTTGTGTTTTTGTAAATGCCTACTTCGTCGCTACGATTTGATGAGTACCTGCCGATTTTTTGATTACCAACCCGTATTTGGCAAGCGAAGTGATTAAACCAATAGGTACCTACTCATCAATTGTAGTGATAAATTTGAATGAACTCAGGAACTCCAGGTATATATACCTAGTGCTTTGTCACTCGGCCAGACTATATTCGACCCCCGCAAATTTAGGCAACTCTAAAGTCAAGCCAAAGTGAGCCTTTTTTGCCACAGTAACACAGTAGCAAGTTAGGTTGTGGTTCCTCCGTCCCCTTTCCAGCCCGAAAGCCTAAGAAAATAAGTCAAAGTGAGCCACAAGACATCAATTAGTGGTACAGGACAAACAGTTGTAATATCAATAAAACCGCTTTACGGAAACCTCATTACAAATAAGTCGACACAAATTACTAAGAAAACAAAATTGTCGCTGTGTAAACGTGTCCGATTCTCGCAAGCAACACAATTACCAACTATTTGGAGTACTCGTAGGTGTTACCGTGTTAGTAAATGTATTGGCGAGTGCTTTTACGCCAACACGAGTGCAGAGACATTACCACAAGCTCTTAGAGCGGTATTACTGCAATGCTATCGCAGTTGAGGGAACGAGACGCGTGTATCTACGCCGCTACACACGTCTCGTTTTAACAACCGCAACAACACGGCTACAATGCTGCTTTAGGAACTCATGCTTACCTTACCAGTCAAAGTGTTAAGAGTCTGACACGGGTGGGCGATTATGTCACACAGCGCTGTAACGGGGCGGTTTACAACCGCAATAAATATTATAAAGTAAATTAAAAAGGGTAATTGCGGCAAAGCTTTAGGTCTTAAAGAGAAACAAGCTAATCTTGTTTGGGGTAATGTTAATGCACGACTCACGTCGACTTTGGTGCTCGTTTCGTAATATTGAACTACTTACTCAAGTGTATGACGTTGACAGTTCAAACTATTAAGTGGATCAGGTCAATAAATGGAAAAAGGAAAATTAACTAATTAAATATTTAATACTACTCTGTCACTGGTAGTGTTAATGCCATCATAATTTCTACCTTATGTTGTTGCAGTAGCATCGAAAACCAATGAAAAATATACAATGCTACCAGTCAAGGCGTTAAACATTGACCCTTGTACTACAAAACAGTGTTTAAAGTTAAACCATGGCTAAATACGTGTTTAAAATATTGTGTCTCTGTCCTAAAAGTATTAGTTAAAAAGTGACCGCATCTGTTATTAGCATTGTCTAACTTTAGCCATCGTTTTGTGGTAAAGCAACTGCATTTCTAATTTTCCAATTGTTATTAAACTTTGGTAAGTTGTTGGTAAAACTATCTCGGGATACGGGTGTTCACGCAATCTATCTTTTTCTAATAAACTTGGCAAAATGCTGTGTTTCGTATACACCCGGGCTAGGAGCGACCCCGGATTATGTGGGACTCTCCTCCTCTTTTTTCGACCAGACACGAAAAGCTCCAGCCAGGAACGGCTTGCACCGAGTAGGGCCGTTAGACCTACTGATTTAAAGATGGCCACTGCTCTACTAACTACAGATATTTGGATCTGTACTTGCGCTGAGTAAAAGCTCTATTCACCATTCGAACACGTTAATGAAAACCAGAATATGTATGGCATGCAGGGTGCCTAGTGTAAGTTTCATTTGACATTCGATCACGTCAACGAAAACGGAAATTAAGTAGTATGGCACTGCAGCAGCGCCTCCTGCTCGCGCCTATTCTCGTATGTCTGCTCGATATATGAGAATAGGCGCGAGCAGAAAAGTTAAAATTAAAAAAAAAAAAAAAAATTTCGTGACGTTAATCAATTGAATACGAATAGTAAACAAAAACTCACACACTCACTCGGCTTCTGGTGACATACGAGTTTCCATTTTGCTTTACACGTGATTGCATTAACGTGATTATAACATAAACTCACACGTTACGCTCTTGCCCCCAATATTATTTCGTAACTGATCCCTTTTGAATACCAACTTAAGTTCACAGTACGATTAAAAGGGTACAATTGACAAACTTAATCCTTAATCTATTCCATTAAGAGACTTAATAAAGAACGCATTTGCTGGTAAATACTGCCGGTTTAGCTTATCAAAATAAGAACAAGTAATCATATTATCATGATGATAAAATCAACATAATTACAAATTAAGTAAGAAATTTATACGTTAAGCTAATTAACACTAAGTTAATTAACACTTATTGCGAAAACCTTTATGTCGACTTCCATGCCAACTACATAGATATAATAAGACTATTGCCGGAATTACAAATTTGTAAATCTAGCTTAGCAACAGTAGAGAGCTACACACTACACGCTAAGATCAATATCAGTCTCATTCAGATCAGTGTGGAATGGTGGTTGACTGCTTATACAGCCGTGACCAACGGCTTTACGTACAGACGCCGGCACATCAACCTATCCAAAACTGTCTTTCATCAATACACTTAAGGCATAAAGTTCAAAGTCTATTGAAGAAATTTGACAGTTTGTGGTAGGTTGATGTGCAGGCGTGTGTCCGTTCCCAAGCACGGTCCTCCGAGCTCCTGCTCTAGAGTCTAGATGATACATTTTTGGTCACCTATCCGATGACCGGCCTTTGCGCAAATTGGTTAACCTTAGCAATCGCAGACCGACCAACCACCACCACCACCACCTCGAGCTTCATCAATGATGGAGCTATATAAACAAACTAACAAACTAGTCATAACGTTGAGTATTTTGCAAAAAGGTTTCATGAATACCAAATTTTGTACGGCCCAATGGGTAAAATCACGCTGAAACCACTCAGCAATTTAATTAGTAGGTTACAAGCACACTAAACGACTATACTATCGCTATTACGCATCGGCTCAAGCAGAATGCTAATAATAAATTACATCGGCGTCCATAAAGATGAGTTATGCTCCGGTAGCGATAGGCAAGTGCCTTGTACAGTTAATAGGCAAAACTGTCACAACAATGCGACTGCAACGAATCAAAAGGCGTAAATTTATGTGCTACAATACTAACTGCGCTTATTTATTTTGAATTCACTTAACTATTCTAAATATGAATAGTGAGGTTTTTAATGTATTGTTAGCTGTTCTTAACAAAGTGAAAAAAATACTTTTATGAGTTTATACATTTCAATATCCCTTAAAAACTTCAAAGATTTTTTTTTTCATACCAATAAGCCTTGAATTAGCATACTAATAAAATAAATATTCATTAAAACCCTTAACATAGATGATATTATTTAATGCGTATTAACACAATAATAATATCAACTCAAGCATTTATATCGCTGCTTTGGAAGTATAATAACTCAAATTGAGTGAATTTTCCAGGAGACGGATAGAAGTTCTCTCGAAAGTTTGAAGTGTAATAATTGTTTCCCTATTTTTTAGATATTGATGAGAGATGAATAAAAATACAGAAAATATATTTCAGTATGTATATAATAGAGCTTATCAAGTAAATAACAGAAATTTACTTAATTCAAATTATTGAAAAAACTACTGGGTCTCAGAAATAAAACAAAAGATCATCTACAAAATTATGACTATTATTGGCTCATTAAAAAAAATACTACAAAGAATACGTTTTTTTTCAATAATAGTGGTGTTTTTTTTAATTATACAAAATCCATAAAAATATCTACCTATATAATACTTGGAGACCATAATCAGTTTCTATTGAAAAATTAAAAGCAAAATTGTTTCCTCGATTACTGTTGTGTACTTTGTACGAGTATCTCGGCTTGATTGCTTGGAAATATGTCGCATAATATATTCCCGCTGCCGTTCGAAGTCACCCATATCCCAGTAGTTTTTCTCTATAAATCTATAATGTTTTCTTTACATTTGAATTTGCATTTATCTCCACGTGGGGATTGTTTAGTCAAATACGATTTGCTGTGATTCCTTAAAATTTTTGCTTTTACAGACATCCAGTTATTACGGTTTGTATTGCGTTTACGTCCGATTATGTTTGTAGTCTAAAGAGACAAAGGTCACCTGTCGAATTACCTACCGGACTGTCCATTAGTTTTGAAACATTATTATTTTGAATTGGCGAATGTAAGTCTCGATCATTTGATACAGTAGTTTGCAATGCATTTGCAATTTCTAAAATATTACTATCTGTAGTAATTTTTTACAAGACAGGGTGAGTAGTAGCAACGTTCGTTTCGTGTTCAGAACCTGAAGAATCACTAGACTCTGATGAACTGTCAGAGGAATTCGAAGAAGAGCTCGAACTAAATGAACTACTACGCAATACTACAATACATACTACAATACATGCAATACTTTAGAAGGACCTGGCACGGGGTCGTTATAATCAACAATGTTTTGATGAGAAATTGGTGTACTAATTTGACTTGAACATTCATTTTTAGCTGCGTTTGAAATCATGGGATCGATGTTCTCGGCAAACTTAGTTTTTTGAAGGTTTGTGCCTTTCTGACTGTTGAAGTCACTAAGATCAGAATGTGAATAATAATTATCAGTATTATTTACGTAGTCCGGATCCTTGACGCTGTCATCTGAACAATAACCATGTACTTGCTGGTTTCGCGAATCTGATGAATGTTGAAGCTTGTTGTTTTCACACGGCAAAGACGATAGTATCACGGGTTCCCTTTGGTCTAGTCTTTCTTCTGCTTGATTTGACTATAATTTTTACAAAACACCAAAATATTAACTCAATTTTGTGGTATTTGGTAATAATACACCATTCTTCCAAAGCAGATTGTTTGGCTACGGACGCTATATACAACTAGGTATTATAAATATATTAAACTATTAATGCTATCTTTTTTTAATTAATGCTAACGATGCTATTGCCATTACACGCATTTTAAACTAGGTTGTCTATAACTACATCGGTTATATCAATTAGACTAAACATGCATTTATAACAATAAATAATCGATAAACACACTAGCCGTTACTCGTTGCCGATCCGATTAGCATTCGATTACAATTTCGCACGCACACTCATTATAACGTATGACATGACATTTTTTTCATCTCTAATCAGAACGCATTCACCTATCTTATGCAACAGACGTGCAATCGTAACCGGTGACATATGTTTATTTATCTTCAACAACATGTAATTGTTTAGTAAATAAGTCTTTATGTAAACGTGTTAGGGTTTAGCTTGAATAGGGCTTTGCTTTTCTTCACTTGCACTGATTATTTTGATGAGGAAATACAAATAGTGAAGTGGAATGGAAACGTTTGACATTGTTTTTTTTTTATAAAAATACTTAAAATGATCTATCTACTATCATTAAATATTAATAAATTTATAAAATGCGTCAAGTTGTTTCGTATACATGTGTTACAAAAAAATGCTTAAAGTACATACTGGTTTATTATGTCTTTACTAATTTTTTGCATCTATGAATGCCTAACGGGAAAGGCAAATTTAATGATAATTTACACAGTTAGTGTAAATTGTTTCCGCGTTTGATATGTTACTAAAACATTTTATAGCTTGCACCGGGGTCATTTTGCAAAATGATTTGATAAATGCTGGTAGAATAAAAGAAAAATTGCACAACTTATTATTATCGGTTAATGTCTTAGTTACATATTTTGACATAATCTTTCACGCAATTGATTTTTAAAAGCAATACTATCAGTTACTATGCCATTAAACATACCATTTCTGTCGTTAATGTGTTATGTAATATAGTTATAGCTGACCGGCGGACTTCGTACCGCTTTGAAAGTTTCCATGACAACAAAACAAACAAAACGTTGACAGTTTCCATGACAATAAAACAAAGAAATCATTCGTCCGCTTAAGAACACCCATATCCCATGATGGATCCCTATAGAAGCGCCATCTACCGGGTCCAATTGTAAATCTAAACTTCTCAAATCCGCTTGAAAACACAAAAATTTCATCCAAATCGGTCCAGCCGTTTAGAAGGAGCTCTAGAGGAAGATTTATATATATATAAAGATAATAAAATTACAATACTCGTATATTATGTGTACAAATTGTAATTGCAGAATGCAGATTGTAAACAGGAAACCTATTAAGGGGCTTATCATTATGTTGTTGCTATTTTTAAATTTTGTCATTATTCCCCGTACCTACCTATTCCGCTCTTAATTAGATCAAATAACGTCAAAGCAAAAACAATAGTCAAAAACTAAAAAAAAAATACTTTTGACTTTTAAATCGAAAGGAGAAAAAAGTATATGAAAAAAGAATCACATGAGTCTTTCGTAGTCCAGGCGGTCGCTCTATTAATTTAGCATCAAAGTTCTTTTGGTTTTTCCTTTTGCATTTTTTAATTTATCTTTGTTTATCTTATTTCCGATAGTTGAATGCCACATAATATGTTTTCTTCTATTCCAGATTTATCACCCACAAGCCAACCTGAAAGGAAAAGTAGCGGCAGCTCAGTTGAAACAAACTTTTATAACCTAAGCGACCAAATCATTATCATTGAGAAATCACCTCATCGTTTCCATCGAGCCGGTGAGACCCCCGTAACTCGCCGCATATCACTACAGAACGGTTCCACTTCACCGCACGATGGCTATAACGCAACACGGAAAAACCGCTGTGGCTCTTTAGAGAAGGAGTTCACAATTTACCGTGAAAAGCGAAACCCATTGCTCGACAAAGTCAAGAATACAAAATTATCGTGTTTTAAATCTAGTGGACCTTTACGACACGCGGATGATGCTGCATCGACTTCAGGAAGCGACTGTAGTGGCTTTGGACACGTCGAAGATCAAAACCATTGCCGTTACGTTAACAACTACGCTGATTCGCACATAGAATTTGAAAACCAAAACCCTTGGGTGAAAATGCCAAACTACGAGGATGACGTATTCATTGCCAAAAGCACAACTAGTCCTACCGAAAACCAATGGCGAGAAGGCAAGTCATTCACTAACAGAGGCACAAGGTGTTACAGCTCAGGTTCAGAGTGTGATCGCTACCACGCCATACCTAAAGTCGGTGCGAAATTATCTAAATCGAGTGACCAAATTTTTAACGATGACTACGAACCTTATGATGGACCCATAGCTATGAAGTCTCATAATAAGAATGATAAATATAAGAGTAATAAAAATGAAAAAGATACCATAGGTCCGAGTTCCTGTCTATCAGCCAAACTAAGAGCAATGTCAGATCGTTATTTGAAATCATCTACGAATAAATTCCTGTCTAAATTGTATAGACCAAACTGTGAGAATGAAGACGAAGTAAGTGGAAGTAACGATAATATTTTAAAATCAAGTAGTGCAAAAAGTCGAAAGAAACGGGGTGGAGTTAAGGCGAAACTACGTAGCTTTTCATACGGAGCATTACCCGGTTTAGATGAATTTCAAAAAGGACACAATTCAGTTTTCCATGACGATGTTTACCAGATGTCATGTGATGATGAAAACGTTTTAATACAAGACTGCGAAGATGCTGATTCAGGTATTCTAGTCAATGAATCTGCAGCTTCATCTATTTTCGACAGTGATAGAATATCTTCACGTTGTGAAAGTTCTGCTTCATATGTAAACCCTTTGGTTCCATGTCATGGTAGAAGCATATCTAACGATCAAAGCTATCCAAACAAACCTAGGTCATCTGGTAGACTGAGCAGGGAAAGGTATGATCACTCAAAGTCCAGATCACGACCTAACCAAAGAGCTTTATCTTTAGACCGCAAAGAGATACTTAGGCGTATGCCAAAGAGTAACAATGAAGAGTATGCAGAACCTCAATTTCTACAACTGACAGAAAAGCAAAAGATGCGTCAAAGAGATATCAGTTTAGTGGATTCGGGGATTCCCCCCATACCTCCGTGTAGAAAACCAATAAGAGGTGGAAAAGTGGAGAAATCTGAATTTAAAGTCGTTAGGATTATAAGAAGGAATCCATCTGATGAATTGGGTATCTTTATTGCTAAAACAAAACTGTCTGATGAAGGTCACATAGGTTACTTAGTCGCGCACGTAGTACCAGGCGGACTTGCGGAAAAGTAAGTATCCGAATTACATAACTCTATAATATAATGAATAACAAACCGTCTATATCAGGCACGACTAAACAATACCTTACTGCATTTCTTGATGAGCTTTTTATGACAAATCTAATTATTCTATTAATTGATATATTTATTAAGAAATCCAACGACTTTTACTAAACCAAATAAATTTATTGGTTACTAACTACTTAGGTCATTAACAGGCTTTCCTTATTTAATTAGAAATAAACTGTTGTTGAATACTAATACAAATTAAAATAAATAAAGCTATACTTGAAGCCTTATATAGTTGCAAAATATGCTGTTATTTTTATATATTATGTCAAATATATTTAGAACAAAATAAATCAAATTTACGTAAAATACAACGCATATACATTATACTGTATATTATAAATAAGGACCGATTATCCAAAGGCCGTGGGTTCGATTCCCACTGGAGCTTCCTAAGACTGGTTGATTTTTTCTAGTAAAATTTTATCTTTTAAGCACCTACATCATATTTTTTTGCGTCTGTACCATTATTATAAAGACTAAAAAATGTGACATTCCGAACTTTTTACAGCTTATTAGATTTTTCAAAAGTATAGGTAAATTACAAAATGTTTTTCTATAAATTTTCAGAGAAGGAACGCTAAGAATCGGCGACGAACTTTTAAATGTTAACGGCCGTCGACTTCGGGATCTCACGATGTCAGAAGCCAAGGACGCACTGAAATCTGGTTCATCAGAAATCGACATCGTGATATGTCGACAACGTGAGAAAGCCCCCGATACCAGGCAAAGGGAACCATCGCAGCGTAGCATCAACCTAATGCGGGAGAGTTCGGTCGACTACGAAAACGCAATCATTTTAGGAAAGGAAAAGCGTGCTGATAAATATGACGTCAGGACAGACCGGCGTCGGTCGCAGGATGAGTCGACTTGTAATCGGGCGCTATCAGCTGCGGACCAGCCGGCCGACAGCGCGTCGCATGCGCACACACACTTCCTCAAGGGCCAGAACGCGAGCTATAGCAGCATGAACAACAAGTTACTGCGCCGGCAGGTCGTCAGTTACGGTGGCGCGAACAAAGACGCCTTAGCGCTCAGTTGCGCCGGCGATATTGTCGATGTTGACGTTCCCGACAGTGCAGAGAGGTATAAAGACAGACAGAACAGTGAAAATGATATACAGACACCGAACGCGGCAAATTTCTGCACACTCCCTAGAAGACCTCGAGCACCGACGCACACGTACCACACCATTACGTTTGAAAAAGGACACGGGAAGAAACCTCTTGGATTCACCATTGTTGGCGGGAGAGACTCTCCCAGAGGACCACTCGGTATATTTATTAAGAGCATTCTTCCACAAGGGCAAGCTATCGATGACGGGAGATTGAACGCAGGTACGTCTATTACTCATAAAACTATTTCTAAAGAAATTATATAAAACGACGTAAATGTCGTTTAGTGTCATTGTGTGTTTTGTGGAA
This sequence comes from Eudonia truncicolella, assembly GCA_949315975.1. NCBI lineage: Eukaryota > Metazoa > Arthropoda > Insecta > Lepidoptera > Crambidae > Eudonia > Eudonia truncicolella. The sequence goes on along the minus strand of OX438826.1, from coordinate 8,718,608 downwards.
TGCTGTTTGATAAGAATAGTAAGCAGTACTGTGGATATTGAACCAAGTACTTAAAAGTGCAACAAAGTTTAATCGGTAGACAATTGTAACTGGAATGGACGACACGAATATTTGTTTAACCGTGATGTGTTAATAATGTACCTACGTATGTATACAATGACCAATAATTATGTACGACCCGTTTTGGTCAATTTAACTTACTAAACGATTACACAACCATTCATAATACTCAGGTAGGTTGATTGAACATTGTTTGATGCAATTATTTTGTTAATTAGTTGTAATGTTTCTCTTGACACTATTAATTATTGTGTTTTGTTTCCTGTTGATAAATAAATTCATAGTACATTCTGTTATGTATGTAGTCGCTGTAGTTTACGATGAAACTGTATCTGACAATAGATGTTTACAACGCGATTGAGGGACAATGCACAGCTTTGATATGATTCTTTTGTGCTAGGTTATAAGGTTCTTATTAATATACCTCCGTAGTGATATAAAATCTTGTACCTATATGATTTTAGGAGACGAAGTCCTAGCGGTGAACGGGCAGGCGTGCCACGAACTAGCGCACATACAAGCTTTGGCATTATTTAAGTCTGTGAGAAGTGGACCTATAGAACTGAGAGTATGCCGAAGAGTAAAAAATCAGTAAGTATTTTACGTTAAACTATTTCAACAGTCATTCATTAGCCCATGTAGTATTGTTGAAAGACCACCATTCTCAGCTCCAAGGGTTTTATTTCCTATGGAATTGTACTAAGTACTTGATGGGTGGTAGAGCCTACCCGTTTAGCTTATACCATCTTATCTACCTCTGACACCATAACAAAAAATACAGTAGCATAGCTGTGTTCTGTCGCTTTGAGGTTAATCTGTGCCTCATTAGTTGAAAATTCCGAGTGAAGTTAGCACTTCACTCGGAATTTTCGGAAGATGCAGCAGCAGTCATCCATCTTAAAACTATATCCTGTCGTGGAATTTTAAACATGCTTCATTTATTTTTATATTTTCATCAGTCCATTTTATATCCCCACTGCTGGGGCACGAGCCTTCCCTATCGATGGATAGGGAGAACGGGCCATAAACCACCACGCGGGCCCAGTGCGGATTGGTGGTTGTTAACGACTGCTAATGAAGCCGGGACCAACGGCTACTCTAACAAAATGATAATAATCTATTAATTTACTCCAACGCACCTTGATGATTCATTATTTTCCTGTATCTAAGGTATTTATTACAACAGATAAACTTTATAAATTTATAATATCACTAATAAACAAAAATGTTGTTAAGCTATGCTATGCTATGCCACTTTAAAGTTTATATTTGTGAGTATTTAATTGTGTTTGTGCCCTAAAATTAATTAAAAGTATGACACTAACTCAATTCGAATTTAAACGATTATTTTTTTCACAGATCAACTAAAGCCAAATCCTGCACAGATCTACTCAACGACGAAGAATAATCTAGGCCGTTTACTGCAACTCTTAATAATTAATTAATTAATTTTGCATGTTGAATATCTAAAGAACATTGTTTTACGCAGTTCTAAATAATATCCAAGAAATTATTAAATTATTAAACAGTTCAAAAACTGTAAATAGAATTTATGTAAATATTGATTTTGTGGCAAATATTACGGAAAGTTTATATCAACACAAAAATATTCTCGAGTAAACATTTTAGACAAAACAATTTAAATTATTATATATAGCTTATATAAGTATAGCAGTTGATTGTAGAGTGGAACATTTATGCGAATTGAGCAATGTTGATCGTCGTACCTAGTTAAAAAAATATGAAAGTCTTACCTTTTTTACTGGTCAAATAATTTATTATTGTATTGAATCCGAAATCAAACCCATTTTGCAATCTTAATAAATATGCATTGTTGTGCCATTTAATTGTTAATCTCAATATTTCTAAGGAGAAAAAAAATATCAATCATATTCTGTACCTGACTTATTTCTTTCTTTCATTTAATATCGAAGCTTAAATTTAGTGTTAGACTTGTAAAATAAATCCAAAGATACTTTTTAGATAATTCTATTATAATCTTGTATCGGTATGAAAACTGATTCATTTAGTTCTTTGTAAACTGCACGTAGATAAATAACATTATTTGTTAAAAACGGTAATTTTCAGAAGTTTTACAAGTCTGCGATTATAACTAGGTAGAATAAATTAGATAAACTAATTATTTAAAAAAAATGGTCCATCACTTTCTAGAAGCACTGTTTTAAAGAAATCTATTATGCATTAAATTTTATTCTCAAAAAAGTATTACTTAGAGACATGCACTAATTTTAAAATTCGTTATAAATGGATAAATTTTTTTGTTTTTCTTTTGTAAAATATGAAGCTATATTTTTGTGTGCAATAAGACTATAAGCAATGCTTCTAAAATTTTATCATAATAGAAGAAAAATATGTATTCTGTGATAGCCTGATTTTGATCTATTATACAGAATAACGTCTAGTGAATGATTAAGTGAAGCGATGTTAACGGTAACACCACAAAATGTTGACAAATTCTTCTTATGGCAACACTGAGCTTTAAAACCGACTGGAAAGGCTACTGTCCAATCATTTTTGTCTCTCTTTAATTATCGTTATTGAGTTCATCAACTTTTTTGGTATTTCTGTATGTTTAGCCAGTGTCAAGTTTTAAGGAAAGTGTTTTCCATCTTGATAAACGTTATTTTAGCGCTGACATTTAGTTAACTTGTAGTGAAGGTACTGACACTAGCAGAATCGAGGTTCTGCTAAAGTGTCAAAGTAAGGGTAAAGCCCCGATAGTGTCAAAATAAGGTCTCAGTAACTTCGTGGGTGCCTTTCAGTCGTTATTTACAAGTCAGTGTCTAGAAGACATTAAAGTGATTAACTCAAGGTTTTTATCTGGGTTATTAGAGAAAAAAACCTTCAAAGGTTACTTAATTATACAAGATAATTTTTTAGATTCAAGAGTGGAACAAACATTTTAACATTTGGCTACTGATAAATCACGCTGTATACTGCAAGTATAAAAGTATGAAGTTATATTTATGAGCCAATTGACATTTCTTTGCGTTACTTGATCAGTGAACAGTAATTAATACTACATACTTACTAAGCAAGCACAATTTACTGTACAATTAAAAAGTAAACTATTTTTTTTCTAATAATGTATTATTCTTTGGCACTTAATGTCGTTGTCTATATCTTTTGTCTTTCCAGTGATATTTTTTAAAGTTAAAATCATTTTTAATTTTCCTACTGCCTGCCGCAGTCAGAGACGTCAATGAATATTTAAAAGTATCTGTAATATTTTTTTGCAAAATCGTAACTGGTACGTGCAAAATAGAGACTTTTTTACAATAAAATTAAATATCGGTTAACACTTAAGCATCACTGATTTTTGATTGCAAAATAGCCTATATTTATAAGGAAATAAAAACTTTTATGGAATGATAAAATTATGGGCGGTATCTAAATGCGGCAGTTCTATTATTTCTCCTGCTTAAAAGTCAAATTGATCATACACACATACCAGATTAATATTTTTTTTAAATATTTTCGTTATATTTTCTTGATTGTAAACTGCTCGTGTTTTAACGAGTATATGAGTAATTAGCTATTATAAAAGTCGTCATACATTATATAATTGATTAGGTATTGTTATAATTCTATAAATCCTTTCTAGTGGTTTTCAAATACATATCAAATTATTTGTATCGTAAATAAATAATTATTGTAATGATTACATATGTTTAATTGTTTAAAAATAAAAAGGTGTATAATTTATATGTAGTGGTTTTTCTGCATAATTTGTCCCAATGCAGGGCATAGGTTGCCTTTCTTTTTCAACCATAGCATTGTAGATCAAATTAAGTAGATATCACTTGACACTTTTCTGAGTTTTCGTTACCATTTGATCACGTTGCCAAAACGTTTTCATTAACGTGATCGAATGGCAAATGCTTCACGCACTAAGCATTCTGGTGACCAACAAAGAGAGTTTAAATTATGCCTTTAAATATCTTCGTTTTCGTTAACGAAATTGAATTATTTCGAATAGTAAACAAAACTAACACAATGTACCTAACTACCTACTCAAGAGTGCAAGTCTATCCTCTCGTTTGTATGGCATTGATGCAGCGTCTCCTGGTGACCAACAAGGGTTGATAGATATAATAATATGTCATATAAATATTATGGTAATAAAACTCGTACTATAATAGGCACTCTCACACCATCTTTGCCTCGATCTCGTTGGCTCCCAAAAAGTGGTTGGTTGTAAGCTTGTCTGACATGCGATATTTTTATTATTATACCCTTTATTTTTTTCTTAAAACTATATTTTTTCAATATTATAATATAAAAACAATAAAACATTATAAAAACCTAACTCTAACCACCAGCAGAGGGGCAGGGCCCAAGCTACCGGTGGTCAGGGCTGCAGAGTGAGGAACCTCCTGACAATACGTGCCGTGTCAAGGAGTACTGCTTTCTGAATCTGACCCTTGATCCAACCATCAAGCGAGAGCCACTTTAAGATGTTGGTCGAGGCTCTTCACTATCAGACCGTTTGCTGAAACGACTATCGGTACAATGATCGTCGAATCAACATTCCACATGGCGGTCACCTAGTGAGCTAGGTCAAGGTACTTGCTGAGTTTGTCCTTCTCAGCTTTCACGAGATTGCGGGATGGCGATGTCAACGAGCACCACCCGACGTTGAGACCGGTCTACCACCACGATATCAGGCTTATTGGCAACAATAGTCCTGTCTGTGATGATTGACCGGTCCCAATAGAGCAATGCACGACCATTTTCAAGAACGGGCGCCGCGGTGCGTACTTGTAGTACGGCACTTCAGACTCAACAAGGCCGTCTTGAAGAGCAAGTTGCTGGTGAATGATCCTGGCTACTAGGTTATTATTATTATCAGCAGATACTTTCCCACTGCAGGGCAACGGCCTCGCCTCCCCCCCCCCCCCCGCTCTTTCCACCTATTTCTGGTTAATTACACAAAATTAAAAGCTTAATTATTAATAACTTCATTATAGACCTGTCTGTAAATACCTACGGAAGACTGGAAATAACTGTCTTTCTTATTAAAATAATAAAGATTTAAGGATAATACAAAAACAATTTAAAATTAATATGAATTGAAGTAAATCTATGAAATAATGTTGGATATAATTTTATTCCAAATTTATAAATTGGAATGCTTGGAGTCTTTTCCATATATTTATGTAACAGTAGATAGTGACGTGAGCTAAATTAATATTGAATGAATTAATATTCCACTATCACTAAAAGATAAACATTAGCAACATTTTATGAATAAAATGATGAATGAAAATGAATGTATTGAAATACTAGCTGACCCGGCGGACTTCGTATCGTTTTACCGTTTACTTTCGGACAGTTTCCATGACAACAAAACAAACAAATCATTTTGTATTGGAAAATTAAATTGTCGTTTTTAGTATTTTCCGTTACTTATTATTTATGTTTCTCACCGTTTTTCCCTAAACTTCCACAAATATTTCAAAATCAAAATTAGTCATATCGGTTCAGCCATTCTCGAGTTTTAGCGAGACAAACAAACAGCAATTGATTTTTATATGGGTGCGTATTTGAATGTCTAAAATTAAAAAACCTAACATAAAATAACCTACGTTTAAAATCATTAAAATCTAAATAAGTAGGTACCCAATGTTTTAAGATATCTACCTAAGCAACTAATACCTACCATCAAAATATCTAAGCTTAAAATACCGATAGGACTAATTATCTAATGTTTAAAATGTTTATAATTATAACACCAAAGTTTGATATACTTAGCAACAATTTAAATACCAAATTGTCAAAATACCTAAAATATTGCACCACTTGCGAGCTATTTCTTTAAAGTAGTGGATCAGGTTCTGCGAGCGCAAAGGTGGGTAGATTGATAAAATTTATAAAATGGATAATTGATCACCAAATTTTTACACTATTATTAATGATTAAACGAGCTTACCTGAAGTGAAGTTCAATCATAATTATACGAAGGCTTCGTCCGAAGAGATTAGCATAATATTACAACATGTAGTATCACCCAGCGGATCGCCAAATACACACTATATTGAGGGTAACAATTTTTTTTTCTACGGTTGTTGCTTCCTTGTCCTCGCGCCAAATTGAAATTGAAACTCGAGGCATAAAATAAATATTGGTATTACCTATCTATTTGGTGACAATATAACATAATATTTGGTCTGGAATGCAGTTAAAAGGTATTCATATATTTTAAGGCATTTAATAAAAATATAAATTGTATCCTTTTTATAATATTTTAAGACACAATTTGGTGATCATTATCCGTTTTGGTAAGCGTTTCGAATTTTATTGATAGTATAATTGATACATTTTTGGTAGGCGTTTAAACACAAGCCATTTATATTTAGATTTTAAACTTTTGCGTCGGTATTTGTCATTTTGGTCAATCAATTTGTGAGGTAAATCAATTTTAGGGACGTTGTACAGATATTTCAAGTTTTATCATTATAAACTTAAGTAATATATCAATTTGACATTTTAAGGTTTGGTATTTTAAATATAAGTTAAACAACAATTAGGTATTTCAGGTAGGTTATTTTATGTTAGGTTTTTTAATTTTAGACTTTCAAATACGTACCCTTTTATATATATAGATTTGCTAAATAGGGACGTAAAATTTTTTAAACGATTATAGCGCCATCTAGCACACACTAGGCCATCTACCTCCTTACTTACGAGTAGCACGTGATGCTTTCGTATAATATAGGTAGTATGGTTCGTGCTCACTAGATGTCAGTACTAGTAATAAAATCGCACTATGAATAATACAAATACATGACTTACCTCCGGCTCCGTACTCAGACAAATATTAATTGCCATATTAAAATAAAATAAATTTGTATTGAACCATGATATGAGTTATTAAAAAATATATTTTTATTTTTATTTTATAAGAAAAACACCTCAATAAATTGGGTCTTAAATTGATTCAGTACCCAATAATTAACAAACTGCATTCGTGACCTTATGTTTTACATGTTGTAAATGCTATTAACCTTTTTTTTTTGTATTAACCTTCTTTTTTAAAACGGTTTGTTGTGACTTTATTTTTCGTGATTAAACACTTTAGGTAGGTAGGATATGGCACAGTTTATTTGTAAAATATCAAGACTTTTCTAACTATTTACAGAGTCTTTGGTCACAGAAAGAGTGCGTTAACTTTAGATAACATTATCATCATTAGCCAATCACGACTATTCACGACCCACTGCGGGGCATAAGCCTCTCTTCGCTTATGCCATTCGCCTCGATCCTGTGCTAGTCTGGTCCACGTGCAACCCATGGTCCTGGTTATTAGCCGACCCATCTCACCGGTAGACATCCTCTTTTCCTTTAGTTAGATAACAAGACGGCCAAGAGTGGTTAGGAGCTCAATGGCGTAGTGGTTAACGCGCACGGTCTACGAGTGCTAAGATTAAGCAACTTCTCAAAGGCCGGTCATCGGATGGGTGACCAAAAATGTATCATCTAAAGCTCCTCTATGTTCTGGAAGGCACGTAAAGCCGTTGGTCCTGGCTGCATTAGCAGTCGTTATCAACTGCCAATCTGCACTGGGCCTGCGCGGTGGTTTATGGCCCGTTACATCCATAGGGAAGGCTCGTGCCCCAGCAGTGGGAACATAAAAAGAGCTGATATGATGATGATGATGAATACGGTCATATTTAGTTATAAACTTATACGGCACAACAGTGCAACACTAACGTAGACGGTATGACGTCTTTATTGTTAAAATCTTATTAATTAAAGTTTTTATGAACGGGGTTTTCCCTCAAAAAAACCTTTTGGAGGATTATTAGAATTAGATTCAAGAACCTCCTGATATCGAGCCGAGCGCTTCGCCACTAACAACAGACACGTCAGGTTAAACAATAATTAAAATTAACGTTTAAAATAATCGCGAGTATCTACTCGCGATTCTCATTACGGATCTCCGTATAAGTTGTTTCATTTCAATGTGTAGTGTTCGCGTAAAGTTAAGATAACAATAACAGACTCGATTTTAGACTTATATTCATCACTGCAAATACTAGCTTCGTGTAGCATCATTTTAGGGCTAGTGAAGTATTTATTTGTTAAATAGTTTAAAGCCCTTTTACACTGCTAGTCTGCTAGTATAAATAAGTACTTACCTAATATTTATTCACTATTAAATATGTGCCTATATCGAGAGTCGTGTTTACTATGTGTGCAGTGAAACCTCACGAACGCTCTGCTATTTCTCAGTGAAAAATGTCTCATCAGAACCTGTCTAAACTACATTTCCTTTTATTATTTCAATGGAAGCCATCAATTTAATGTGACAGTGAGAAACTTTCGCTTTCGTTATTTTCATATGAGACAATGGAACAACGAACGGTAGCGTGTGCAAATCGTAGATTACAACTCGGTAATCGTCAAAGGGTCGGAAAAAATATCGTTGCCTAGCGTGACGGTAAGATTGTTATGACTGTCTTTTGTTTAGTTCTGGATTTGTCACTTTGGTAATGGTAAAAATCTTTGATTGCCTTTTGTTTCTTATAATTCTGTTACTTTGGCGATCCAGTCAGTGACGTAACGGTACCGTCACATTTCTATCGTATCATGTAAGGATCAAGAGATAACAGATTAATCGTCAAAATTTTGTCATCCGAATAAACTGGTCAATGAGTCCCCTAAACTCCTTTATATCTTAGATATGAACTCAGTGCTTGGCATTCGTGATACCCAGCCATCGTCGTTGCAGAGAAGGAATAATACTAAGATTTTTAGTAGGTATAATACCTTCTCTCTGAGTTTTAGTAGCTGAACGAAGGAAGATGAGGACTCTTCTCCTCTTCTTTTGTCACATACTCCAGGGTAGCTCAGCCTCGGTGTATGCGACAAGCATTTTGCCTAGTAAAAAAACCGGCCAAGTGCGTGTCGGGCCACGCGCAGTGTAGGGTTCCGTAGCCCATCTCAATAATGAGGACTTTGAGAAGAGGGCTCTAATGAACATTTATTTAACGACGACGGCTCATATACTTAAATATAGATACTACCGGTTTCATACACCTGACAACGTTATATAAGTAGTTCCCCATGAGGAATTTGTACTGCGCCCAGTACATTTTATAAGTTGGTCGACTTTAGAAGTAGGCTTTATAAGTAACTCGTAAAGTTATAAAGCCAACTTAGCTGTGATAGTTTTCCTTTTAACTTCGTCGTATATACAACTACTGTGAATTTTTTCCACGTATCTAAAAACAACATTTGGCTGGCAGGGGGGGGACACTTGACTCTAACAAAATTTTGCACAGCTTAATAGTTCACAAACGGATGCCTCAATCAAAAAACTGTTTCACAAACCCGCAATATTTTTAAAATTGCTATCCAACGACACCCCACACTATGGGGTAGACAAGAAAAAAAATACATCCCCACTTCACGTGTAACCTTAAAAAGAAATTTTTCAAAATTTTACTTCACCACTTTGTCGGCGTCTTTAATATGTATATCCATGCTAAATTACAGCTTTCTATCTATGAGCTGGGCTGGGGACGGACAGACAGACAGACAGACGGACATAGCGAAACTATAAGGGTTTCTTGTTGACTACGGAACTTCTTGTTGGTTACCTTTACACGGACAGAAATGGCCACAACTTTCATGACTGGTACAACTAGCACAAAACGAAGGGTATAAAAGGTTCATCTAGGACCTACCCATATTAAGTAGTTTGCGTTAAACCTTATACAAATTGTCACACAACCCATGTTTATCAGCATTATCAATTTATATCTATACCGTTATTTATATTACAACATTTACAACTGTAAACCCTACTCATTATAGCTCATGAGCTTTTTTCTTCTCAGAAGCAGCGCCTATGCAATCTTCGTAAATGTACACGCGTAGTCAAGTTCTCTCGGTTCCAAGAACGTTCGCTCATTAGCCGACAGGAGCAGAACCTTTATCAACATTAGGAAACACCACCGTTAGACGATAAGCCACTTGGGTAAGGTGTCAATGACTCCGCGTATTAAGGATAAGATAAGGAGTGCATAAGTACAGTGTGATTAGGAGGAATTAAATTATTACATTTTGAAGGTGTAACAGAAAGATGAGGTAAAAATTAAAAGATTTAAGGTGTATCTGATCTAGATTTTGTATGTGTACTAAGATATTAATATTAAATTAATTTATTATGTAATTGTAAATTACATATTTATATTAATGAAGCGAATGAATGCGCGTCAGGCGCGCATAAGCAAGCAACAGTGATATTGTAAGTACACAGAGGTTAATAATTATATCTTAGTAATTCAGCATACAAGATCTGAATCAGATACACTTTGGATCTTTTCATTTTTCTCATAACATTACCGTTTTTTTTATTCATCCATCACTATGTGTGCAATTTGTCGGTTATAAAATTATCATTAACAAATTAAAATTATCTTATTATAATTAAAGAGCCTACAACGTAATTTGTTTTGGCTTGTTTTTTTAATTTATTCAAAGCTGTCACCACAACACAACCGCACTGAAACCAGAAACTGTGCGATATTCAATATGCGCGTCATCTGGCTTTCCTTGGATATTATTATTATGCAGCTCATTGCTATAAGACATACGCCAATAAGATCATTGGTTTGTGAAGCGGTGCTGAATACAATGTTGTAAGCTTATACGTCTATCGTCGCATCAAGCGACGGAATAATTGGTATTTATTAGGTAAGTGTTGTATTATGAATAACGATTTGTAGAACTTTATTTTCTCGTAATGACAAATCGTCACTTTACATATTCGATCAATAATGTACTAGATAAAGGATCCGGAACCAAAATGCATCTCAAAAGTAGTCCTGCTTGCTCATACCTACCCATACATTTAAATTTTGAATAACAAAATCTGAAAAAACATTGGATCGCATCAACAACTTCAGCTTAGGTACTTTAAACCTTAAATCTTAACGATAAAGATTAATTAGGTTGCAAAATATTTGTACTTAATGTTTATTGTCATCGTCATCATCGTCATCATCACCTTATCGGGAAGATTTGTTCCTGATTCGATTCCTTATTCGACACATTCCTAACTGGACATATTCCTGACTCGTCATATTCCTGATTCGTCATATTCCTCACTCGTCATTGTACCGTCAAAAAAATCGCGAACACGTGTATTTGTTACAATATTTTACTTAAGTTGGAGTCCCAAAGAAACGGATAATAATGTAAAATTTGTATGACTCGGCACATATGCAAAATTTTTTGTCATACTTGTTATAACTTAAATAAAAAATAAATAAGAGATATTTTAACCTAAATGGGCTAGCCATTATTGACTGAAGCTTTACATATTGAATATAAATTGAAGTATTGTGCCGTATTTGTTTAATAGAATAGTCAAAATTATAAGTTGAAAATATATTTTTTATCCATTTAATAAAATACGCGCTTGTTTACAGGAAAAGTCGGTAAAACCCCGCAAACACCCCACCATAACCTGAGTCAACACTGTTCGACAGTTTTAACGACTGCTAACTTACGACAGCTGCAACTAGGACCAACGCCTTAGTGTGCCTGCCAAAGAACGGAGGAACTTGAAATATTTTGATTTGGTCACCCATCCGATGACCCGACATTGCGATAGTTGTCTAACTTCCAAGATCGCAACCCGAACGAGCTTTACGCTGCGCCATAGAACTCTTCTAGGAAAAGGATAGTACCTATTATTGTTTTATTGCTTTTCTAACATTATTTTTAATGGGTTTGGAACCGAATAGTTACAATTATGTTATGAAGCGGTTTCCTTTGCGGTGAAATTGCGTATTAACTTTATCACGCCTCCACATTTATAGCGAAGTGCAATCTAGATTAAATCCATCTTTCATCAAAATTATATCTTCAGTTCAAATCTAAGAACATAATGATTCTAATTTATCCCTTATAACATAAAATTATAGCAATTACAAGTAGCTAGCTACCTTTTCTAGAGAAGCGTCTTCAACTTAAATGTTGGTACAGTCACTGACAATAACATCTGGTAAGTCAAAGATGCGGAGGTGAAAAAAGACAGTGAAAATTGAAAGCCCTTCTCACAGCGTTTTTAAATGTAAGATAGGAATGCTTTTCTAAAAAAAAAACAATACTTTAAAGAAAGTGTCGTGTTTAGATTAAGTTATGTGTAGGTGCAGAATAGGTGACTTAAATTTAAAGATACTCCAGTTTTAAGATTTCTTTGATAGTATTATTTTACAAGTATTATGAAGAGCTGAATATCCAGGTGATTATTTTTATTTCCAGCAGATCTAAATAAGAACCAATCAATTGGGTTTACCAGGAAAATAGATACGACTACAAAGACATTCAAACTTAAAATTAGCAGCATTATTTTACCAAATGTTTGTTTGTTTTTTAGAATAAAGCACACATTTTATGTCATGTTTTAAAAGAGAAACTATTATAAGTTTATTGCTCGGCATTTCTCGTTCCAAACGAGTGTTACAATTTAACGACTAATTAAAAATGCTACTGAGAGTGAGCTTACAATTCTTGTTTTACTTTACTTTTCCATTTAAAAAAATGATTTCTTTAATTTGTTGCAGTCTGTACATGCGCACACGCATGCTATCTCTGTAGACCACTCCTAATGACGCGTAACCAACCATTGATGGCGACTCCTGCGCGCCTGAGGATATCAATCACCCGCAGGGTTGGCAGGCAATGATTGTTCGACGACCAGCGCCCCAGCTTCTTTGCGATCATGAATTCTACAAGTGGTAAAAAGCAGGATAAAATTATAATTATAATAAATACGTATAAAGTGTTTCAATTTATCCTTCTAGACTTATCTCGGTAATCAGTATACGTATATAAAAAAAATGAATGTCAACTTATAGTCACGGGAGTGTTATGAATTTATGTAATATCAATTTGTGCAAAACAAGCATAAATTAAACCATGCATGTAGTTTTTTTAAGGGTCTTGTTATTATGAGTTGGCCACGTATATGCATAGAAAACATAGGAAGAAAAAAATAAAGGAAAAATAAAGTTTATTAGTTTGATTAAAAACTGTTTAACAAATAAACTTTGACAGCCCTGACAACAAGTGACTCGCGCTGAGAAAAAAGCGCGCGCAAGCTTGAGTTAACCTTAACTAACTTTTTCTATTTTACAGGAAATGGATAGTATTCAGGTACCTACCTATCGTAATTAATGACCATGTTTACGTTAGGACCTGTCTTGTCAGGTGTAAATAGAAAGTTTGGTATAATCATTTTTTTTTTATAATTGCAAATGAAAATTAAAGAAAAGCGAATGGAATATCTTACGAGGATAGTTGAAAAGCGCGTAAGTAGCATGTTGGTGAATACCGCGTAAATGTCAATTACCAAATCTTACAAAAGAAATAAGAAGAAATGAAAACTGGACATTTGAATGAATTAATGAATGAATGAATTAATTAATTTATTTATAAAATTCTTAAACACGGTACAATAATGGGATGTCATAATATACTCGTAGCCACGCCATAAATAATTCAGCGTATTTTGCCAGAAAGCGGCGTAGAAACATAATCAAAATCAAATAAGGTTATACGGTACCAATTGGAACATAGTAATCGTATGGATTATGCATATAATAATGAAGTTATTTTTAATAAAATGTACGTCAAATCAATCAAAATAAAGGCACTTTCTCAGTTTTGTTTTATCCATCTTTAAGAAAAGTTGTGCGGTATCACCATTGCTACTTACGCGATATTGAATATCCCCGACGATATGAGAACGAAATACGTTTTGTACACACTTGATAAAGTTTTGACGCAACGAAACGCAATTTCAGATTGGTACAATGAACTGCGATGTAAAGTTAGCACATTTACCTTCACAATACTGACTTCTATTAATAAGAGAATTTTTCAAAGTTTCACTGGAACAGTCTGCACAGTTTCCTTAACTTGATTTATGTTGGCTTCGCGCAAAGAATTCCCAATGGACTTTTGCGGACTTTTCTCATGAAATATAGCTTTAGATAAGACAAGAGTACGTAGGACTTCAAAACTTACGTAACTGGATTACTTATAATAGCTTCAAAATGTTACTTCAAAGTTTGAGATCTACTAACTTTAGTATTGACGTAGGAAAATAAGAGTACTATGAGTTTAATACTTTTTTTTGTATAACATTCTGATATGTTAAGTTTTGCTATATTTTGTATATATCAATAATAAAATAAAATAAAAAAATATTTATTGGGTAACTTAAAGGTAGGTACAAATAGCAGTGGCTGGAGCCTCCTTTTAAGCACAATTTGCCTGTTCCAAGAGGTTCCGCTCTTTTTCTTATCTCTAAGGTATACATAGAGGTTACCACGTACTTAATCTAGTTATTTAATTAATAAAATAAAAACTAAGTATAACTGTGTGTGCGAGTGTGTGTGATCATCAACACGCATTTGGCAAGTATTTCGATTAAACTAATATATATTAATTGCATTGCTTGCTTACTTAATTTCAAAGATATTTCATATAACCAGCAGCGCCATTAACCACCAATACAATGAATTATTTAAGATTTAAGTTTTTAAAACTTTCAATGTCAATTACTAGTTTAATATTTAAAATAATAGAATCAGAATTAGAATTATGGTAAGTAACCTGTTCTCTTTATTTTAAAATGACCAATAGACAAGAAAGTATCATGCATAATTTTTTTTATTTTTTATAGGTAATTAAGTTAATCTTTAAGTTACAACTCTTGAAGTGCATTTTGATATAATTTTATTTATACTGACTATTATAATAATATACTATATTTGGAGCAACATTCGCAAAGGCCGGTCATCGGATGGGAGACCAAAAATGTATCATATCGAGCTCCTCCGTGCTTCGGAAGGCACGTAAAGCCGTTGGTCCCGGCTGCATTAGCAGTCGTTTGCAACCACCAATTCGTAATAAATGTAAGCCAGTCAAGTTTTATAACAATTTATTTAAAATTACCTGTCCTCAATTTTATATGTAAATTAGTGTAAAAGGTTATCTGAATTACCAAATACCTACTTAAAATGTCACGATCATTATTATTAGAATATTCATCGAGGTTTTACGTGGTTTAACACAAACTCCCTAGTATTTCATTTATTTTTGCTTCAAGTCTTCATATATTTGTGACTCAAGTATTAATGTCTCTATAACCATGGATTAGTATTAAATGTAGGACACACTAAAGAATTAACGTTAAACCCATTACACGTTTTACCATAAACACAATTGGAAAGCAAACGCTTCAATCGTTACGATACGACTTCCTATACGTACATGTGAATAGCGCAGAAGTCTCAAAGAAAAGCCTGGAGTTCCGGCATGATAAATAGCTTAATGGGGTTATTCTGAAACTCATATGATGCCAACGAAATGTGTTATCGCGTGGCATTACGCAGAGCTATGGGTGGAAACAATGGACGAAATCATCAGGTGCTATCTTTGTATCGTGCGATAAAGTTCCTATGTTATGTTCCTATGTCAAAGAAAAGTCTCATAATTTAGACAAGAAAAAGATGCGTTTGAAGTAAAATATAAACACACATATATAAGTAATGTTTCCGTATCTATAATTATACAAGGAAAGGTTCTGACTTACTCACTGACTGAGTCATATTAATGACATTAGCCCAGTCTTATAATTTAAGCTAGAAAGCAGAAAATTTGCACAGAGGAGAGATTAAGTAAGGAGTCCCTGTTCCAAAAAAATCCCCGGGATTACAAGATACGGGTATTTTTTTGGTCAAAGTAGCGGGTGGTCGCTAGTCTTTGTATAAAGACAGTGAACATACCTATTAATTGATTATTACTTTATTAATATTATAAATACACAGGTATCTCTAAAATAAAACACAGCTTAACCTCATATTATACCTATTACTACAATACTAAGACTATATTAATTCCAGTCGTAACTTCAAAAGACACCTTTTACTAAACGATTTTGGCAATAACGAGTAACTTCCGGCCCTCAGTCTTGAACAACGAGACATCGTACTACGAAAATTAAAAACAGTATCGTATGCGATACAATTCAGCGGGACGCAACGATTGACCACCTCTCCTTTGTCGCAAGCCAAGTGACAACAAAGGGTCGATTTGTCTCCGCGTCGAGTCACAATGGCAACCAGGTCAAGTGAGCGCAGAAACGGCTTAACGGCTGAAGACACGTCCCTGTCAACGTAACCTGATGTGTTATTTGCTAAATCCACTCACAAAAGACGTTCCCTTTGCTTCAACTGTTACATATTCCTGACTTTTCTTAGGTATTTATTAAAACTGATGTGAAATATTGTTGATTCATACGTACGGTACGGTACTTTGAACCTATCGGAAAATTGTACTTCCTTATTAGATAATAAACAAGTTTAGATGTCTAATTTCCCTTTTTTACTTACTTTAAATCTCTTACTTGTACCAAGGGTGTTCCCTTAAAGCTGCCCACACACTGGCGTTTGCTCAGCGTGCGTGTTTCTTAAACATGTTCCTAATACAATCGAACCCAACTCGTTTGCAGCGTGCATGCTGCAACAGCACTTCACCATGAAGTTCTGGAACGTTAGTTGCGACGTATTCGCAGCAAATGCATCGCTTTTCTCAGTACAATATGTATGAAAGTTAACTCTGACGAGGAAGAACTACTTTTAACTTCGCTACTTAGACATATACCTACTCCAGAAATGTTAAAAAAAACTAAGGCACATCCAAGGTAAGATCCATAATAAGCGTGATGTTTCTAAGAAAGTGACATTGTATCAAGCGAGAACACTATTTATTCTGCCAACATGCTATTCGCACTTATTATTCGCTCAAGAAACATACGTTCGCCATTTATATGCCAGTGTGGGGGCAGCCTAAGGTTATATTTTTTGCTAGCGCTAATGCACGTGATATCAGAAGACCCCGCGGAAATTGTCCCCGGCAAGCGCATTAGCCGATATAATAACGAAACAGGGGCGGCTTCAGACCAAAAAAAATTGGGGTGAAGTGTGAATAATGTTACGCACTTTGATTATAAGATACTTTATTTTGCCGAAGTTCCCTGTCCACCTACGACTTGTCGAATCCGAGTAGCGGTCTTGGTGGGGCCTGTAGCGAAAGGATCTGCAGGGCACGTGAGTTGTCCATAGTTGGTTGTTCTGCTCGGTGGTTTTCATTGAGTATAGGCTTCCAATATCTCCGGCACTAGTCTGGATAACTAGTAGAGGCGCCCGCTAAATGCAATGTCTCCGTATGAATTAGCCGCGTAGGATTTTGTAACTGATGAGGTGCCTGGATGGGTACTGAGAAGTGAGTGGGCTTACAACTCCGCCACCAATGACGACATTTGGTAGTCGACTTTAGAGTTGACAACCCGAGCAGTGGAACTGCAAGTTGTGCTTTTGGTGCAACGAGAAGTGACCGAGCTTACAGCTTCGGTAACCTATCTGGATATTAGGTAGTGGACTATACGTGCCCACGGAGCAACTCGCTCGAGACACTAGTCTCAAAAGTACCGGATAAAGAATGCGCTTCGGCGTTATGACCTGACGTAGATGGTCCCATGTGCTTGCGTATGAATGTCTGACACCTAACTTTGTAACCGTAAGGTTGGTGGGGGGTGTCAGTATAAACTTTAAAGTCGTGTGTAGAGGGTATCCGCCTACGACTGATATCTGCTAGTGCAACTACTATTCGGCCAAATATAAAAGCAATTAAGTAAGAAAGGTCGAACATTGAAGCTCACATATTGTTTTCTAAAGTTTACGCGAACACTACACATTGAAATGAAACAACTTTTACGGATCTACTTGCGTTTATTTTACACATTAGTTTTAATTTATATTTATCCTGACGTTTCAAACCCTTTGCAGGGTCCGTGGTCACAGGGAGACTGAGGTGTTGGTCGTCTCATAATTAGTTAGTAGCTTGTATACCCTCATTTAAATTTAATCAGGTGCGTTTCGTTTTACGCAGAAAGAGCTTACAGTATCTTTTGGTCTGGCAGTATGGTGTTGGGGCTGGGATTTAATATTTTGTATGATGGGATCCCAGGCTGGTGGTAGATTCCAACCATCTTCTCTATTAAAATTAGGATGTTTTTTAATTTCAATAGCCTCGCGTATCATTCTAGGGATGAATCGTTGTTCTCTAGCGAGTATTTGTGGTTTATCAAATCTGATGTAATGGTTGGGCCCCTCAAGGGAATGTTCGCATACTGCAGACTTATTTTCGCGCCTATGCTTGACGTCGGCTATATGTTCTTTAACACGGGTTCCTACACTTCTCTTTGTTTGCCCGATGTAAGAGAGCCCACAGTCGCAGTCCAGTTTGTACACGCCTGCATCTTGAAGGGGTATGTTGCACTTGACAGGTGGTAAAAATTGGTTGGTCTTCTTCGGCGGCTTGAAGTGAGTGTTGATTGTGTTGAAACGTCAAGATAAACATTAATTAAAACTAATGTGTAAAATAAACGCGAGTAGAACCGTAAAAGTTGTTTCATTTCAATTGAAGCTCACGTCATTTATTTAAAATTATTATATTTAAAATTATAATTATATTTAAAAAATAAGGTATATAAAAGTAAAAATTAACAAATACAGTAGGTACAATTGATTGAATGAAAAATTTGTAAATTTATGTTTGCATTAGTAAAATTTTTATTAGGAAGAAATATACGAACGGATTTTTAGTATCTAAATAGTCACCGGTGACGTTCAATACGAGTGGGCAAGACTACTGCTGGTAATTATTTTCAAGTGAGATTAATAACCGATGCGAAAATCGCACTCCCAAGCCGGCCCTGCAAATAGTCGTTTACTTCCGACAAAGTTATGAAACTGCCGAATAGGACAGGCACTATTTCGGGAAGATTAAGTTCGAGTATTGTTTGAGTTGTTACTTAGTTTCTGCCTTGGTTGTTCTATTTGATACTAGCTACTGCCCGCGGCTTATCATGCCTGAAGTTCGGTCTGTCACAAAGTTTAAACTTCCGGGGAACAAGATATTTTCCAGAAACAAAAACAATACTACGTTTTTAACCGCTTCTGTAGTCTATTGATTAGACCACCGGTATCAGGCCCGAGGTCGCTGTTGATTCCCAGCTGCGATACGTGATAATGTAATCGGTTTGGTACCAGAGTCGTTCTTCTTTTTAACCTACAACATATCGTAATTTTTCTGTTTTTTTGCGTTTTTTAACTATTGTTAATTATGGTATAAATGTTTGATTTTAATAAACGTTACATGTATTTTTTATTAGGATTAATTAATGATTATTTCAGTGGCGATAATGTTTTTTTCTTTATGGTGGTTTTTCAAAAAACACTGTGACAGAGTGGCCTTTTTCAGCGGAGACCACATTTTGGATTATCACTCTGTCACGCGATTCTATGAAAAAAAACTTATAAAAAAAAGCATTGGATAGAGAAAGTGAAAAACTATTTAGTACTAATATACTAAGTATAGGCTGATGATATGTCCAGTATATAATCTACCTTTGTACCAAATTTCATAAAAATTTGTTCATTAGGTAAGCGTGATTGAAGAACACTCAACTAATACTATACATAACATTATATAATAAGTAGATATTATCTACTTAGATACTTTCGCATTTCTATTGTTAGTTGAATAAAGTATTATTGTTTTAGATCGTATGAGTCGTTCAGTGTTACGTCACACGGCTCCTTTGTCCCAATGGGACGAAACACAGAATTTCAAAAATATATTATTTTCATATTATTATTTAATATTTAATTAGGCTATTGGTAAGAAACTTCAACGGTTGACAGTTTGTAAACAACAATTAATAGATCGTTATTTAACTTTGGATGCTCGTTTCGCTGGTTGTTTGACGAAGGCCTGTAACTTTGATAACCAAGAACCCTTTAGTAGTTACACGAATATTAGAAACTTTGTGAAAAGATACTTTACAATCTATTCTTGTCTTTTATCGGACGGTTCGTGGGAGACAACAAAACGTTTTCAGTTAATATGCTGTAGGAATCTACAGCATATTAACTGAAAACGTTTTGTATTCAAAATAAATCGACCTAAAAATTGTTTTAATCATCCTTTTTTTTCCTTTAGTTGATGGCTTCGTGTGATTAGCACATTTAGCCAGTGTCAAAGTAATTTTTCTTACAAGTAATACATAAATAAACAATATTCCCTTCCTGTATGATGATGATGAATGATAATAGAAATGAGAAGTGAGAAATGATAGACCCCCAACCCCTCGAGCGAGTATCTCAGTAAAAATGTGGGGCTTTAGTAAGCCCTCGGGCGGGCTTCTTGAGAGAATTTAAAAAGTGACGATGCACTGTTTTGTTTAATTTGCCAACACTCATGCACACTCACGAACACATAACGATTAAATAATCCACCATTGTTTCACATTAATATTTGACAAAACACAAATTTTAGACAATAAAACAAAACCGCAGACATGACTCTCCACTTTCCCGCCTAAGGATGATTAAGTCTCTTAATCATCCTTATCTACACACTACTTACATATTTTTTTATTTGATTCCTCTCTTCCTGATGTTAAGGAGAAGCAGAGTCCAGATGCGAGGACAGCTAGTGGAGCAGGATTGTGGCTCTCCGCCAGCCTCTTTCGCGGTCGAGGCTCAAGAAAATTATCATTGCGAGTTAAGAGGGCTCATTAATGACCTCGCTTATTTCGCAATCGAGCCGGGGCTTTAGATACGCACATGGATGGTGATAACTCTTACATAGTACTCCTTTCTAAAATTTAAACATTTTATATTTTTCTACTTTTACTGATGTCAAACTTCTTTTGTTTCATTTCTCTCTCTCTTCTTTTCCCATTGACCTCCTTCCGTTAGTAAATTACCATACTAATATATTTAGTTAGTTTAGCCCCAGTTTTTATACTTCTATTTGCCCTGTAATTTCACTTGGTCTAGTATTTGATTATTTACTAAATAATCAAAGGGTTTAGTACCCTCAAATCAGAACGCAGCAATTTAAAACAATGCCCACCGCACAAGAAGCAAGAACATTTCTTGTCTCATTTCTTCGGTTCTTCGGAAGCGTGTTTTATGTTTCATAAAGTCGGTATCCCCATCCAAATGCCTGCTCATTTGCCGTCTTGGTGAAAAATAAAGTGGAAAAGTCGTAGCCTAGCAAACGTTAATAGGCTGACGATGATGCATAGAATGTTGACCACATAAACGCTATAGAGCAGCTCATTAACACCCCGTTACGCAGTGTCACGCTTTCATACGCAGCCCTACTAACCTTGGCCGCATAAGTCCACCTTGGGCAAGAATAAATACGCGTGGAAGGCCTCGAAAACGACGCATCAGAGGAAATGATTCTCTCTTTTGGGAAATAAGCGGAAAGTGATTACGTAAGCAAACAGCTGTGTAATGATGGAGCTGTGCTCAAAAGGACGATATAACGCGACAAAAAAAGAGAGCGTACCAAGGTATTTGATGTTTACATTTTCGTCGCGAAAAACATCTTGGGTATGTTTTTTTGATTTAAAATCTGGCTCTGTTGTTAATTGCTTTATTTTTACGGCAAAAACGAGGAAAGACCGAATTACGCCCACGTACTCCGATGGCTTCGCTTTGCTTTTCCGAGATTGGCATAACCTCGAATCAAATCCTAATGATCTTATCATTGAATTTTATTCCCCGTTGAGGCAAGCAAGTTTTCAAGTAACTTTCGAATGCAATGTTTTCGTTCATTATCTTTAAAATAAAGGCACAATTATCTCTCTCTCTCATTTTTATTTTCTCTCTGTATTTGATAATCTATTATTATGGTAAACTACATTTTAATTGATATTCATAATGGCTAATAGTGCATCACTTTATTTCACGCTTTAATTGTTTTTTTCAATGGGACATCAGTCAAAGTGAAAATGTACGTACTTACTATTCTGGAGCTGCATCCCCAAATAAGCTTTGGCCTCTGATACAAGTCAGTGCCATTGGTGTCGGTACTGAACCGCTTCCTACCAGTTATCTACATGAAGCTTTTCCAGGTTCTAATGAAACTGACTTTCCTTTTAATGAAACGATAAAAATGCAAATTCCAAATCTCGTTGAATGACTTGTTTTTTTATTACAATCTCAACTTATTGAACCTTGTTTTTTTTCTCTCTCTTTATTTTGGGGCTTTTGTTCACATATGATATACCTATGCCAGCCTCAATTTATTTTCCCAATTACAATCTTCAACTAAGCTTATAAAAATGAAAGTTATCCTAGTTAAATAAAGGTACATTTTTACAACACATTTTTTTCTAGATTCTTTTGATAAAATATTTGGAATTAATAAAAAAAAACCTTGTTGTTTTAGTAGTAGTAGTAAAAGAAATAAATTGTTTATCTTAAAGAGACCAAGAATCGCGAGAAACATAAAAGAATATACGTTTACCTGAATCCATGGTTCCGTACACTCGCTCTCGCTTTAATGTCGATATGTGTGCCATTTTCTAAAAGCGAAAGTGTAAAGTGTGTTTCACACTCGGAGCAACAAACATAACTTATAACAGCAAAATTTATAACAGTTTAAAATAATATCAGTTTCATTTTAATGTTATTGAATTCGTGGTTCAAGAAAAGTTAATATGTTTTTGCGAATTGGATAAGAGGCTGGCTAATTGTGTTGTGATACCATATGCCATGCTTTCCTAAGCATGACTATATTGATAGTTCGATATAATACATCGGAACTATCGCGAGCATGACATCTTCTTTAACTTACTATGTAGACCTACAAACTCCGAATTTTGTGTTGCCATTTTCAAAGAAACAAAACGCTTCCAAAAATAATACTGCTGACAACTCTGCATTTGTCAACTTACGATGTCATTACTCATGCTTTTCACCGTCTATTCAAAATATCTCGTAAAATTTAATTAACAAATATTTCAGTAATTCAATTATTTTAACAACAGTTGCATTATCAACACCCTAATCTGTTAGCTTTACGCAATTCTCATCATCTGTTATCTATCACTATCAATGCTCTCAATGTGTCCAAGTTCTAAGGTCAAGTGGTAACTCTGAAACAGTAGCCCTACCATAAGTCTTCTCGGTAGCGACGACACACACCGTAAATATATTACACGGCAAAATGAATCGTACGCTCTAGGGACCATCTAAGGGCACTTTTTATTTTTCCGTAAACTACGACTCAGGAGGAGCCCTACCATTCGTTTAAACTGACAGTGTTCGCAAGTGTCAGCGTTTATGTATGATGAAGGTAAACCTTTGCATTTTCCAGTACAAAACAAATTCACTTTGACACGATTTGTACGGGATCTGGTACGCACCAGAGCGCTCTGGGTGCCTAGTACAGTTTTTTTTAATCCTTAAGAGTTATTCCTTACTTGGCCTTCATCTCACCTGATGTTTAAGTGATGATAAGGCCGAAGATGGAAGCGCACTTTATTCGAAGTCCTCAAATCACTGAGAATGAAATATTGTTGACGAAAAAGAGAAAAATTAGGAGAGTTTTGCTATACAAATTCCCTTATTCGTCAACAATATTTCATTCTTTTGTTTTGTCATCAGGAGATGCTACTACAATTGCATAAACATTTTTATTTTTGTTAACCAGATCGAATAGCGGATAAATTAAGTACTTGGCATCCAGAGCCATAAGGGACTAACTTGAGCCGTACAAATAGAAGTTTACGGGAAAATTTATTTTTATTCAACTTTTATAATGAGTTATATGGCTGTAATGTTTTAAAAGACTGAAATGAATTTCATTGAATTGAATTACCCACACTGAATGCCTTGCGACTTTTATTTGCGGGAACTTGTTGGAAACGAGCAGAGTGGTTTTAAAATGTATTTAGCATAACTTGAGTAAATTGATACCAAATTAAAATGTAAAATGAATTATGGATAAGTAATTTTACACACATTTTTTTTGCAAACAAATGTTAATATGGAAAAGTGTTAAAAAAATTTCATGAGTGAGATTTAGGCTTAGCGCCTTCTGACAATAAGAGTCACCACGCTATAGTGGCTCTATCGAACACTGTCTACTCTTACTTTGTAAGCCAAAGGAGCCCTATTCAATGACAACAACTACGTTATCAACGTCCGATCTTAATATATGTGTAAATATTAAAGATCATGCGACAAGCTATATTTTGACTTTTACCAATATGTTAAATGAATAAAAAAATAGTTATAAATTTTTCTTTACGTACACATTTTCATTTCTCTTAACATGACCATATGGTAAATGAAATTCGCACTATTGTTCATGCAGAAAGTCACTTGTGAGTTTACTGTCAGTCTAAACAAATGGTAGGGCCAAAATTCGCTATTCGGGATGTGGGTCGCTCCCGTACTCCTTATCAGCCAAAGTGGATTGGATCCAGTCAACCCATTTCGCCAACTCCGTATGTATATTGCCGCATTGACCCGATTAGTGTAGGTAGGTGGTATCGGATCATAATCGTTTTCGGCTTTCGTTGGAAATTGTTTTAGATTGAGCTCATGCCATTAGTAGATCTGTCCGTAGTATAATCTTCAATGTAATCTTGAATGAAACAATTCTAAACCGTCTGACATTTTAGGCCATATTTAAGCTAAACTGGAGGTGTTTCCCTACCAATTCCTACCAGTTCCATATATTTAAGTTCTAATATTCTGAGAAATAAATTTGTTGATTTTAATTTAACTTCATCCTTAACGGGCCAACGTGGGGGGCTATATTCGGAATTTCTCATATTATTGGTAATGTGGGACGTTTGTAGATTGACGATGTCAAAAAAGCAAAGACGTATTTTAAATTTAGAGTCGAACCCATTCTATGATTATACGGTGGTAGATTAACGCATGCTTCATGTTCTTACGCTCTGATTCCTTCGTTTTGTACCTGCAATAACAACGAAAAAAACAAATGAAATATTTTGCGCACTTAAATACCAAGGCATTAAATGGATAAAAAATTAGTAAGCAAACAAATTTAGTATAACCCTTTCAAAAGTCAATAAAAAGGTCATTGGCGACTTTTAAAGCATTTGGATATTATCCAAGTTCTCACTTAAATTCAATGTCGCAAACAAACCCGTTTCATCCGGCTATACTTATACAGAATGCAACGGAAGACTGCACCGCCCGCGCCGGTAGAGTCACAAACTGAACGACAGCGGGCGCGGCAGCAGTGGCGACGGCGGGCGGCGCTCTTTTTTTTTTTGAGAGAGATTGCTGATTGCCTTTGAGGCATTTTCAGCTTCACCGGGCTTGTTTGGGGGCGGCGAGGAACGTAAAGGGTCCTTCAAGCCGTGTGAAACGAATCGCCTTCGGAGGTTTTCTAGAGGGAACGGCATCGCGCACTAGTGCGCGTCCCCATGCCCTACTGGATTCTCCGAAGGGTTCGGATCGGATCGCTCGCGCAACTTGATTAGAACACCTATGTTCCCATATGAGACGGGGCCCCTTAACTTCACACTTTTTGTTTTCCTTTTTATTACTCTTTTTGTTAATCTATTTTTTTTCTCTTGTGTATACTGTCTGCCTTATTTTTTGTTGTATGGTATGTTGTTACTAAATATTTATTTTATTCTTCTTTTGCTTCTACTTCTTATATGCCGTGCTCGACGACAACGGCACATGGAGCGGCGCGAACCATACATTCTCCCCGCTCAGATAAACTACACATGCACACTGGAATAGGCCAAAGACATCGTATTCGTAGAATGACGTATTTTAAATTTAGAGATATTTCTATAGTTTTCCTTCAACAAAAAAATCCGACGAAACAAGAATCCGGCGAATCAGAAATCCGGCGAATCAGGAACTATTCGTTGAACCCGTGCTGTGATTACACCGTGGTAGATTAACGCATGCTTCATCTTCTTACGCTCTGATTCCTTCGTTTGCTACCTGCAATAACAACGAAAAAAACAAATGAAATATTACACAATGAAATGAAATATGAACAAGAGTACACACGCGTTATATTCCAGGACTGAGTTAAGCACTTCTCCTTACCTCCACGACCCGGTCAACCTAAGCCGAGGTCCTAGCTTTAAGAGACGCTCTTACGCTTTCGATTCGATCCGAACTCCTCGGAGAGCACAGACCATATCGTCTGTGTCGGAGAGTCTAGCAGAGGACGGAGACACGATTTCGTGATCCTCGAGAAAACCACTGACATTGTCTTGATTACTGGCTTGAGGAACCCTATAAGTTTCACGCTGTCACATAATGTCCGGTAAAACTGTAAGGGCCTTAAACAGTCAAAAAAATCCGCTTGCACCGCCTCTGCTTCCCGCTATCGTCCAATTTGAGATTTTGGTCTAAATAAGCTTCCTCCACCGTATTTGTCGCAGTGTTCCGAATATAGCTCCAAAGATGAACGCGGAAAACACACATTCGGTGTGAACACTTTAATATATTGACCAGAGAATGTAATAAAGTTTCGATGACAATTTTCCCCAAATCATTATGCGTCATATTGCGTTACCAAATAAACGGTTGCCTAAAAATGTAGTTCACCATTTTGAGAGTCTTGTGATTGATATTCGTTTGCCTAATGAGGCTTATCTATTATAGTACCTGGTTTTAGATATTCGGAGTGGAAAGACCTTTTTTGTTTGAAACTTTAACTTGGTTTATTAATGTAAATGTGAAAGGTGTGATAAAGTTCCAAAGTATTTCAAGATGCATAAATATACTTTGGTCATTGATCCCATTTTTTTTATTACGTTAATGTTGTCTGTCTACCAACTTATTAATATAATGTAGGTACATTATAGGTATGTATTATAAGCTGTGCCGTTTGAGACAGTTTTTGAAACGCCTCTAGAGCATCTATATTTGTTGGAATATTTTTATAGTGTCATTAAAATCAAATATTAAATATTAATATTTCACTTGCAATATTAAATGACTTTTGTATTTTTGTTAAAGCTTGTCGATATTTTACTTTGCTGGATGTTTTGTTTTGTTTTATTTTCTAAAACTGGAAAAGATGACTTACTTATACTAATGACTTACTGCCGTACTCAGAGACGTCAATTAAGTTTAATGACAATTAAATGTCTTTCCTTCTCTATTTAGCACTATACATTTGAAAGTGACAGCAAGAGACTTAATTGTCATTAAAACTTAATTGACGTCTCTGAGTACGGCAGTTAGATACTTTAGATATAGGTGCTGATAAGCAGTCCTACTAAACAGTTAACGACTTGTTAATGTTACCTTTCGAGTCAAGCTTTTATGATATCCCTTTACTGTCATTGGTGTACGCATCCACAGTAGCAAACCAGTGTCATAAAGTGAGAGCTACGAGTAAGTACTCAGTACTGCGCATACGCCACTTGTCTTACACCTCACACGTCGGTAGCAATTCCTAAACTGATTCGCAATCGAACGCAGTAAGTACTAGACATTGTAATTGATCGTGTCCGTGTACGAAAAATCGCTAGTCGATTGTTGTTTGATACTAACATAATTCTAATATTTTTTACAACAATAGTAAATAGTTGGTTGCCAACTTAAATTTTGAAATCATTCAATATTTAAATCATTCATTATTTCATTAATTTATCATTCATTCATTCAATCATTTATTTATTTTCTTTGCTTTTTACACAGCGCGTTCAGTGAAATAGTTCAGAGTTAATCTTACTGGGTCACTAGATGGGGGACAAAAAAAATGTCCCATACATTCGAAAAATAATTTAATTTTAAGTTAATTTTGATAAAGCCAATTTACTGTAGTGGGACAGTGTATAAACTAATTACTTACTTACATAATACTGAAACATATAGAGAATTTGGCTGAGTTAACGTTAACGTAAGCTGGAGTTTGTAACAAATTCAATGTATGTATTTAAAAATAGTAATGAATTTACTTAATAATGATTTAAGTGATTTGAAAGATCAGTGTTGATATTTGATCAACGAGAAACAACACTAGCAGTAAGTACAATTATGTATTTTGCGTATCTCTACATACCTCAATGTACATTGCGTACGTTTGTTTGCATTGCGATGCGGCGGCGCATGGCGGGCGGTGTCGTCATCGCATATCGTAACTCATTATACAGTAGGCCAGAGCTATAAAGATTGTGCCCGCAAATCATTTCTGAATCAGTGGCTTTCAGTGTCCTTGCTGCCTAAAATGATATAGTTATCCGTTTATAAATTTTATTGCGAAATGACGTTTACGTACCTAACGTTTGTAGCTGAACGGACAGATGCTCGGGTTGTGCGCGGTTCGATCACAGAAGAGAGATATATAGAGATATTTCGATTCCCATAGCTTCGTTTGACTAGTTACGTGAACGGTATGGGTTCACATATCTTAAGAATAGCAAAATAAGATCGGATTTTGTGTCAACGTTTTTAATTTTAATTAAAAGTATTATAAACTAATCATAGTGTGCTGTGTTAATAAAAAGTTAGACATTGCGCTTGTAGAATTTTGTCAACAATGCCCAAATAAAGTTTGGCAAAATAAGCTATTAAATTAAACAATACGGCATTGCCAAAATGCTGGTTCACCGTGCCCACTGTAACAGTTTGCATATAATCGAGAATGGCGATGTCTGTCCACACTTTGCGAAAATGCCCCAAACATTTTTATACATGAAAGATCTATAATTGCTTTATGATAAGTCTTATTCGGCCATTTTATTTTCTCTTGAAAACTGTTAAGTTCGCATACACTAAATAGCTGCTAAAAGCTAGCGTGATAATTTTTTAATATGTTTATTATGACGCTAAAATTATTATTCTAAACGACAAACAAATAAGGTAATTACCATAACGTTTTTATGTCCTCACAAAGTAGGTACAAACCTCAAATCGTGCATACAAATCGCTAATTAACGCCAGAAGGGCGGACTTGAAATTAATTTATGTTCCTTTTACCCTCCCGCAACTGTTCCGTTTTAATTAATCCCAATTCGGAAGATCACCGAAAACATTAAACTTGTACAATATTTCAAATTATTAGTTTTTTTTTATTTATTTTGGCACAAAACATACATACAATAATTCTATAATTAGAGTAGTACTGGTAATAGACAAAACAGTGCCGACAAAATGTTATATTATAGTTGACACAGGGCGCATGTATTAAACTCGTATGTATAGTAAATGAGAATGATTCTATGAGTGAAAGTAAACAAAAAAAAAGAAGGTAATACAAGTCATTTAAAATGTACATTACCAGAATTTGAGAAATTTAAAAGCTTCGAAGAGCAAACAATGATTTTTATTTATTATTATTATTTATATTTTTTGTGAGCAAAATCCGATTCTGGAAAATATAAGATCGGATGTCAATTGACGCAGTTGTTATAATTCGATAAGGCTCGCTTGGCTTACAAAGTAACAGTAGATAGTGATGATAGACTTACAAGGGCTGGACAGAGCCAGAGCCACGACATCATTTGAAAATGCACCCGAACCACGGTCGGTGGGGTCAAATCCCACCGCTTTTTGTAAAAAATATCTTTTTATTATATTTTTTTTATTTTAGCTAGACTTAAATACTAGTAATTAGTGTAATTCATGTTAGATCTTGCAGATTCATATCTATCAATCGTTTGAATGTTCTAAGAGGGCTGTTGAATAGATCGAGATTCGAAAATTCTTTATTATACATATTGGGACAGCGGAACAAAAAACAGTTACGTGTGTAATTTTTCTTGCGGTGGGGTGGTACAAATGTGGTAACGGGACGTGAGGAACGAAGAGGGAGACGGACCTTGGATAAGAAGTTAATTTTAGATAAAAGGGATGGAGAGTCTTTTTCATTATTGAGCATTTTATAGAGGAATACAAGATCAAACTGTTTCAAATTATGTTTGCAATTTGTTAAGATGGTCAGCCGTACTTACTGGGTACATACATAAATCGAAATATATATGTGTAGGTAGTTTATGCCAAGGCAGTGTAAATAAGTTTTAACAAGAAAAGCAGCTAGTATTCTAAAGGATCTACTCGCGTTTTTCTTAAGCACATTATTTTCACCTAACGTTACGAAACCATTGCAGAAAGTTAATTTTTAGACGGAGGCTTTACATTGAGTTGCACTTGTTGTAGGAAAATACATGCCCCACATAAAAAAACAAAATCAGAATATAATCAATATTTTTTTATTTTTTTATTTTTTTTAAATAAGAAGATAATATACTGAAACGTGCCTACCTATTAGATAAAGTGCAATGAAATTTTATTTCCTCGAGGTAGACAGGGGCACTTATATGAGCGTGACATTTAACAGTGACGAGGCTACGGCGCTATTGCCGTAATCCTATGGACAGTAGACCTAAGGTTGCAAAAAGGCTTTATAATTTCTTAGATAACTTTTTACAGAAAAGTAAAATAGATTTTTGTTGTTTGATGTACCAGTTATGATTACTTTTGATGATGTCTTTAACATTTGTGGCCTTTATATATTTTTTTATCCCATATAAACTCTAAAGCAGACTATGGTGTCAAATCATATACCAATCAAGTTTTGGTTCAAAGTTTTTTATAACTTAAATCTCTGTGCTTTTCTTAAGCAAAGAAAGTTACATTATAATTAACTTACCTTTTTGTTTAAAAAGTCTGGACTTTTAAAGTTTGTATAGAAAACTAGCTGCCCACTCGCGACTTCGTCCACTTGAGCGAACAACTCAAATGCAGCGCCACCTACCGGGTTCAATTGTGAATCTAAACCATTCTCGAATCCACTTGAACACACACCAAAATTTTCATCAAAATCGGTCCTACCGTTTATGAGGAGTTCAGTGACATACACATGCACAGAAGAATTGTATATATAAAGATGTGTCATCCATCATCATCGTTACCAGATCATTTAATGTCCCCACTGTTGGGGTAAAATCATTCCCTATGAATAGAAACATCACAGGGATAACCACTGCTTATGCAGCCGGGACCAACGGCTTTACATGCCTTCCGAAGCACGGAGGAGCTCGAGATGATAAATTTTTGGTCACAATCGCAAAAACAAATCATTATCCGATGACTGCTGACCTTAGCAATCGCAGACCAGTGCCGTAACCACTGCGCCACAGTGGTCCTCCTACTGCGCCATCGACATATATTCTTTGCCATCGAGCTCCTCCAAAATGTATTAAGGGTTTAATAATACGGCGATGACAGCCCTTGCATAGGTCATCTGTGATCTAGGAGCCACGCCCTGACAGCGGTTGCAGTGATATTGTTGCGAAACGCATTACGCGTCGCGGCTAAAGGACACCTCCCAGCTTAGTACTTACTATTTTGTGAACGTATGAGCTTCCTTGAAAACCAACTGAGTTGTAGGTACTTACAAGATAAAATTTTACTAGAAAAAAAAGCTACTGTAGGTACTTGTAGTAGGCAGTTTTACGTTTATTATGGGTCGATTTTTATAAACCGATAACAGCAATTTTGAACACATTTCTACATAAAACGTTTTCTAAAGTTAACGCGAACGCTACACATTGAAATGAAACACTTTTTACGCATCCCCTTTTAAAGTATTGTTATTTGAAATTGTTATTTATATTAAAAGAACGCAAAAGATAGTGAGTTAATTTTGTTTTCAAACACTTTTTAAAGATATCTATGCTTTATTTAATTTTATTTAACTTGTTTCGATGTTGATTAAAGAGCCTACATTGTTAGTACCTTCATGATTGTATAAGTTTCTTAATTCTAACATTCCAAACTACATCATTACGGCAAGGCTATTGGAGATAGTGAAACAAATCGTTACAAAACTGTAACAAGCATTACACAGGTGCAAATTGCGTAATTGTTACAGAAGTATTTTTGTGCGTAACACTACGTGCAAATCATCGCTGTTATCAATTTGAATTATTAATAGCCAGCAATTATTACATCAAGCGGAGACGCCGGTCAATCATCATTATCATTATAACTACCTATAATGTTTGAATAAGATGTTATTTCACATTTCGTAAGTACAAATTATGGATCCTGTCGGGCATCGCAATTGGAAAGGGGGAAAAGCACGAGTAGAGGATGTCTCAGCCACATTTTTAAAATTAAATTATTGAACATCATCTAGACACGCGGCAGCGTGTCAAGCCAAGTTCATGCAACTGTTTCGCATAAACATGTCAAATTTTGCTCATAAATTGAGACTTGTGAGATACCTAGGGGCGTTTAATTTCATAAACACACCTCAAACAGTTATTTAAATATTAACGTCCAAAAATTGTAATTTTTATCACTGACTGACTGATCTATAGATAGATCAAAACTCTAACCCAGTTCCAGATGACCTGTAAGAAAGATGTCTGTACTGTAAGAATCAGCAATTGATGACAGCCTGTCTTTATGTGGATTTTAAGGTCTTCACATGATTTTCATTATACTGAATGGAAATTACAACAATAAAAATAAAACATTATTATAATGAATGTTATTACTACACACCGCTAGATGGCGTTACTTGTAATCGCGCTGTAGAGATTTTTGCGTCGATACGTATGGTGCTTGTTACTTTAATTTTGTTGAAATTGAAGATAGTTTCTGAAACTCTGAGGTTCGGAAGCACGATCTCGTTCATGGGCATTTTATTTTATTTTATTTTTTCTTGAGAATTCATTATTTAATAGGTAATTAATTCGTTACGTAATCGTCTTAAATAATTATCTTTTTTTACTACGTATGCATCGATTTAAATCAATGTACGTATGTTGTAAAATGAGTCGTACAATAGAATCACTGGTGGGGGACACACTTACCTTACACCGAATTATTCCAATGCCTACCGATGGAAGCTGCCTATTCCATTCGATTGTATATTCTTTGTTTGAGTATTGTGTTATACAATAAACCAATAGGTTGCGTGCAAAGGTACAAGAAAATATAGAAAATAACACAAAAAATAAAGTAGATTAACAAAAAACAAAAACCATTTGGCATTAATTTTTTTATGAATAAGTACCTACCTACTAATAATTTCTGTACAAAAAGTAATGATATCCCCTCAAAAACATGAATTGTGAAGAGAGCCAAGTTCAATATTATGATATACCTACCCATGCCTTGGTTGTTGACTTCAACGACAAAAGAAGTGAGATCTAAATGAGTACCAAGTTCAATGGTCAGTCCTGAAATTTATTTATAACAACATAAAATATTTTATAACAACTTAAAATATAATTTCTTCTTTTATCTTAGGATAATATGTTGAAGCCTAAGGTCTGACTTGGCTAGTTTTCATATACGAATTTTATTATAGCCGTCGCAAGTTCTAAAGCTGTAAGTTCTTATTTTATTCTTCCGGAAAATTGACTGGCTGGTAGAAACTAGCCATCGAACATGACATGACATGACTGTTTTAGTAGGTACTTAATTCTTGTATGAGAACTAGCCCAGTCAGACCTTAGGTTTCAATATATAATCCTAATTTATACACTACAAGCTTAGGTACTATTGCATTTGTCGATAATCGTTACATTCCCGTTCAGTACGGTTTCATAAGAGATAGCATCTGCTAACACAATGAACCGCTCGATTGGGAAATCGGCGTCGTGTCTACTTTCCTATAAGTTTCCCTTTCAATATTATCAACCATTCTACTCAAGGATAACCTTTCCCATCAAGTAACCAGTGGCCTGCACTTTAAAGAAGTGAACGTGAAGTTTGTTGCACCTACTGTACCTGAACACAACGATCAACCGAATATGAATCTTGTGTCGATGGAGTGAGAACTAAGTATAGTTCGAGCGGACACTGCTTACAATCGCCACTCACGAACGTGTGATTGGTTAAATGTCATCATGAGCCGCAGCAAATACCACTACAATTTGTTAATCAAAAGCAATAAAACAAATGTTGATAGCTTTGACCGTCGGTTGTCGCGTCGCATTTGTGGGTCCGCTTCGGTATTTACAACTGAAACAAACGATAAAATTGAGCTTCGATTAATACAGTGCCTTACCGTTATGATGTATCGCTTATTAATACGGTTGTTGTATTTGTAGCTTTAATTTTATTGGCTAGCCTTTTGTAACATTAGTTGTCAAAAGGGGCTTACTTGGTATAGGTATTCTGGGCATTCCTTTTTAGAGCCGACGTTTCGACCGAGTTGCACCGGCCGTGGTCACGGGCTGACTGCTGTCGCTATGTTTGTGATGCAACTCGGTAACATTAAATGGAACTTTGTAGGACTATAAGTAGTAATGAAATACTTTGTACAGATGTACTGGCTATAATTTCAGCCCGACGTTTCGATCCATTTGCAATGGTAAAGTAGACAGGTATGGTCGTTTAAAAAATACTTTTACACATGATATGGTTACTATGGAATTTTGTGATGCTTATAATTACCGAAGTCTACGCACTTTGTCGTTGATGAACCAATGGAGGGAATCGCCGCTGCAACTTCCTCGCTTTGTGTTCGAGTACAAACGTCGCCCTCGGCGTTATTGTTTTCATCAACAAAGGATTCTGGGTCAAGAACCTCTATTGGTAATGAAAAGAAGTTACTCTAGAACTTTATAACATTTCTTAAACCGACCCTAGTATACTGAGGTTTCTACTAAAAAAAACGAATGAAGTGAAGTGATTGTGATTTTGATCAGGTTGCGTTCTAGCATGTGAAGTAGCTTTAGTAGTACCGCCTCACCAGATGGGTTTTTAGACCGAATCAAAATTATCTCGAGCTCCTCCGTGCTTCGGAATAACGTTAATCCGTTGCTCCCAGTTTTTATCGTAACATGAAAAACGTTATCGTCAAAACCCACCAACCAAAACTGCGAGCGTGATGGGGTGCCATTGTTAATGTGGCTAGGCCTTAGCCCAACAGTGGGATGCTTATTGGCTAATGACATTTTGATGTGAAATTTCTTTTAACGTTTGCTAATGGTTTCCACATAGAAAATCATTCGTGTGCATACGATTCTCGCATCTATCTTGCATTGCTTTCAACTTTATCTATCAATTAAGGAGTATCAAGCAAATCGGTTATTAAACTCTTTGCGTACCTACGGTGAAATATGAATGTTACACTTCCATTATGAGGAATTATGAGATAGAATCTCCTTTTCTAATATTATAGCTCGCATTACACACGACTGCTTGGGAGGAATGCGACGCGATCGTCGTCGCGGATACCATAAACAGACTTCTATTTTGGGACGTCCCTCTACCTCGAACGTCCACAGGAAGGTATAATTAATAGAGCAACATAAACGGATCGTTTGTAAAACGCATTCAATTAAGAGGAAACGCCAAATTATTAATTTAAGAGTTTATTTATGCGTTTGTGATTGGTCCAATTTCGTTGAGATTTGTGTTTTGTTTACACTCCACGATTCCGGGGTCTGAAACTCTTCGAGTGTCACTTGTTTCCGACGCATTCGTCTTAGGAATTCTTGTTTATAGTTGTATCAAGGAAACGACACGTCCGAATTTGTAACGCTGTGAATGTAAAATCTTCAGATGCTCACCATATTAATAATTCATAAATAAACGCTTATTCAAAGTTTGGCTTCAAAAAAGGGGATAGATCATTAACAGTTGTAATAGAAATTGCTGATTTCAGTTCTTGGTTGTTTTCTCATCCGATGTTGAGTGATGAATAGTGATGATAAAGATGGAAGCTCATTTCACCCCAGAATCCTACTAACTACTGAGGAACTGGCTATCTCACCTTTAACTGTCGGAACACAACAATGCTAGCTTAAAGAAGTAAACACTTTTTTTTTTTTTTTGGAGAGAGATTGCTGATTGCCGCTGCGGCATTTTCAGCTTCACCGGGCTTTTTGGGGGCGGCGAGGAACGTAAAGGGTCCCTCAAGCCGTGTGAAACGAATCACCTTCAGAGGTTATCTAGAGGGAACGGCATCGCGCACAAGTGCGCGTCCCCGTGCCCTACTAGATTCTCCGAAGGGTTCGGATCGGATCGGGGAGCGGAGCAACCCGAGTAAACACTATAACTACGCTGTTGAACACCTCTTGTGATTTTGTTTGATTCAGAGTAACAATTGAGTAAATTTTAGTAATAATAAAAAACATTGTCACTACTTAAAAACTTATGTAAATAACAAAATTGTATACTTATTTTGAGAATGTTCACACATTTTTATGTCCATCCGGTAAATAAGAACACAATACTAAAGAATTCTCATAGTTAAATGGATACAAAATTAAAATAATTGTCATACCATAGCCCATACCTAAGTGGGCTACTTACTAGACCTAGGCAGCCCGATTCCCGACGGTCCTGGGTTCCATGGTTCCATTCCCAGGTCGGGCAAAGTGTGATTCGGATTTTTCGATGCAGAGCCCGGGTTTGTGATCACCAACCCACATTTGGCAAACGTGGTGATTAAGCCATTATTACCTATCAATAGTAGTGATGACTTGATTTTAATGATGCCTTTGCCCATCAGTGGGATAGTTATCGGTTATTTACTACTACTTACTTACTTTATTAAGCACCTAAGTATTTACGTAAGCACACATCTGTACTATATCGTAAAGGGTCAAAAATCTTAGCAGACAATGACCATTATGTATGGGGGTAGCTTGCCTTTTTTTTTTTTCTCGCGGCCAGTAATAAGTTGCTGAATTTCGATTAGGATTTATTGTATCTTGTAAAAATTGTTATGCACACATTCTTCTAAACTCAGTCTGTACCGAGATACAGAGGCCTAAAATTTTATAACTGCAATGTGTTTAGGACTTTTGTACTTGCTCTAATACTACTTGTTGCTCATATACATTGACATCTCACCTCTTCATCTTCATCTCATCTTAGTAACAGGCAATTTTAACATTATATTCTGAAAAAAATAGGTCAGGTATTATTTGAAATGATTTTTCATAACAAAGAATAATTATTTCTAATGTAAATTGTATTTTATTTAATTGACACTAAGAGTAATGCAATACCGCGCACTCATTCGTCAAATCAAATGGCGCACGCTGGCGCGCGCTTTCCCGATTGGTTGGTACCATCTGACGGCCAACTACCACCGCGTTCGTCAAATCAAATGAAGGATCACAAAATAGTCAAAGTGTACATTTTTATTTTAAATACATATTATAATAATTATTTTTTTTATAAACACATTCATAATGTTAGTAAAATACACTTATTTAAGTTACAATAAACATACATGAAAATATAATATAAAAATTATGTTCCAAATACAAAATAAGTAACCAGCAAAAATGCAGTTTTTTTAGGTTTATACTTCTTAACTCAGTTCAGACTGGTTTAGGGCAAAGTACAATTACAAGCACACAAGCACACAAGTAAAGGCATTACAACAATTACAAGTTTTATTGAATTAACCCAGATGCTGTGACGGGGCTTTTAAAGGGCCCGAAAAAAATGTTTAAAATACCCTCAACTTTCGAGTTGTTAAAATGATTTCTCAAAGGTATTTGCACTGTCAGGTTACTTAGTACCTATCCGTGTATGATATGATGCGGTTACGTTTACAACTAGACACTTGTTTATTTAAAGTTTTTGTGTCTTTGAAGACTTAGGAGTATCTGTTTCATGATGTCTGAACAAAGGTAAGCTTTTATCATTTATATATGAGGACGTTGTAGCTTATTAATTTTGATATGTAATTTTAGATATGTTATCTAAAATATCAGGTTATCAATTTGTTTTGGTGCAACAAAAACTCATTCCTTTTTCACGTTTCAAATTGACGGCCTTTCAAACGCCCCGTCGCAATATGGGGGTTTGTAATATGATTGTTTTCTTTTTAGCACGCGACCTTTGAGAGCACTCATTCTCAACGAATTAGTTGATGAATTAGAGCGATGTGGGGATGATGATTTGTTGCCAACTCAAATTACAATTTTTCCACCTGAGAACGCTAATGCTGACGTCACAGATGAGGATTCTGGAGATGAAGAATTTGTTGCAGTGTAAAATCTACCAGGTAAAATAATTGTTTTCGGGATGACATAACGTGATTTGGTTTGATCCTTACCAGGGAAAAATGTCAACTCAAGGACTATTCCGCCCCAGCGGCCATCAGTCCTGCGAACTATGAAAGTAGATAACCTTTTACTAATTAGCCGGCGTTAATCCTCGTTTAAACTTTTTGATAAAGTATAAGTTCAAAGTAAGTGGGCAGTATTAGCTTGCATTTTCACCCAATCGGAGAACGATTACTGCCTAAGATCGAACGTAGAAAGATTCTAGCTGTCCATAATTAGACTGCGATGAGGTAAAAATCAAAACATAATACAAGCTTTCTACTTCTCTGACAGAAACAAAAGTTCAAAACACATTTCCATACGAAGACCTAAATGCATCGAAAACGAATTGAGAAAATCTTTAACCACCAACACAATACATCGAACCTTATGGCTAATAAGGAACTACTTTCTTATAGGAAATTAACATGCACAATGCGGGTGCAAGACCTGCGCATACACCTTACGGAACGAACACACGTAGGTACACAAACTAAGGAGGCTGCAGAAGGAAAGCTTCAAACAAACGCGCTCGCAACGCACACATAGGCAAACTCTCACGAACACGGAGTCCCGCAACAGCTGCGCCCGGACTGTTCCGAGCGGTTATTTATTTATTTACTAGTTGTTGCCCGCGACTTCGTTCGCGAAGACTACAGTAAAAAAAACAGTTAAAAAAAAGTATCCTATATCCTAACTCTATCGCTATCGCGCTCTATAGTTTATGGCGTCATCTTATCATTTCGAATGCGATATACAAGCAATATCGAAAGCTATAAGCTATACCTTTCGATATTGATTTCATATTGCTTTCATATCGCTTTCGAACTGATAAGATGACGCCATAAACTATAGAGCGCGATAGCGAAGGCGATGGCGATAGAGTTAGGCGGTCGGTCTGGGTCATGGTCTGTATATGAGGAAAGTTTTATTAAAATCCATTCAGTAGTTTTTACGTGAAAGAGCAACAAACATCCATCCATACTTACAAACTGTCGCGTTTATAATATTATAGTAGGATTTACTAGCGACCCGCCCCGGCTTCGCACGGGTTCAATGCTAATACACGCAACCGCTATGTCCCTGCATTTTAAATCTGTAATATCTTCGAAAATATTCATTTAATAGCTGTAAAGGGCCATATTGATCTATATTAAATGCGCAATGTATTTAAGGGATAAAGATTAATGCTGTATTGCTTAAAATCGCTTCGTAAATAAGCCATTATTTCTCGTAAAAAGTAAAAGATAATAAAATATTATCGTGGGTTATCCCTAAGAGACAGACATATACCATCGCGGACTTTTTTGTAGACCTTTTTAAGGTGTACAATCTGTAATACATTATTTTGATCTTTCTCGTAGGGTTCAGCCAGCGTTTGCAATGTAAGCGCAAAAAATGTGAAACCTCTAAAATTATCAGTGTTTCTCTACTATATTATGCATGTATTTATACATATAAACCTTCCTCTTTAATCACTCCTATCTATTAAAAAAAAACTGCATCAAAATCCGTTGCGTAGTTTTAAAGATTTAAACATACATACATAGGGACAGCGGGAAGCGAC
Source organism: Eudonia truncicolella (assembly GCA_949315975.1). Taxonomy (NCBI): domain Eukaryota; kingdom Metazoa; phylum Arthropoda; class Insecta; order Lepidoptera; family Crambidae; genus Eudonia; species Eudonia truncicolella. Next base: position 8,679,018 of record OX438826.1, on the reverse strand, counting down.
TTTGTTTTATATTATGTAGTGATGATGGTTTATTTACATATACTACATAAATTTATAAGTACTGAAATATACATATTAAGTTTATTAAATTAAGTGATAATAATATAACATACATACCATAAAAAAACTTTAATATAAATAGACTACATGAACATACAATCTCTTACGTGGGTGTTGATTCCTGTAGAAACAGTTTATACACCATTGTTTTAAAGACCATTTTACTTGGAGCTTGTCTGACTTTTTCAAGCGGTTCCAAGATCCATGTCCGGGCAAGGGGCGAGTGTGAACGATCCGATCCGAACCCCTCGGAGAATCTAGTAGGGCAAGGGGACACGCTATTAGTGCGCGATGCCGTTCCCTCTAGAAAATCTCTGACTGTGCTTCGTTTCACACGGCTTGGGAAACCCTAAGTTTCTCGCCGCTTCCAAAAAAGCCTGGTAAACCGAAAAATGCCGAGAGGAAACCAGCAAACTCTCTCAAAAAAAAAATATATTTAGCTTATACCTTCTGGAGTCCCCTTTTTTGTGACACGTGCCTCCGTGCTTTATGGGGTTAACCGCAATCCCGCCGCTGTTGCAGGAAATGTGAGCAACGAATAATAATTACGCCTAACAGGCATGAAACGGTACACTGATAATTGTACAAGCATCATTCATGCAGATATTGAGTAGATACCAAATTGAAAACATCCCAAAAAGCTGTCTGTAGAGATTTCCAATTTTATCACGGCTGTACGTGCTTTTTATAATTTACTAGTTGTCCGCTCGCGACATCGTCCGCTTGTGTAAATAACCGGGTGTTTACACTACATTACATTACAGTAAATTAAAAAAAATATATATTTATACAGTCCTTGTTCTGACAGTTACGTACTACACAACAAAAAATAAATCAGCCAAATCGTTCGAGACGTTCTCAAGTGATGCTCTGACATACATTTGGCAATTGTTTTGTATAAATTTAAATGTGAAAGAAAATTAATCTGCTCTTTCTGGTGTTAAACAGAAACGGAGTCCAGATGCGACAGCTAATGGAGCAGGATTGTGCGTCACAAGTCGTCCTCGCTTGCGGCCCTGCAAGTTGCTTTTTCACACCTAGGGTGCGCCGACCAAAAAATGCCAAAAATGCAGTCACGGTTAAGTTGATATAATTGAAAATACTATCGTATTAAATAAACAAATCATATATTTAGTATCAAAGGGAACGTGTTTACAATTAGTCCGATCCATAAATGCATAACACACTATAGTTTTTTCTACGACACCATTTAAAGTTTAAGAAAACTAGTGGCGGCGTTTAGTTGATATCTTATAGTTTATCTAAATTATTGTACCTCTGATTTAGTCTAAACAATCACCAATGGTCTAAACTACAAATCGTACGTCTCACATTTTCGGTTTATCGAGCCGTTTTACAAATTATTATTTTTCAAATTAACACTTTGAATTCCTCATACAAAATTGGTATGGCCGCGCGGCATCAAATAAATATGGACGAAAACATTTGAAGTAAAATATATGACACTTGTCACTTACGGACGGCGCACCTTTAAAGGGCCCTATGTAGAAAGGAATATGTGTGCTGGGAGAGAATGTGTAACTAATTATATTTTAATAGAATTACATTAAGTAACCTTTCATATTTTTTCTCTTGTTAGTGGTCCTTTCTTATGTTAAGATTTTTTGCCACTTAAAACCTGTGCAATTGTATAGTTGCTATGTAATTAAGGACACCCAATCACATGTTGATTTCACACGACAATAGTTTGAATCATAATATCAAAATAAAGTCAGTAGTAGGTACAAAGGTCTTTTCAGACATTTTCAAAAGTCGTAATTATCATAAGATTAGAATGAAGTAGGTACTACAAATAAATTTCAACAACGTATGACTGTTATTCGAAAATTTAATGAAATCCATTTTTCAAATCTGCAAAGAATCCAAAAAAGGGAAATGCTTTTAGTATAAACGCCAAGGTAGCCTTTTTATACCGCCGGATCATATAAAAAATGATACTCCCCTCAAACGCCGCCATTTCATTTTTGATCTCGTTAACTTTCAAAACACGTTCGTCCCCAGCCGTATAATAATATATAAATGCAAAGCGGAATTCTAGTAGACAAGTGGCGAATGCAAATTCTCTCCCAAACTCTTCAATATTTTGTTTGACGTTGTTATTGTTGGGCGCGTCTTGTTTCCTTTTCTCTGTCAAGGGAGTTTTTTCAGCGTTATTATGATAATTTACTTGAAGCTTTTCAACTTCTTGTGACAACATTGTTTAGTCAAATGAAAAACCAAATTTGGGAATTTTTATGTGTCAGTCATCATTACAATCTTTTGTTTTTCTTTTATTACTTTAAGTTTAATGCGACTCCAAGTCTGTAGTCAATATACTGTCCCATTGCATTGCATTATAATACACGTCAATCTACTAAAGCAACTAAGTAAAGCTTCAACCATTAACATCAAGACATCTCTACATTTGATTATCTATATCATTGAATTAATGAGTAGTAGTGTAACTCTTCTCAGAGGACCTCCCTCATGGATATATTCTACAAATGTCACACACTGTTGATTCCAAACGGGTCGACCGAATCACCAAAGTTAAATCACATATTCACGAACTTTGCACATAAAACTCTGGCAGTGTGATGACTGGTTTATTAGTTTTTGTCATAATATTTAGCTAGGAACTAATCGAACTTCTTTAATAAATTTTAGTTTCTATTATGTGGCAGGTACTTTAATATGTGGAACACTCAAAAAATCCCTTATTACCTATTTTACGAACCAAATATTAGGAAATGTAAGAAATCGATATTTAAAATTGAAAACAGGGAAATCGTGAAGTAGTTTTAGGTCAAAACTGAAAAAAGTAATACAAACTTACTTCCAAAAAAAAAATTTGACCTTATCTGTGGAACCCCACATGAACAATGCACATACATAACAAAACCACAATACTGGTAATTTATGTATGTAATATACGGGTTTCTAATTACAAGCTCAGAAAGTTCTAGATATATATTTTTTTCCGGAAACCGGAAATATTAAAGCCTGTCGGAGTTTATTCATGATATGTCAAAGTTGCAAAAGAACAAGAAAAAGCTATACCTATTCCGGTGTACGATAATAAATGACTTATTTAAAACAGTCCCTTCGATTAACTAAGTATAAAAAATTACAGCGCCTTATTTGGAGAGTTGTTCTGAGATATTTCCGGAATGATTATCGCTTCTACGGAATTATAACGCCAGGTGCTAGGAAGGCAACATCATATTAGCATATCCACAGCTGCTTTGTCTATTAACATGCTCCATCCTCATTATTAATTAAAGGTAAATTGCGAATTTACCTACGTAATTGAACGAAAATATTTGTTAAATTTGATAGCTCTAATACTGCATATATACTCTGCATTATACTATAAAGCCAGATTTTTTTTAAAGGTATGAACTAGGTGGAGCGACTATCTTCGCAAGGTGACTGGCAAGAGCTGGATGAGAGTAGCCCCGGATCGTGCTCAGTGGCGTGCACAGCAGTGGACTAGTGTAAGCTGATGATGATGATGAGACTAAATTATACGTATAGCATAAGGAGTTTGTAAACAAATGTCAATGAGCGTAGATGATTTTGTAAGCAGCCTGTACTATCGTTTAGTGTTATATGGTTTACAGTATTTAACTAACTATACATAAATCCTGATCGATATTTCAAATAAAAATCAAGATACAAGTAAACGCGTGAACCGTTTCAACTCGTTGTCCAAGTTGATTTTTCCCCAGCTCCATATTAATGTCGTCACAATTATTAAAGCAACATTGTGATACGAAGTGGAATGTAATTATGTTAGTATCTAGAATTAATTAACACTAACAAATGAATGTCGGATAAAATGCTAGTTTCCAGGCAGCAGCTAATATACCCTTATAAATGTAAGAGTAACTTTATTAACTGACATCTTTGAAAATTTGTTAGGACTTATATGTTTTGTTATTATTTGTATATTCAAAAACCAATAGTGTTCGAAACCTTTAAGTTTTTTTAAAAAATTTAAATAACTCAAGGTTCTCGCGATAGTACAGTATAGTAAGCATGTAGAAAATAAACTAAGCATTAAAAAAAAATCAAGATATGAAACCTTTATAAAATTAATTTATTGTTCAGTAACAATATTGTTAATAAAAACATAGGTATTTTGAACGGAGGGAGGAAGTACATTTCATTGAAAGTAATTGTGTAAGCAAACTGTTAGTAAAGTCAATTGGTAATACAGTTATAAGAAAAATATAACAGGATTTGCGTACTTCGTCACTTAATGCGCTCCAATTATTCTTCCTTCAGCGTTTCCGCATCCCTTAATGTGTCCATGAAGCCATATTAATTACATAATTATTACTAATTAAGAGAAATGCTTATCCCGGGAGATACATTCATAATTTCCTACCGTATATATGAAACTACTGCTAGGACGCTATTAGTGCGCATCTCTTTACATATTCATGTCTATTACGAATTACGATGACCGAATCCACCTGTCCCATTTTCAGGTCCCTTCTCGATGCTACTACATCAATGTCATTTGATAAATTAAGATCTGAGAGCCATTACTATCAATCATCGCGATGGTCAGCTTTTAAGAATGTAACCAGAACGAGTTGGCTACTGGGCCAGGCCGTATTATTCATAATATCACTAGGATTGCAGTAAATACATACAGAAACAAAATATAGGTATAGTATATTTAGGTGAATAAAATAATATGTTTTAAGTAGAAACTAGTAAAAATATCTATAATTAATAATAATATAAACGAAAGTCTAAGTAGTGTTTCTGTATGTGCGGTGTGAACATAGTGTAAGTGGAAGGTTGCAGTCTGCGATGTTTTGTGAGTGTAAATGTGGTATGTTGTAATTGGTTAAAATAAAACTTCGAAATATTGTAAGAGTTCCAATTGGTTTTCAATTTTGTTTTTCAACGCAAGAGATTATCTAGACTAGACTAGAAGTGTAGTAAAAGAGTTTGAACTTTTTCACCGTTAGGGTTAGTAAAAATGGTTAAAACTTTAAATTCAGTTGCTTACTACAACATTTATTTAGTGGATAGTATACCGTTTTTTCAACGATACACACATATATTTTAATATACCGAGTTGAGAAATTATATGCTTTGGATGTGACCAGCCCTACGAGCTAAGATGGACCTCATATACAGGTCTCATATAGGGTTATTTATTATTCACATAAGACATCTGAGTCGTTACTGGCCCGACATTCACTCACATCTACCGTGTCGTTGGCGAGTTTACGGCTGCCCTTCTAATAAACTCATCCAAAATAATGAAGGGACACATCAACTCATGTTATGACGGTAGAACCTAAGTGTCGAGTCGTATGTACGAGTAAGTAAGGATGCATGCATAATGCCGGACTAGAACCGCCTATCTGGTCTAGTGATGAATTGCTGTATAATAGACTATTGTACGTTATATTGGACAACTGCACTTCATACAATATAAACATACATACATAAAAAAATCAATTTCAACATTAGTAATACAGGGTTCTTTTTAAAACAGTAGCCAAATTTTAGAAGAAGAAGAAAGAAGCGATTAATAATCGGTACTCAAGTAAACAACTCAGGCTGATCACCCGTTCGCTTTAGTATAGGAAGTTCAAAAATCTTGGTGTTTACGTTCCATGTTATTAGAAGACAGTTGTTACCTAACTTACCGATTTTGAGTTTTGAAAAATATTTTTAAAATAACCCTTTATGACTATATACCTACAGAATATTACTATATACTTGAACTTGAATTTATATTGAGAGAGAGTGACATTATATTACTGTATTATCTCAAACTTTTTATTAATAGATACGTAATTTTTATACATAATATAACGAATAGCGGTACTCGTTGTTGTGATAAGTAATACAGTACAACGTCCCGCCCGATCCTCTTTATGCCACTACACATTTACAGAATACACTCAACATGCACACTAGTTTAGACCCAAGACACCGTACTCGTAGAAAAAGGGTACGAAGAACCGGTTCACACGCGCTCTACACCAGGTACAGACATGTACCTGGGCGCTTCTCTCCTCCAACACGGCCCGGTCAACCCGAGCCGAAACCCGAGCCGAAACCCGAGCCTTATTAGAGGCGCCCTCGGGTTGTTCCGCTCCCCGATCCGATCCGAACCCTTCGGAGAATCTAGTAGGGCACGGGCACGCGCACTAGTGCGCGATGCCGTTCCCTCTAGAAAACCTCCGAAGGTGATTCGTTTCACACGGCTTGAGGGACCCTTTACGTTCCTCGCCGCCCCCAAACAAGCCTGGTGAAACTGAAAATACCGTCTGAGGCAATCAGCAAACTCTCTCCAAAAAATAACAGTACAACGTTGAAAGTCTTGGCCTTTTATTTCACCCGATGGTAAGCAATGACAAGCACCTTTCACCTGGAATCCCTAATGAGAAATAGCTAATGAGGAGCTGGCAAACCTCGTGTTATTTTAATTTAAAATTACATGGGCTTAATATTATGACGTCTTGTCCAATCTTCAACCAAATTACTAAGTTAAAATCTTGCCGCAAAGCTGTTTCTTAGAAAACGATTCGACACAACATACGAAGCTAATTGCATAGTAAACATTTATAACAGCCTCGCATTGTAATGAGAAACTGCTTAATCTTGTAGTTGCTTATTCATCAAAGTAACCTACAAAACTGTCCCACAGCTGGGCAAAGGCAATCATCATTAAAATCAAGTATTCGCTACATAAACCCAGGCTATGCATCGAAAAGTAGTATACACCCTTTGCCAGTTAAGTTGCCAATATAAATTATTTTTATTTTGTTTTTTACATGTTGTGGTTGTCTTTTATATGTAATGGAAAGTGTCGTGCTATGATAGGGTATTTTCTAATATGTTGACGCTGTAAGGAGATAAGAAACGCCCTTGCTAAGTTTCTTGCCGGTTTTTCTCAGTATAAGGTCTCCCGGTATGTGTATACGAACCGATGGCATAGTGCCTTTCATAAGAGCTATTTATAGCCTAAACTGAATAAATTATTATGAATTTTGAATTGAATTTTGCCCGATCCGAAAGCCGGATATTGGGCCGATCGCGTTGCCACTTAGGCCACCGAGGCGTAAAACAATCTTCTACATCTTCCTGCCCGGTCCTTCCGGTTGGGACCTGGTTGGGATCAGCTGTTACTTGTGTCTTCTATCAGCCGTCTAACAATCCATCCATCTTTTATTCATTTGGTCTCTTTCTCAGTTCCTAGTGTTACATAATCGAGGCTAAACGGATATATCATCATCATCAGCTCATTTTGTGTCCCCACTGCTGGGGCACGAGCTCTATGGATGGTTAGGGAGAACAGGCCATAAACATCCACGTGAGCCCAGTGCGGATTGGTGGTTATTAAATGCTAATGCAGCCAGGACCAACGACTTTACGTGCATTCCGAAGCACAGATTTACATAATAAAACCAAATAATTGTATTTCTTAGACTAAATTTTAAGCCAAACACAAGACGGAGGCGCCGCTGTAGACCGAGAAGGAGATGGCTGGACGAACTGGATATATTTAACCAAAACTGTACCCAATTATCTCAAGACCACAGTAAGTGGAAGATTGAGAGGGAGGCCTTTATCCAGCAGTGGGGTAGTGAGGGCTAATAATAAACTACGATTGTAGAGACTGGCCCCACAAACAGACATAAAATGAAAGGTATAAAATATTATTTATATACATTATTTATAAGGCTGATAAAAAGATATATTGAGGAGTTCAAAATGGTACACCCGTGTCGAGTGATCATCGTAATTGAACGAATTTACTTAATGAGTAAAATACGGGTGCATGTGTAAACAAAAGTGAATGCAAGCCACATGCAAGCCACAGACCAAATATATGCAAGCAAATTACAAATAATACAAGAATTAGGTATTGCTTACAGTTATGCGGTAAACAGTACACGAGTACAAGACACTAGTTAACATTTGAGTATTTGACCAATACTGGGATTATTAGTATGTTGTTTTTGTCTTTGAGTTTCCGATATTTCGGCACAGTTGAATGCGCCATGATCGCGGATGTACTGAAAGTTATTTCGGTAGACGGACGACTTGAGCTGTGTTTTTTGATAAAGATTTTCAAAAAGTTATTAAACACAAATCGTTCTAACTATTAATTTAAAATAAATAATAACTAATTATTAATAATAATAAATAATTAATAATAATTCATAATTAATTCCTATTTAGTTATGTACCTACACGTTATGTTAATCCCCATAGCTCATTAGACTACTGACGTGAACTAACACAAGCATACTATTTGTTTTATAGATGGGTTGGCAGAACAATTATAAGTGTTTTATTCTTTTTTTAAATAATAGTGATTATATTTAATAATAGTTATTTAAAAAAAAGCTTTCTAGCCTTTTTTATATTTTTTTGCCGTCATCACAAATCAATACTCGTTTCATAGTACAAGCACAGTCTATCTAACCTTGTGGTACAAGCATAAACTTAACAGTTTTCCGTGAAGGTTCTAGCTATAAATCGTCAAAAAAACAAACAAACGAAAATAAAGCTAGCTAGCATAAAGAGCAATATTTTTTCCGAAAGTAGCGGCGTCGACCGTTACAGGGTCCTCGATGGACGGCTTTAACTTATATCGATCCTACATTAAAATGCGGCCAGAAGTAATGTACGCTGTACGATGTTTTAACTCCTCCCTCGCCCTTTCTGTGTACTATTAAGCGCTATGCCATAAATTTCCCTTTGCTATAAAACATTTAAGATTAACATCAATTAATGATGATACGAACTCAAAGAGAAATGAGAGATAAAATTATCTCTCATTATTATGATCGGCCACATACAGCTGTTCTACTGAAAACTGTTTTATTGGTATTTCTGGCAGATCCCTATTCCGATAATTCCGATAATAATTCCGATAAATTGCGTATCGATATTGCCAGCAATAATTTTGAACTTGATAGAAATGGTATTAAATTAGCAGGCCATATTGTTTTCTAAAGCAGGCCATGCCTCTTTTGTGCTCTAAAAAGAAGTTTTTTTTATTATTATTTTGACTTTTCTCCACAAAACCATACCTCAACATGATTGTGGATAATTTTAAAAATATTATTATGCAAATAACATATTTGAGAAAATATATCTAAGTAAAATTAATCATAAAAAAATAAAAAAAATATTAAGGATATAATGTGTATATTTTGTTTTGGAGTAGGTACCGATCGCTACTAATAAAATAGAAGTACTGGCTATAAAAGTATCGCTTAATTTAGTAAAGATGAAATCTTGTAACTATACATTACTATTTAATTCGAATGTTAAGCCAACCTAAAACAACTATCTCAACATACTATCAATCATATTCGCTAAAACAAAAAAGCGTGCGACAACTTTTTTATTGGGCTTCTTTGCTAAATAATTATACTCTGTATTGACATTGGCATCTAGTTAATCAGATTAATATTAACAAACCAGTCTGGCGGGGCCAGCTACAGGTGTAATTACATCGCAGACAAATAAACAAACACGCAACGATGACAAGATACCGTCTGACAGCTTCGATTCGTAGTAAAGACTCGCGCACATTGGCGAATGCAATAGCAAAATGGCAATCAAGCTTTTGATGCCCTTTGTAATTTTATCAGGTTCATTGAACTTTTGACAGCGTGGAGCTATTTCTCGGGATGCAGCGTCGACGCTTTTTTGTTTCAAGTTCCATTGTAGTTCAAGCAAGCGATTAATACGTTTGACTGCCTCTGTGGTCTATTGGAAGACCATACATGTTTCACACCCAGAGGTCTCAGGATCGATTCTCAGTGAGGGAAACATATTATTGTACTTAGTTTGATAGGCGGTAGTGCTTGTTTTAAGGGCAAACGGTTCTTACCACAGGTTACCAGCATCTTATTTAAGGTGGTTGCCATTACAACAATAAGATAAGATAGGTAGCCAATTCCTTATTAGTTAAGCTTTCCCGTTGTGAATAAAAATAATCGTGTGGTTTATTTTGTAATAATTAACTCTCCAATAATTAGTGTTAGCTTGACGAATTCAGGCGTTGCCATATTCTATGACATACACATTTCTGTCATTGTACTTGTCGTCTTTGTCGCTATATAATTTTTAATTGAATAGATAACACGTTGAAAAGCCAGCGAGCTAACACTAGTTCAATACTTTGGTGTATTAAAATTTCCGATTTATGTAGGCTTAAATAGAATTAGTAGAAAGAGGTAAACAGCCTTTTTATTCAAAAATAATTTTACAAAATAAACTATTCGCAAAGAAAGGAGAAGATAGAGCTAGAGAAGATAGATAAGATAAGATAAGATAAGATAAGATAAGATAAGATAAGATAAGATAGAGGCACAATAGCTTCTAAATAAAATAAAAAAATCATCATCTTCAGCTGGGCATAAGCCTCTTTTTGTTTATGCCATTAGCCTCGATCCTGTGCTAGTCTAAGCCACGTGCGTGCAACCCACGGTCTTAGTTATATTGTAGACCTTATAATTCGAATACTTATATGAAAAATAAAAAGATACTGTGGATCACTTATCCGCCCTTACTAACTTAACTACATCAACGTGAACATCGTCAAATACGCTAAGTTAAACTGTACTTCTGTTATCAATCATCTAAGGCTTTTACATCAGCGGTTATCATCAGCAGAGTTCTGCATTATTTACGACGGAATCTTGCGTCCAGCTTTCCCAGCTGTCACAGAGTGATTGCTTCGATAGTGCCAGAATAACTCGTGTAAGCGCGCGGCCATCGCTTTTTCCGATATGTAATCCGTCAGTATGCCATTTTTAATTGCCCTTTAGAAAAACTTCTATTAATTTATCAGTAAGCTTAGGTATCTTAGCTTGACCAGCCCTTAATTGCTATAGGCTTGTCAGATATATCTCTTTATTTAACCGTTTCTTACTGAAATTATATTTCTATTAAGTTTTATGTAATTTTCATTTATGTGGTCATTATATTAATATAAATATTTTTTAAATGTTTTTGTTTTTGTTTATATAATTTTAACGTAAATTTTGTTGCGAAACAAATTACAAAAACACAATGTTGAAAAAATTTCCACGAGCAGGATTTGAACCTGCACCCTTCTGACATACCGGGTCAGGTGCTCTTGCAATTGAGCTATCGTGGTTCTAACCAGCCCGCCGAAATTATTCAACACTATTTACTTTTTACTTTGAAAGCCAAAGGCACCCATTCAATGTCAACAACTACCGTCATTAACATTTTTTTTTATAAATATTTTTATTAAGTAATTAGCTTAGTGGAGAAATCTGGTAAATTACATCATTCTCAATCACTTACACTGCTACATAGTTTTGTTACTAACAATGCTTCTATTTCTGTGATGGTGTCGTATTTAGTTTAGATGGTGGTAGTCTACTCCGATCCGATCCTTCTCCGAAGGGTTCGGCCCTTCGGAGAATCTAATAGGGCACGGGGACACGCCTTAGTGCGTGATGTCGTTCCCTCTAGAAAACTTCCGAAGGTGATTCGTTTCACACGGCTTGAGGAACCCTTTAAGTTTCTCGCCGCCCCCAATAGATCCCGGTGAAGCTGAAAATGCCGTTTGAGGCAATCAGCAATCTCTCTCCAAAAAAAAAATGGTAGCCTAGCGTTGCGAAATTAAGACAAGTCATACCTCAACCAATCTGAGTTCAAACAATACATGTCATGTAAACATGGGAATCAATTCCGGGACCTTTGGGTCTGAGAATGGTGGTCGAATCACCAGACGGAGGCGCTTTGGATTGACTTTGTCAACAAAATCGATAAAATACCAAAACATTTTAGTCTTCTAAACTGCTATAAGCAGGTGATTGTAGTACTGCGGTACGGCATGACTTGTAGATTTACTACTCGTAGTATAACTAACTATATGAACCTTAATTTGTGGAGAAACCAGGTATAATTTTTATTACTTTAATTTTTTACATTCAAGTTGATATATGTAGTTACAAGATTAAAAAAATACTAGAAAAAATCATCCAGTTTAAGGTAGCTCTAGTGGGAATTGAACATCGAATCCACGACCCTTGGTTTAGAGAAATCGAAAGAATACTATTGCAAGTATTTAACAATCGATATAGACGCAATTGACGTTATTCCTTATGAATATATATATATATATATATATATATATATATATATATGTATATATATATATATATATATATACAGTGTGTTACAGTCAAAACTCATAACCGGTCAAAAGTACTTTTGACTGCATTCTTAGTGTGATGGTGTCAAGTTATAATACAGATTAGGTTAGGTTAGGTAGGTTATTATTGCGACCATAACGCGCGAGCCGAGCGAGCGAAGCTCACGTGCCGCGACAGCGGCCGGCGAAGCGCCAGATGCCCTATTTTCGCGCGCCTAAACGACGACGAACAAACTAAGGACATCGATCAAAAGTACTTTTGACCGGTTATGAGTTTTGATTGTTATATTTAAAATAAAGTTATATATAAATAAATATGAGACAACTTCACATACATTGTTCTGATCCCAAGGTAAGTAGCTAAAGCACTCGTTTCATGGAAATCAGAAACAACGACGGTACCACAACCACCCAGACCCGACACAATATCGAAAAATTCGTTTTCGACATTGACCCGACCGGGAATCGAACCCGGGACCTCAGGAGTTAGCGCCGCCCAAAGTCCAGCGTGCAAGCCACTCGGCTACGGTGGTCGTCAAACATATATATCCTGAGACGGGTTGATTATTTCAAGTAAAATTTTATCAGATGTAATTTATCAAAATATCAGTCACCTATCGCAATAAAGCAGGTATTTATATACTACCTCATCAACTTGAGCTGAACGAGCGAATATCTATTCAAAAGTACTGACGTGGCGGAAATTACTTTTGCCAGACAGGAATATGAAAATTTCAGAACGTGCCTTTAGTTAGTTTATTTTTCGTGGTTTGAGTCTGCCCCGGGTAAGATTCCTTGGTGAAATCGGCGTCGCGACGGATCGATTGCACCGTCCCGTACCACCAGACGGTAGGGTGCCACCCATGCATTGAAACATCTGGATAATCTTGTATTGTATTGATTGAATACACGGTAGAAATTAATTCATACATCTTCAGACTTATAATATTAAATCAGCCTTCACCCTAAGGTTACCAATTTACACCACTATTCAAAAATCACGCCTATCTTATTATAGAAGCTTCCGATGTCCTGGTATTAATACGAAAGTAATTCTGGTAGGTAACAAAAAAGACATCAAGACATAATTCTAAAAGAACGCTATATAAGCATTAAAATTTCAATCTTCAAATTTCCAGAAAACAAAATTCGTAAGCGGTGTCATTGTTCTCTAGCGTAATCATACAACGAGGATATGAAATGTGCTCTTTGTATATACTATGAATTATCAAAGTGCTAACTATTCACGTTGTGATTTACTGACTGCAACAAATGCTGAGTGGAGTTCCTTTAAGACATATTTAGTTATTTTTTTTTCTAAATGAATATAGGCATTTTTTTTACCTTTATGTTTTGTTGAGTACTTTTTTCTTTTTGTAGGTTAGCTTGAAAATCCAATTCAAGTCTTCATCCAATCATAACTAAGTTAAGCTTTCTATAATTGGATGACGATTTCATGGTAACACTAGCTCTGTTCCAGACTGCTCTTTACACTTTATCCCGATATATGAGTCCATCCAATTTACGGGGGCGTGTACACTTGAATACAAATAGTAGACTGTATGAGACTTTGTATCTCGCACACAAGACTAATGTCTTTATCAATTGACTGAGGAATCTACATTACCATCAGCTGCTGTGATGATTGTAAAACGCCTCTGTGCAACATTTCTCATTTGTATAGTCGAGGAAATGGAATGCTGACCTGCTTTAAAGTATTGAACAGTTTACTTATTTTGTATACGTTGAAATCATGAATGATTCGATTTAATGAAGTAAACACAAAATAAACAATACAAAAGCATTTAATCATTAATACTAGTATATAACCAACTCAATGTGATTTATGTTGGTAAACAGTAATGCGGACACATCGGGATAGATTTATAGTTGTGCGCACAAAATTGCAGCGTGTACTTATGTGATATAAGTGAGTAAACATAACAGTGTTCATTTGCTGCATTTATAAATATGTTGCTTCATTAAAAACCGCATAATTTACACAATTTAGTACTCGATCGTACGTACAACTTCATCACAATTATTAATTTGACACTTTTCTGCTAATAAGAAGAACTATAGAAAATAACATAGCCACGATGAAGTGACATTTCTTGTGTTATACGAGTATTAAATACTTGAAAGCGGGTCAACATTTAATTTCCTTTAAGGTATATTATTTGTTCCAAATATATATTTAAAATAGGAAGTACTAAATGAATGTTTGGTTTTCCTGTTTCCTTAATAAGATTCTTGTTTTAGGGAAAATAGAAATCGTGAAAACGAAAATATTATTTTTTTATGATTGTTTTTTGTTTATATTACGAACTGGTTTGTACCTAACATATATCAGAAGGTGCTTCTGTATTATACCATGGTGAATTGAATGGCACTGGCAGTTACGGGCCAGTGACAGCTCGCTTGACGTAACTCAGATCGCTGGAGTATGGACTCCAGCGATCTGAGTTACGTCAAGCGAGCATTTGCACGTTATCTATACTAACATTATAAAGGGGAAACCTTTATGTATGTATGTTTGTAACGAATAAACTCAAAAACTACTAAACCGATTAAAAAATTTTTTTCACCATTAGAATGCTACATTAGCGCTGAGTAAAATAGGCTATATTAAAAAAAAAGTCCACACGTGCGAAGCAGGGACGGGCCTCTAGTAGTTTATATAGAGAAGGTTATCCGAATGTTAATATTTTTTTTTAAATTATGCATTAAAATACATTACATCAATAAAACACACACAGAAGCGGCCGAAATCTGTCAATGCCACACCAAACTCACATTCTATCTTTTTTAATTTGTCATTACGTAGGATACAATCCGTGCAGCCCTAATAAAATTATGGTCGAATTTCGACCACTGGGCGACCACTAGTTCAGAATAAGTTGGTTAATCTTATTGCATCTGACACATGCACCATTTGTTCTGTAGAACGTCTCGGTTTTCTTGTAGTCTTGTATGAGATCTTTATAATTGTACTTTGATTTTAATTACGAAATAGACCGTTGATTGTACATCAGTGCTTAATTATTTCTCGCCCAAGCATGCAAATATGGAAGTACTTAACAATAAGACCCGTGTGCCTACATATCTATGTTTTTACAAACGTCACCGACAAAAGTTATTAAAAATGTTTTTAGAAAAATTAGTTTTCTTCTTAGGTAATTCATTGATCGTTCTTGTATTGAAGCTTTCTCAATGATATTGATATTTCCCGTTTAAACTGCATAGACTTATCTTACAAATATACATTAATTTTACTATGATTTGTCAGTTTTAGTGAAGTCATAAAAAGCTTAGGTGCATGTCACTTAAATCTATAGTCCATTTCAACTAGGATGATCCCGGTGACAGATGTCATCAATAACGAAGACGTGACTTTGTAAAATCGTATGAACTTATTTGACTACATCAAAATAACATATTTTTATATAATCCATCACTAAATATACTACAATTACTTTTTATAATTCTATTTTTTACTTTAGATTAGGTTTGTCTCAATAAACTCTCGCATAACACACATTAATCACAACTTTAAAACAATATAATAAAAAAACGAACCCCTTCACAAGGTCATTTCATAACAAAGAAATACTAGTGTTGGGATAGTAAACCAAGTGAAGTTCAATTGACATTCAATAACTAATCAATTAAATTTAACTTTATATTTTTCATTCTAGCTGTATTAATTAATTTGTTAGTCTTTTTTTATGTGAACATGTAGATTAGTCTACATTTTTTCATTTTATTGCAGCGTCATTACGAAAAATATTAAAATGAAACATCTTAAACTTATAAAACAAAAACAGTATATATATATACAGCCAACACGTCACTGGTGAAAATTGGGCGAAAGTAGTCGAAAAGACAAAAAATACTATATTAGAGGACTAGGAGAGGTACGTCAGAATAGATCGGAGGAAAGACCAACTTATAATAAATGTCGGCGATAGCGACTCTTCAAGCGATTCTGACAGTGATTTTTCATATGCTTACTGAATAAAAAATTTACTCTTTTCAAATTCGGTTTCATTTTACCGAATAACACTGTGTAAAACATACATTTAATGCATTTATGAACAATAAACTTTCAATATAATACATAAACACAGATCATATTTAAAGTATTGTTAGTAAAGTAAAATCGATTTCATTTCCATATATAGTATTATCGATTACCAGAAACAATCGAAATTATTTTATTGTAGGACATCTCTACAATTGTCGAAATCGAACTGTCACCGGGATCATCCCAGTTGAAATGGACTATAGTCGCCTATTATATAAAATTTCACCTTCTAACACGGTCTCTGTAACAACAAACTTACTCCCATTTACGAGTATCTACGATAAAGAAAGGACCTAAAGTCACCGACCTTTTATCCTGTAAGTAGATAGTCATGTCAGCCGTTGGACAAGTTGTAGCTAAATGAGGGATCAGGTGGCGCGCGCTAACGTAGGCTCAAAGCCGGTCGTTGATCTTTATTTGTTCACCCTCTCTGGTACTAACGACGGAGAAAGTTAAAGGCGTACACAGTAAGACAACTTGGAGCTCGAGCTCCATGAAGGTCAAAAGGTTAACAAAACACTATCGATAGTGTTTTGTTAACCTTTTGACCGCCGCAGTGGGCTTAAAGTGTAAGTCGGTAAGCGATTGTGCGCACTGTACGCCAGCGACACCTATGGTCTACTCATAATCAAGACGATATTTGATAATTTGGAGTCCCTATTCTTATTGGAAGTTTGGGCGTACCTACAGGGCAGGGCGACGCATTTATTCAGTAACAGTCAAAATGTAAAAAATAAAAGTAAATATTATATGTATTGGAACTGGAAGGTCGATAGCGCAGTAGCTTCAATGCAGGCGTTCTGATTGCGAACTTTCAAGCTAAGCAACTTACGTAATGTCGTTTCAGAGATTGGGTGACCTGACTGTTATTGTGAGATACCAGCCGTGAAATCTACCAAACCGGATTATGTATGACCTATTTGCTTTTGTCCCGTTTTAAGTACGTGTTGGCCTAAGTTCAGCAGCGGGACGTTTATAGGATGGTGACGATAGTGATGATGCGTATATTGCTTAAGCAGTGACATTATGCTACTAAGAAATGCCAAAAAATATCGCATTTACTACTGTACTGCAACATAGGAATTTGCCAATATACGGAAATGCTTTTACTGTGGCGGAGACCGCGTCGCATAAAGTCTGATTTATACCAGTTATCTTCCCCAGGGACGTTTTGTGGTTATTTACATGTCTGGAAAGTTGCCTTTACCTCAAATTAGTGTGCGGAAAAGCGAGATTCAAGAGAGCGAATCCGGCCGTAGTCATCTGTCGTGTCAAACTGACGTGGGAAGATGCAAAGGGTCATGATAAAGTTATAACCAACCCTGATTTGACATCCCAAGAATTCTTAGCTTATTTATTAATGTATGCTTTAACCAATTTATTAGTTTATAACAGATACTTCTAATGTTCTAAATATCGTGAACATTTGCACAATTTGCACAACAATATTTTGTATAGTATTCTCTTTCAACTATGACTTCGGACGTTGTATTTAGCGACGAGTAACACAGTGCCCTCAACTTAAGTGATAATAAGGCCAATGGTGGAAGCACTTCACCCGGAATCCTCAACTACTGAAGCACTGGCTATCTTATCTTATCTTCCTATAATCTAGAAAGCCTGTTTATTGTAAAAAAAATATGTAGTAATGTCATTGGTGTTGTGTCACTAATAAATATTTTCTATTCTATTCTATTGTATTCTGTAGCTGCCGGAACACAATAATACTACAAACATCGATGTTATAGCGACAAATTTAAATAAAATGTTGGTAGCTAACGGGTTCTTCAAGCCGTGAGAAGGTTTATAGAGGGAATGGCATCACGCACTAGCGCGTGAGGATGAATCCAGTAGGGAACGGGGGAACGGGGTTCCCTACTAAATTCTCCGAGGGGTTCGGATCGAATAACAAGGGGGCGCCTTTAAAAGCTAGAACCATAGCCCGGGTTGACTGGGTCGTGGGGAGAAGCGCCTATATACATGTCTGTACCTGGTATAGAGCGCGTGTGAACCGGGTCGTCGTACCCTTGTTCTACGAGTACGGTGTCTTGAGCCTAAGCTAGTGTGATGTTTAGTGTATCGTGTGAATATGTAGTGGCATTAAGAGGATCGGGCGGGGGGTGACTGTAAGGGCGCAGAACAATCTCCTTTAAAATGTATATATTATGTGGGTAGGAACCGTAAATTAAACACGGCTTCTCTTACGTTTAACTTACACAAGTTTCCGCTAACGGTTTCAGTCGCGTGTTATTCGGTTTGCCGTGTATTCCCCTCGAAATGAGATGTTTTAGCATAACAAAAAGTATTTTGCACTCTCAGGGCCTCCCTCCAACTATTGTGTGCCAAAATTAATGTCAATGCACTATCCGCTTGATGTGTAAAGGAAGGACGCACTCTGTTATACCAAAACTTGTACTAATTTAAGTAGGGATAGTTGTATGTTTAAATTTATAGTAATAGTAAATAGCCTATAACTGTCCCATTGCTGTGCAAAAGCCTCCATCAATCATGTCATCACTACAATTGATGGGTAATGGCTTAATCACCACGCTTGCCAAATGCGGGTTGGCGATTACAAATCCGGGCTATGATGCATCGAACAATCCGAAACACACTTTGCCCGACCTGGAAATTGAACCCGGAGCCCAGTGCGGATTGGTGGTTGTTATTGACTGCTAATGCAGCCGGGACCAACGGCTTTACGTGCCTTCCGAAGCACGGAGGAGCTCGAGATGATACATTTTTGGTCACCCATCCGATGACCAGCCTTTGCGAAAGTTGCTTAACCTTAGCACTCGCAGGCCGGGCGCGTTAACCACTGTGCCATCGAGCACCTCCGGATATATGCTTGGGTTGAATGCCAGAAATCGGGGTTCAATTCCAAAGCTCCTGTCTCCTACTGACGGAGCTATGGAATGGGGGGTCCGAAAGGGTTATATTGTGTTCTATCATATTTTAAATTTGTCTTAATTGTCTCTTTTATAGAATTCTGTGTGAGTGTCAAAAGAAATATTTCTATTCTATTATCTTTTTCTGTCATAAGTGACAAGCAGGCTCAGGTCACTTAAAATATTTATTTTTAAGACAGTTTAATTTCCTGACGGCTCAGACCTGCATATAATTATTTATAAAGTTATTTTTCATATGTGCGCATGGGGATTATAATGTTGTTCCCACCACAGTGCCTGTAAAAATTTCTAATCCACGTGTGATAATTTCAAGACGCGGTTGCTAAGGCCGCCATCGGTTGTCCTAGCGACTACATGCGTCGCTAGGCCTCTTTCACTGCCGCTTCTAATTGCAAGACCATCCTGTGACGCACCTACGTATCGACGCATGCGTCTTGTACCAAAACAAGCAGCCGTCATATTTTGACTTTGACTTCAGTGTACATTTTAAGTTATTTTATTGTGTTTTTAAATTTGTTTTAAGTTATTCTTTTTTGTGAATGTATTTAACAGTTGTGAATGCAGTCCGTGACCCAATCTTGTGATGGCACGTCGAACGCGACCCATACATGTACACAGTGCAACAAGTCATTCAAATCTTTGAAAGGCCTCAACATACACACTACAAAAACACACAGGAAATGTATTAGCCAAAACAGTTCACCTTTAGACATCCATCCCATTATTCCGAGTGTGCCTACTTATGTAGCCAACAATCCAACTCCTTTCCACACATATCTCAGCCTTTTGAAAAATAGTATACCCATAGTTAAAAGAATCCCTCGAGGAGCTCGAATAACCGTTGCTACACATTTGTCACAATTAATCCAGAAATGTTACATAAGCAATTGTACTCAAAGCTGGCAGAACCTTTTTATATTTTCATACGGCTCACTACATATAATAAAAACTGATGAACCGAATTTATCCTTGACACAAAAGATTAAGAATAACTGTGTTGTAAGCTCCTCGCCTTCTCCCGCACCTCTAATCAAACATGATGCCCCTCTTAATCGCAACAAACTCATCGAAAACAAAATCAGTGACGGAGATCTCAAAGGTGCCGCTCGCCTTTTGTTCTCCAACGACGTGCTATCACCAGATACCCCTGACACCCTTCAGGCCTTACGGACAAAACATCCTCCAGCTCCAGTAAACCCATATTTTCTCGACCCACCAACAGCAGGGCAAGCATGCCTTCAAATTCAAAACAAAGATGTAACGAATGCCATTTTATCTTTTAAACCAGGTTCGGCTGCAGGATTGGATGGAATCTCACCCCAACATTTGAAAGACTTAACATCGCATTCTGTGGGTGATGCAGGCGAGCAACTTGTAAATTCGATCACTAAATTAATCAACTTTATGTATTCCGGTAATGTCAATCCAGAAATTGTTCCCATTCTTTTCGGCGCGAACCTCATTGCCCTCACCAAAAAGGACGGAGGGGTGAGACCAATTGCTGTTGGATCAACACTACGACGTCTGGCCTCCAAAATTGCTGTTCGTCTTATTTTACCAAAATTAAATTCGGAATTTGAACCCGTACAGTTAGGCTTCGGTGTAAAAGGAGGGTGTGAGGCAGCCGTCCATGCCCTACGCTCTTTCCTAACTTACGGACAGCCTGACGTGTTGCTCAAAATTGATGTCAAAAATGCATTCAATTCGGTAAATAGGGATACCCTGTTGACGGAAATAAAACAACATATACCGGAAATATACAATTATCTTCTTCTCAGTTACGCTGACCCAACAAAATTGTTATATCGTTCTAATGAACTGTCCTCGGAAGTAGGTTGTCAACAGGGTGATCCCCTTGGGCCTGCAATTTTTAGTTTGGCTATTAATCCGATAATCAAAAATTTAAATTCTAATTTCAACGTTTGGTATTTGGATGACGGAGCCCTAGCAGGTGATGTGGATACTGTGTTTTCGGACCTTTTTTTAATCAAAAATAAATTTGAAGCCATTGGTTTGGAGCTTAATTTTAGCAAATGCGAACTTTTTATAAATAATTGCGACTTAAATTTAAATGACATAAAACAGAAATTTAATATTTTGGCTCCAAATATTAAAATAGTTTACAGTAATTCCCTTTTCCTTTTAGGTTCTCCAATTTTTGATGAATCTATTTCTGAATATATTAATAATTCAATTACTAAATTTCAAAATTCTGCTGACCGTCTCTTTGAAATTAGTCCACATTATGCACTTTGCATCTTAAAATTCTGTCTT
The DNA here is from genome assembly GCA_949315975.1 of Eudonia truncicolella. NCBI lineage: Eukaryota > Metazoa > Arthropoda > Insecta > Lepidoptera > Crambidae > Eudonia > Eudonia truncicolella. The sequence continues at coordinate 8,657,498 of OX438826.1, read as the reverse complement.
TTCGTCCCAAAATTTACGTACGTGCTTCGTTGCTGCTCCTTTTGGAATCACCCAGATCTTTTGACACATGTAGACGACTTAATCAAAATTAGCTTAGAATCGATTCTTAATATGCAGCTGAACGAGCAATCTTGGACTCAAGCATCCCTACCCATCCGTTATGGTGGTTTAGGGTTTCGCAAAATTTTCAGTGTCGCTTTACCAGCCTTCCTATCTTCTGTCCATAGTTCAGCAAATCTCATAAGTAAAATTTTAAGGGTATCCCCTTCAAACTTTGAGATTGCTGGCTTGGAAGAAGCTAGAAACGCTTTCTTAATTGCATGCCCAGGTCAAAATTTTCCAGTTTCTCCAAATTCACAGAGGAGCTGGGATGACATAAACTGTAAATTGATTTATAACAATCTTTTGAGCTGTAGTACAGGTTCGGCGCGTGCTAGGCTTTTGGCCGTGGGTACGCATGAGGCCGGTTACTGGCTTCACGCGTACCCTTCGTCAAATACAGGAACATTTCTTGAGCCTGACACGCTCCGAATCGCTACCTGTCTTCGGCTTGGGGTTCCGGTCTGCGCTCCTCATAAATGTCCCTGTGGCAGTGATGTCGACAAGCTAGGACATCACGGACTGTCATGCCAAAAAAGTGCAGGCCGCTTCTCGAGACATGCCGCACTTAACGATATCATACGCCGGTCCCTTGCCACCGTCAACGTGCCAAGTCTTCTTGAGCCGACTGGTATTGCAAGAGACGATGGCAAGAGACCGGACGGTATGAGTTTGATTCCATGGAAGATGGGCCGGGTGCTGGTATGGGATGCAACCTGTTCAGACACGCTGGCCCCTTCCCATCTACATGGAACCAACAATAGAGCTGGTGCGGCTTGTGAAGCGGCTGAAAAAGCTAAAACATGTAAATACGGGGGTCTAGGCTCTGAATATGATTTTATCCCATTCGGTGTCGAGACCCTTGGTCCGTGGGGTCCTAGCGCTATAAAGCTTTTTAAAGAAATAGCAAAAAGGTTAGTCTACATCACAGGAGACCGAAGAGCTGGCAGCTACCTCGGACAAAGAATTAGTCTAGCTATTCAAAGGGGGAACGCTGCCAGTATCTTCGGAACCTTGCCTAAAGGGACTATTTTTAATAATATATTTTAGATAAGTTATTATAATTTTTTTTTTTTGTTTCTAATTATATGTCCATTAAACATTACCATTTCTATTAGGTATATTCTATTCTATATGTGAGTCCATACCTCACACAAACGTATTAGCTTTATCGATGACTTAACAGAACATTTATTAATCTTCTTTATAAAAGTTCCAGTTTCGACTGTTTGCAAAAACTTTATTAATTATAAACTTTAGCCTCTTTCACTTTTTAATTAAAAAGTCAAAGACACGTTCACCTCGCTACGCCTTGAGCGAGTGGTAAGGTTAATTTATTTTATTATCCCACCGTGTGTTCATGAAGACAATAGATCTTCGCAGGATGTCTGTAAGCCCGGATAAGATAGCGGAGGATCGTTGTCTAAGCCTTTCGTTAAGACTATGAGGTAAAAAGAAATTAACCTTATTTAATGAAGCGACGATATTTTATTTTTATTTTACATCAATTGATAACTAGTTAGTAGACAAAAAATAGGCAGTGTTAGCTTTTAATTTGCTACAAGAAATTTTTTTGGTAAATCTAGTCAAATATTTTGATATAAGAGCTTCGACAGACAACAGCCTACAATTTATAATATAACCATTCGTGAGAATGAAGTTGTATTATAATTTAAATAGCAGTAACCGTGACTTCATTTGCGTAAACCCCGCATCTCGAGATCCCGAGGTACTTTCAGAAAGTTCTGTCTTATCAAGAGTTGTAAACTCGCGTACGCCATAAAAGGAAATGATATGATATATATACAATAGGCAACATTATATACATTGCTCTGACTCCAAAGAAAGTAGCTTAAGCACTTGTGTTATGGAAATCAAAAACAACGACGGTACCATAACCACCTAGACCCGATAAAATATAGAAAAAGTTCCTTTTTCTACATTGACTTGACCGGGAATCGAACCTTGGAAATGGCAACACTAGAAACCCGCGTGCTACTGGACCAAGAGGCAGTCAAATAAATTTCGCACCCCATTTCAATGTACGTTCCTATCTGCGATTATATATTCAACAGCTTCTAATGTTGTTTTGAAGAGCAATAAAGTTCATTTTCATTTAGCACAAAGTTCTAACCCAATAAGGAGAAGGCACGAGGAGGAAGCAACACCAACGTGATATCCGGAGTCAGAACCTGCGAGTGAACTTCGCAAAATCAATCGGATGTCGGATACAAAGTTATGTGTTACGAATACCTACCAATGTTAACTGCCAGTCTGCAGGTAGCAATACAACAGACTTTGCACCCAATGACAACAACATAGAGCACATATTTCAGGGCTGCTTCGACCCGTTTGTTATTGGTTCCGGTCGATCAATTGTAAATGCTAAACGGTTTAAATGTTAACACGAATTGGATTTAGTACGTTCAAGTAAATTGGAAACAGAATTTAATGAAAATAAATTGGTAGAAAATGATAAATCTGTAACAGTTTTGTATACAAAAGGCTAAGCTAAATTAATAAATTTTCGCTACAAGATTTAAGAAATTTAAGCTTTGATTATTTTTTTCTAATTTAACTCACTGGTAGACTGCTAGTCCGCCATTTGACATGATTTATAGGTACCTATTTGTACTCATTGCCATGTTTTTGCGAGCCTTTCCTATGGATGGATAGGGAGAATGGGCCATAAACCACCATGCGGGTCCCGTGCGGTTTGGTGGTTGTTGACGACTGCATCTTATGTAGCTGGACCTCAAAAATCAGATCTCATCTACACTAAATGTTACAAAGCGGTATAGGTTGGTTTGTATAAAATTGTATGTAAGGGGGGTTTTCTTTGACACAACGGGACCTTTAAAAATATATTCTATCAATAAAAATTATTAACACAAGTACACTAACCCTGGATAAGGCAATATTTTTATATATATCTCTTTTGTATATCAAAGATTTTTTTGATAAGTTGAAATTTACACTAATGAAGAAGAACACGAACGGTAGAATATATTAACTTAACAAATTACAATTAGTTTTCATGTTTCACCATATTCCATGATCATTATCAATAAACTTACAAGTAACAACTCAAGCAACGCCCAAATTCAGCAAAAGCCCCAAAAACGCTATTAACACAAAAATGTCTATTGTGCAGAAAAATCCGACCTGATATATTGGTTTTATATTCCCTCACAATGGACCCTCCAAATTTGATAAATCCCAGCGAGGTTCGAACCCTCCCGACGCAAGACGTGAATCTAATAACACCTGGCTTTATGTCAGCGTATGACTAGGAGTTGCTGTGGGGTGCGGACATTCCTTACATTCGTTATAGTTAGCGATGCGGATTTTGACAGTTTCGAAAACATTACGGACCCGTTTTATGATTTAGGTATATTGTTTGGAAGGTTAATTTGTGATGATATGTAGAATTAAGATATATCTAATATGTCTTGATAATAGGTTATCCCTTCAGACATCCATCATCGGGAGCATTTAAACGTCATTTTACTGGTCTCAAACCATCCATCATCATTAGCCTATAGCTGGACATATACCTCTCCAAATGCACGCCACTGCATAAATCGGCGGCTACCATCCAATAAGGCCATAACCCACCACGCTGACCCAATGCGGCTTGCAAATAAGTAAGTACTGCTATCTTACGACAACCGGAATCAGCGGCTTAACATGTAATCAGACGCACAGAGGAGCTTGAAAGAAACTTTGGTCACCCATCCGATAATCTTCATTGCGAAAGTTGCGTAACATGCAAGATCGCAACCGGAAAGTGTTAGTATCCTATCCCTGATTAACTACTAGGGAAACGAAATACATACCTACACAGAAATAACAAAAGTATATATTACTAGTTGTTGCCCGCGACTTCGTTCGCGAAGACTACAGTAAAAAAAAAAGTATCCTTTATGCTGGTCTGGGTCATGGTCTGTATATAAGGAAAGTTTCATTAAAATCCATTCAGTAGTTTTTACATGAAAGAGTAACAAACATCCATCCATACTTACAAACTTTCGCGTTTATGATAGATTTTTAGTAGGATTATTATCGAGTAGTCGATTTTTCGTTCTATTGACACACTCGTGTGTCAGACGGCATGGCGCCGAGAGGACTCCAAATGCACACACCCGCCATTTGTCACCAGCCACCCAGCCATAGTCGGACCGACGCTTATCGAGTTGGCAGCGCTCCACGGCACACAGCGATTGAATGCGGCGAAATATTGCCGGAATCTTGATGTAACAACGCCGCACCAGCGAAACAATCAACACGATAAGAATACAAAACAACGAGTCACTTAACTATATGAACGATGCATTTTGGTGAATGTTTATTCCAGGGTTTTTCATTTAAAAATGCCTGCAACATCATAATTGTACCCTTTTTGTCAGGACTAGGCTATTTTAAAGTGGACGTTGTAAAATTTTCTCAGTGACCTTGATTTTTCAATGACATTTACACTATGGGCAAAATGTCTGAGACACAATTGTGGCTGTTGTGTTAAAATAGCAAAATCGACACCTAAGCCGTGAAACTACTCGATACTCATCTGTACTAATATTATAAAGAGGAGCTTTGTATTTTGTATTTTTGTTTGTAACGAATAAACTCAAAAACTATTGGACAGATTTAAAAAATCTTTCACCATTAGAATGCTACATTAGCGCTGAGTAACATAGATTACATTAAAAAAGAAATGTCCAACCGTGCGAAGCCGGGACGGGCCGCTAGTATATTATTATAATGCTTTGCCAAAAAAAAACTTGAGAAAAAGTTCAAATGTGGCGAATTCAAAGTCAACCTTTTTTATTCAAATAAACTTAAGAAAAGGGCTTTTGAATCGTCCATACTTTTTTTTACCTAAAGTATTATCAAGCTTCCATGTTAAACAGTGCATAGGTTTATGGTGTATAGAGGTTGAATTTTTCGGTCATATTTTTAGGCCTTTGCCAAGGTACGACACAAAATCTCTCACTAATTCGTTTTTTCATATCTGTTAGTGTGACCATGTGTGTAGAGCTCTAGTTATTGAAGAATGATAAATACCTTACTTGAGTTTAATATGTAAATTCGGTGTGGTTCGGTTCGGTGTTAAGTTTAATTTGTAATGCCAATGCATTCGGTAACCGATCCTTTTATTCCCACAAATCTTACGCCAATTTACGAGCCCACCAGACTCGTTCCGCTGATTATCCAGCAACTATTTAATTACTTTATTTGCTGGCCAGATGCAACATTGCCTCTGTTAGGGTGACCAAAACCTCTTATCTGTCTAGGAATATCACCGGGATAAAAAAGTGGCTTGCACAATCACACGATCGTCTCTTTATAACACATCAATAGAATTCACAGACACATTATTTTATTTTATTTTTATTTGCTTCGCCCCTTACACCAAGAATTGATAGCGCTATTCCATTTCTACATTTAGTATTCCTAATGACCCTAAACCCACCGCCAAAAGTGTAAAATATTTTCTTAGGGAACAGAGTATTTCCGTCTTAGACTGGTCTGCACATAGCCCTGATTTAAATCCCATAGAAAGTATGTCGTAAAAAAGAAAATCTCAAACAAACGTAACTCCAGTCACAACTCTACGAAGCTTTTGTCGAAGCATGAAATTCAATCCCCCTAGAAAAATTTATGAAATTGCTTGAATCAATGCCACGTCGTTGTAGAGCTGTGATTGATAATAAAGGACACGCAACAAAATATTAATTATAAGTTTTAGTAGCCATTACACAGTATCTATTACTTAACTATATAATGCTCACTAATTAAAACTATTAATTATTTATCTTTTATTTTTTTTGTATTGTTTCTAATTAGTTGTCCATTATTGCTGGTACTTTAAAACTCATTTAATTGTTTGTATGAAGTTTTATATTGAATCGGTACTTGTTTAAGTAAAATTTTAAACACTGAAAAAAGACGACAACCTCAGGCGGGAATCGAACCACGCACCTTCCGCATTCCGGGCGGCTGCCTTAACCACTTGGCTACCGAGGTCTGGCTTTCACCCGTCGAAATTTTTCAGTGGTTGATGCTTATGTTTTTTAGTCAACATTGCTTCATCAATCTTAGAAGTTTTCACCTCTGAGATCCGAAAGAAATATTTTTACAAATATTTGAACATTCGGTTAAGATGAAGTTGCGTTATAGATAAGTGTTTTTTATATATTTTAGCGTTTTATTAACGCTTAAATATACTTAAGTAAAATTTTAAACACTGAAAAAAGACGACAACCTCAGGCGGGAATCGAACCACGCACCTTCCGCATTCCGGGCGGCTGCCTTAACCACTTGGCTACCGAGGTCTGGCTTTCACCCGTCGAAATTTTTCAGTGGTTGATGCTTATGTTTTTTAGTCAACATTGCTTCATCAATCTTAGAAGTTTTCACCTCTGAGATCCGAAAGAAATATTTTTACAAATATTTGAACATTCGGTTAAGATGAAGCTGCGTTATAGATAAGTGTTTTTTATATATTTTAGCGTTTTATTAACGCTTAAATATACTTAAGTAAAATTTTAAACACTGGTACTTGTTTAGTTGATATTTTGTTGTTTTTTCTAATGAATGATAAGTTTTTGAATACAAATAGCATATTTTATGCTATTTGTTGTTTCATTTCAAATTAAAAATTATTAGGGTCAAATATCTTGAATAATGTTAAGTTCCGTTGGTAGTGTTTCTAATTATATGTTCACCACTGTTCTATATAGGCAGCATTTGTAGGAGTCCATCAATAGCGTCGTTTGGCTATTGATCGATGGACGTTAGCAGTAAATGCATAATACTAATTGTATTATACACTTGGTTAAGTGGGAGAGAGGGATGGTTTCATGGTTTGGGGGTTCCAAAACATTGAAACTATAATAAAAAAATTACAAGTTACAATTTGGCGGTCATATTGTTTTAGAGCGATCTCTTTCACACAACCAGTCGGATGGAGATAGCTAATAAACTATGTACCTAGGTCCAGATGGATTTATTTGCAACACTTTTTACTGGTCACCCTTTTCGTTATAGCTAACATGTTGTAATGTGGAGTAAAAGCTATTTCATTTAAGCCATACACAACTATGGTAATAAATAATACTTAAGTCTACTATAAAGCAGGAAGTGGGGAAGGTCGAGAGGATAATCATGGAAAATTACTTTTTCTCGGATATTTTCTGTTAGCAATAACGTTTACGTTAGGTATATTATGTTAAGTTAGTAAAAGCGAAGTACCTTTTATCTAATGAGTTAAGAAATAAGGAAGCTTTCTGCCGAATGGTATAAGCGGTATCCTAATACAATAAATAACTTTTTTTAGTTTATTTTTGACCAAAGTTATTTAAATAAATGTTTGCATTTTATACATATGTCGCTTGTTTGTGAGAACTTGAATTACATTTTTTTTTTAATATTTTACGGGTAAGCACAGTGCCTTGATATCACCTGATGTTAAGTGATGACAAGACCAATGATGATGATTCGGGATCCTCAACTAGTGAGGTACTGGCTATCTTATCTGTAGCTGCCGGAACACAACAATGCTACAAACATTGATGTTATGGCGACATATTTAGATAAGATGGTGGTGCTAGCCAGGCGGACAAACAAGGCCTACCACCAACCAAACCAAGTATACAAACATGTACCCCCCGCTGGGCATCGAACCCGGGACCTCTGGGTCTAAACCGGTTGTCTTAGTCACTAGACCACAGTGGCGGTTAAACAAACTTCGATCAAGAGCTATCCTAGTGCCTAAATTTTTACGTTTAATTCATTCATGTTTACATTCATAATTTATTGGATGGCCTCCCCCAAGGATTCCTACAACGGCCGGTTTTGTGCTGCTCGCATCCAGCGGCTTCCCGCCACCTTCACCAGATCGTCGGTCCACTTTGTTGGAGGTCTGCCCACACTGTGCTTTCCGGTTCCCTATTACATTTCTATCGAATTCGTATGCTAGATAAACCAGAGTTCAAGTCGTCATGTTTTCAACTAGCTACGTTTATATGTCTAAATATACTTTTAGTATGACTTATCAAGAATATAATTTAATTAAAACACATAAACTATTTATTTATATACACAACAAAAAGAAACATTACATAACTTATCTTAAAAAAAACCAAGGAAAAAAATTTTGAATATTAAAAACTAAAGATCTATAAATAATACATAACAAGTGAATAGCGCAAAAAGTGTTTCACAATTATGTTGAAGGAATACTAGGAACTAATGAAACCCTAATAGTACCCTATCATGGTGAATGCTTGATAGTTGAAACAATGGATTTATGAAACGTGAAAATTGGGGCACCTGAATAACTCGTGATCCGGGTGCCCCAATTTATATCTACTCGTGCGTTGTTTTTGTGCGGTTCAAGCTTTTCGAAGCTGGATAGGTAGAGGGGAGGAAAATCGCGCTTACAAGTATAACCTAGGATCGCCCTGAACACGGGTTTATACGTAATGCATGCGTAATGCAGCGTGGCCATTTTTTTTCTTATTATTTGGCGAAGTATTTTCATACCCAATCCTGGCTCAACGTTTTTAAACTCCCGATCCGATCTGAAACCCCCGGAAAATTTAGTTGGAAACACACGACGCTTCTATGAACGGCCCGGCAGGCCAGACCCTAGATGGTAGTGACGACTATTGTCACCACTCGATTAGAAATTAAATAATTAAAAAAGAGTTTACAAGATTTTAGTTCAAGCAAGTAGCTTATTCTAGCTTATTCATACTTGCAAGACAGAAAGCTTTTATAGAATGATTTAAATGATTAATCATATCCGCCGCGATGCGAATAGCAAGCTCTTCTTGTCATGAGTCTTGTAGCAGGATATGCGCTACTTGATACTATTAATATAACAGTAGGCAGGGAATTAGCCCACCAGTTAGTCAACGTCAGTAGATATGAACTACTTGATACAACCTGTCATAAAACTATGTTTTTGAATAAAAACAAGGAAAAAAAATATCAAAGAACTCGTAATACACATTACTGCCAACAAATTCTGTTTAAAAGTTAGTGTTTTTATCGAGTGATACACCGAAACTGCCTCTGTGGTCTAGTTACTAGACTCTAGTAATTAGACCACTAGTCTTACGCCGGCTCCACACTCTCGGGTGAGATGGAACGAGGGTGCAGTACATTGATGCTTTTGACGTTATTAAATAGGAATCTAGCTAGGTCTGTGTAGAAGCAAACGATAAGCATCGATGTACTGCGCCCTCTTCCCGTCTCGCTCGAGAGTGTGGAGCCGGCGTTACGCCGTTATTGTGTGTCGATAGTTAGAGATAGCTTGTTCCTCAGATCAGATGTAGGTATGAAGATTCCTGGGTGAGATGGCACTTTCGCATTCATTTGGCCTAACTACCAGGTGAAATAAAGCTACCCGCCCCTGTCTTTCTCTAATAATTCTTTCTATATAATATAAGTCACTGACTCCTAAGCAGATGGGCCGATTTTGATAAAAAAATATGCGTGTTTGAGTGGTTCGATTCACAATTTGACACGGCAATAGGGGTCCATCAAGCGGACGAAGTCCATAAGTTGTGGTATAAAAATATAAAATTAACTGGTGTTCGTTGTACAGGTGATTGAAACATTTGGCACAAGGTCTGCGTCCCACGACCGGTCGCTATCGCGTTCCGGGAACCGAGAGGCCTTATAGTCACTATCTGAATATCAATGACATAACGTTCTTCGTCCTTCCGTCAATGCCTGACATAGATACACAACATGCAAGGTTTAAATTAAACATTATCGTCAGCGTACCATTCGTGTACATAAGCTTTTTAAATATATTTTTTTTAAATTATGATACCCATATTTTTGTTCATACGTGTAAATTTTTGTTTTACTAAATTTATAACATGTATTTTATATACAAAGTGTGAGTGCTAAGTTGCAACTACAGTCAGAGTATCATATTTAAATTAAAATCGGATAAAGTGTTAAATTGGACCGGGTGAGACGCATTCCTACCAGATTCTACTATGACGAATGGGGAATAACACCTTACACTTAGAACTTAAAGTAGCTAGTTTAAGTATTACCACTGAATAGGACACAAAGCTACTTGAATTTAGGTTATTGACATATTTAACATAATATATATACATATATTTATAATAATAATATTTATAAATCTTAGCTTAATATACATAATCATAATACACATAGACATAGCTCGTCCAGCCGAGATTCCCATCTGTTTACAATGTTGATCAACGTTGATCACGCGATGCATTAGTGAGCGTCGATGTATTTATTGTGCCTAACTAATTAATTAGTAATCAAATGACTACGCATAGATAAATTCAACTTAACATATTATTATATCCACATATAGCAATAGGTAAGGTTCTCTACCGTGAGTCGTTAGTTTTGGTTTCGGAATGATATTTTTTTATATGGAAAATTTTCAAATTTTCTATCTTTGGTAAGAAATGTTACTTAAGAGAAATCTATAAGTAAGTAAGTAAATAGCCTATGACTGTCCAGCTGCTGGACAAAGGCCTCCATTTTTTTAATCAAGCCATCACTCTGATAGAAATGGCTTAATCACCACATTTGTCAAATGCGGGTTAATGATCATAAACTCTTTTTTACGATGAACCCGGGACATTCGGGTATCGGGTCGAGCGCTGTGCCACTCGGCCACCAAGGCGTTGTACCCTAAGGCTTATCCACTAATATTTTCGCCCTCCAACCCATCATCATTGTGATAAAAGCCCATGCTAGACATCGGACTCTCCTCTAAGAAATAAAAATATATGCGAAAAAAATAGATAGATAGATAGATAGATAATACTTTTATTGCAACACTAAAAAAACATAAACATGAACAAAAGAAAAAAATAAATAATAATAATTACAAAGTTACAATTTGGCTGTCTTATCGCTTTCAAGCGATTTCTTCCAGACAACCAGTCGGATGGAGAGAGCTAATAAACTTTAAGATCAGAGGTGAAATTATGGAAACATACTAGAATAATTTGTATTTTATAAATAAAGCAAAATAATAATAATGAAAATGATGATAATGATATACATATAAATAAACCTACTTAAACATAATAATAGTCTCAGGGAGGAAAGTAGCAGATATGGCAGTTTTGCAGCTGGACAGGGTTAATCGGAAAGGTAGAATTTTTTCACGAGCTCTTTAAATATGTGAATGGATTTCGCACGCCTGATCGCAACTGGAAGCGAATTCCAGAGACGAAAAGCTTGGACGGTAAAAGAAGAATCATAAAAGGTGGTGCTGTGTGGAGGTGTTTTAAGGCTTAAGTTTTCTGATGACCGTAATGAGCGCGAACCTGAACAATAATGATAACTGAAACGTTCCTTAAGATAGGAAGGATAGGTGGGATTAAACAATATGTTGTAAAGAAGGGTCAGTATATGAGTATTCCGGCGAAGACGAATAGGAAGCCACTTGAGTTTTAAATAATGTGCAGTAGGTACCTACTGCACATTTTTTTTCACACTATTAACTATTACTGGTCCTCTTAGCTTAAATTTAATTAACGACTAATATAGTATCATCGGCAAACACTATCTTGTCCATTTGCGTTTTGACGTAGGCTTTGAGCAATTCGCGGAGTCAAGGTTGTATCGAGAAGGCGTTGTCTCCAGCCTTGACTGACGCCCCGATTAGTCACACAGTATGCCTCCTGTAATTAATTACATTTAACGCGTTTGGTTGTGCCCATAATTGACATCAATTTGTTAACGTTTTGGCAGTCACATAACAATATTGACTTGTTTATTTGAAAAATAAAATAATAAATAACTTTATCTGTATCTAAAATAATCTAAATCTTAAAGTCCACATTAAGTAACATGTTACATAATTATGCTATATAACATGTTATGTTATGTTTGGGCACTCATATTATAAATAAGTAATAATATAATAAAAGAATAATAACATAATAAATTAATATATATATATATATATATATATCACTTATCGTATACACAAACAAAACATGCTACATAACTATGCTATATAACATTTTTGTCACATAGTCTGGACGCATAATAAAAAACAGCACAGGGCCCTCGTTACGGCCCGTTTCTCTATCCATCCGTAGGGCAGGCTCGTGCCCCTCAGTTGACGAATCGAACTATTATTTAAAATAACTTGAAGACTATATCCGACTGTCTAAGAAACGGGAAAAACGGATTCATAACCTCGTAAAACAACTTAATATCCGTTTGCAGCAAGCAATAATAATTTGTATATAGTATAGATCGTCAGCGATAAGCCCGACAATTTACTGATGCGTAACAATTGGATTTTTCTAAATCAACAACACTGGAAACGTAAAAATTCCGTACAAAATTGTTTGTGCGTCCCCGTTAAGCCATTGGCCTATTTTCGACGGGCCCTCTCGTTTGGTCAAATAAATGGCGCACGAAAATTTATACTGCCAAACTTCCCCTTGCCCTAGATAATTTGTGCCTTTCCTTATATCACAATCCCTCACAATCGTAATACTATGGTACAGTTGAGTGCTCCCGTGGTGCTGCCCTTTCTTTAATCTGGTTTACCTCAGAAAGGGAAATGGTTAGAATACTCCAATAGCCTCCTAATGAAACGGACAAAATGAGTCAATGAATCAATGAAACGTTCATTGGTATCCGCACATCATTTTCTCATTTTTGTCAATGTATGTGTATGAAGTTGACAAAAATTAGAACTTAAACATAACAAAAGTGATACCTTTAGACTTGTGAGCAACCGAATTTGCAACGTGTGGATCGATCCAAAAATACCATAACCATTTAAATAGTCAGGCGGAAAACTAAATATAATTCACACGTGACTAGATCAATGTTTTAGTTCGCTGTTTATAATGTTTGCGATAACACTAGTACAGTCACGAGCATTGACATGTAATGCTATGAAATAAGTATAACATAATATGTATGTATAAATGTAAATGCTCTTGACTGTACATGTTATAATAATTATAAACTAACCTAACATTGAATTCACCTGCAGAAGGTACTCCTTCGTGTTTTGATTATAAGTAATTGCTCCGCAATCTGTTTAAGCAACAATCCAGACTTTTCATTTCCCAATACAACACAGAGTACGTTAATGAGCAAGCAACAGCTCACAAAAAACGCGTTGTCTCTTAAAAGTACACGCTCAATTGTTTTCCTTGGGTTTCGGAATAATAAGTTGTCCAAATATTACATGGCCCACCGCTGGGTAAACACTGGGATGACATGTAACGCAGGCGTCTGCTGCACAAACATACTAGTTGTCTCAACCTAATTTATATACGGGGACACGTGGAGACTCTTTAGCATAATGAGCTTGGGTGTATCTCCATTGTAGTGCGACAATTTTTAGATTTTTATTTAAAAACGCCCTTACAGCGTCAAAAATGTTGGAAAATGCCTACTTTAGCAGGGCACTTTCCATCACAAATAAACACAAAAAAATATAGAAGACAACCACATGTAAAAAAACAAAATTAAAAATCTAAATTAACAAATTTACCTCAGGTAAAAGTTCCAATTTCCACAATGTCATACAGTAAATCTACAGTACTCTAATAAAAGTCAAAAATTGTTTAAGAAAAACAAAGTCAAACTATAGTAAATAATACTAAAAATAAGATAAGTATGCAAGAACAGACCAGCCTCCACAGGTGGCACCCGTTCAGGAGTATGACATTTGAATCAGCCATCGCTTCGCTCAACCATATTTTAGGGAATGTAACGACCTGACGCACACGCCACCACCGCAGAGACAATAAAGAGAGCATGACACACTCAAGATACTCTAAATAAAAGCCTAATGATCTATTTACAACGCAATGCTGTTTGTTAACTGTAGGACACTGAGGATAAAGGCTATGATATCAGTTTAAAAATTATATAAATTAATATTCTTTGACTGTATAATAAACATGTGCAGGCGTGCAGACTAAGATGACCACACATTCTTATCATTAAAATAATCATCAATTTTATAGTAGCCTTTTTTCATTAGACCTTGTTTTATTTCTGTCTTAAACTTGTGTAGTGGCAATTCCGTTAGAGTGAAAGGCACTTTATTGTATATTTTTATACATTTCCCAACAAATGAATTACCGACCTTATTGAGTCTAAATTTTGGAACGGAAGTTTGTTTTTATTTCTTGTGTTAAAATTATGGGTGTTACTTTTTTTTCGAATTTATCTAAATTTTTATAAACATAAATGATATTTTCATAAATATACTGTGAAGCTACAGTTAAAATATTAATCTGCTTAAATAACTCTCTCAGCGTATCACAGGGCTTAAGGCTATAAATAGCTTGAATGGCTCTTTTCTGTAACACAAAAATGGTTTCAATGTCAGCCGCTGAGACCCACAATAAAAGACCATATGACATGACGCTGTGAAAGTAACTAAAGTAAACCAATCTTGCCGTTTCTACATCAGTAAGTGACCTTATTTTTCTAACCGCATAGGCAGCTGAGCTAAATCTTCCTGCCAGGGCAGAAATATGAGAACCCCATGGTAATTTGTGATCCAAGGTAACACCCAGGAAAGCTGTCGAGTTAACTATTTCAACTATTTCATCGTTCATAGTGATACTGGCATTAACCTGCTTCACATTGGGCATCGTGAATTTCACACATTTAGTTTTTTTTTGCATTAAGCAGCAGATTATTAGTGGTAAAGCAATGTAATATTTGAGAGAGAGTATTACTTACGTCGTCAAATATTGCTCAATGTCTATCAATTTTGAAAATCTATGAGGTGTCATCAGCAAATAATACTATCTCACAAAGATCTTCAGTGTAGTAAGGTAGATAAATGAGAAATAAAAGAGGTCCTAATATTGAACCCTGGGGCACCCCCATAAGTAACGGAGCGCCAGAAGAATCGGTACCGTTAATATTAACTTTTTGAACTCTGCCAGTGAGGTATGATTTCAATAAGGTAAGTAAGTTGTCTGAGAGACCATAATGTTCCATTTTTAACAATAAAGTCTCGTGATCGACACAGTCGAAAGCTTTCGATAAATCACAAAAGATACCTATCGCATCCTGTTTCCCTCCCATGAATTGAATTGAATTGCTCCCATGCATCGAAAATATACTTAATGAGTGCAACTCCCGCGTCGGTTGTATTTCTACCTTTAGTAAAACCGAATTGTTTGTTATGAAGTAACTGGTTATCTGTAAAATGTGAAAACAATTGATTAAAAATAACTTTTTCAAAAATTTTACTAAAAGCCGGTAGTATGGATATAGGCCGAAAATTAGATGGGTCACTTTTATCGCCTGTTTTAAATAACGGTATAATTTTACTGTGCTTTATTCTGGACATGCACCTTCATCAACGCATTTATTAAATATTATTGCTAAATTAGACGCGATAGAAGATATTATGGATTTTATATATCAGTGGAGATACCCCAAAGATCCTCAGTCTTTTTTATATTAAGTTGTCTAAACGCTTTTATTATTATATCAGAATCAATATAGTGAAAATTAAATTGAATATTACATATTTTTACACTCGACACAAGAAGAAACTGGACGGGATGTTTAGAAGAACCATCCACCATCTCTCCCACCATTTACTTAACCCACGTTGATTTAAACACCCAACTCGCAAGTTGAAATTGACAAAACTAAAAAATAACCTAAAAAACTGTTTAACCGTACGTAAAACTATATTTAGTCCACTAAAAATAGTGACAAGACGGACGAACGCCGCAAAAGGAAACGGTTCCCAAGGCGGTTGTGTCACAGCGTCTCTACCCGTTGCTTTTTAATTGCTTTAACGTCATAAATCGTGAGGTGCAATGCCGCTTCAACACACACGATAAAAATCTAACGCGTGCGCCTGCGCATGTTGGTTGATTTCCTTTAACAGATTCTGTTATGTTATGACGACGATTATTCAAAACTCTTTGCTGAGAGCTTGGTTAGGGTGGTGTAGCAAAGGGGGTCCGAGACATAGCCGATTTTTGGATCATGTTTTGTATGGAGCTAGGACTTGTAAAATTTTTCACTTTGTAGCAAAGGGGGTCCAGGACAGCCAAAAGTAATTAAATTAATTAAGTAATTTTTTTTACAAGTAATACATAAATAAACAATATTTCCTTCCAGTAAGATAATGATGAATGATACTAGAAATGAGAAGTGAGAAATTATATACCCCCAACTCTCGAGTATCTCAGTAAAGATGTGGGGCTTACGCGTACTTCTTGAGAGAATTTGAAAAGTGACATTGCACAGTTTTGTTTCATTTTCCAACATGCACACTCACGAACACTTAACGGTTAATAATCCACCATTATTTCACATTAATATGCGACATAACATAAATTTTTGAAAATAAAACAAAACCGCCAAGAAGTTCTTTCCTTTTCTTTGTTTTTTATGGCATATTTACTTTTTTTTTCTATTTCTTGATGGTTTCGTGGGGTTAGCACATTTAACCAGATTTGGTTTTTTAAATATGTTTACATAATTGTGACCCTATAACTTTATAAATTATCATGGTCAATAGAGTATTTACTAACGAGATTATTACCCTATCTTTTGTTATTTTTGAGTAGAGTAACATTTCAACATAAACATTTTCAACCATATTGCTAAGTGCTAAAGTTCAAAGTCTATTGAGGAAGTTTGACAGTTTGTGGTAGGTCGATGTGCAGGCGTGTGTACGTAAAATAAATGCATTTTTTATAGTCTAGGAGACTATAAAAAGTTCAAAATAATGTGTCATTTTTAGTAATCTTTGTAAATGTAACGATAGATAATAATCATTTTGTACAAGTTAAGCTTTTATTTAAATCGGTCCAGTAGTTTTTGAGTTTCTTCGTTACAAACATACATACATACAAAAATACAAAGGTTTCCTCTTTATAATATTAGTATAGATTTGTCATAAGGCTATGCTAACAACAATGATAATTTAACAAATAAAATGTCTCGCTATGTGATATACTTATTTATTTTTACTAAAAATACACCTACATCATCTACACCTACTACACCTTATCAATACAATATAGCTTGCTGTAGAGCTTTTAACCGTGACTCTCGAGAACTGGTTACCAAAAAAGAACGCTTACAAGTGTACCGAACCAGTGCGTTCTTATCATAACACTGATAAGGCATATGGCTCGAGCTCTTGAATGTCGTAACTACAAAAAAACCTTTCAAATTATGAAGGGAACCTTGTTCCATTTATCTGATTGTCATTTGTTTTGTTGAATTGATTACAGATTATAAACACTTGATTTAACGAGGCTGTGATACTATTTTAGTTGTTTGTCATAGGTAAGTACATACGGTTTGTCTCTCTATGCCAATAACGTGTTATAGACTTCTGGATGCGTTGTGTATGTGTTGAAGAATATATTA
The DNA here is from genome assembly GCA_949315975.1 of Eudonia truncicolella. NCBI lineage: Eukaryota > Metazoa > Arthropoda > Insecta > Lepidoptera > Crambidae > Eudonia > Eudonia truncicolella. The sequence goes on along the minus strand of OX438826.1, from coordinate 8,639,978 downwards.
GATACTTTTATATCCTTCATATAGATGATGTAATGGTAACATGCCTAATAAATATATATAAATACAACTTTCCAGAAGCGTTTATTTTACATATTATTTGATACTGATGTCTAAAACCATCTCGTATTGTACAATCGTATAAGTTAAATTAAGCCTTTAAAATATTTGTTTGTAGATGACGGCCGCACTGGATGAGTTTCTGAGTGAAAATATATTACAAGTATGTAAATAATAATTAATTATTCCATAACTATATAAATTGACTAATTGTAAAAACGTTCCCTTTGATACTAAATATACATATTGACTTTTTTATCACCGTCCAAACCTTCTGAGATGACTCCCGTTCCCGTGATACAAACGAACAACTCTTACTATTGGACCAACTCCCTAACTCGAAAATAAAATTCAGCTGTTCCATACATTTTGGTCGAATGAATAATTGAAGAATTGTATGGAACAGCTAAATTTTATTTTCGAGTTAGGGAGTTGGTACCATAGTAAAAGTTGTTCGTTTGTTTCACGGGAGTCATCTCAGAAGGTTAGGACGGTGATAAAAAAGTCAATATGTATATTTAGTATCAAAGGGAACGTGTAGTATATTTTGTTTTAATATTATAGTATTTTTAGTTATATCAACTTAACCGTGACTGCATTTTTGGCATTTTTTGGTTGGCGCACCCTCGAAAACTGGAAATAGTATGTCATTGAAGCAGCGTCTATTGGTGACAAACAGTTTCATACAAATTCTCGTTTTCGTTAATGTGATCAAACTTACACAAAGCACACTGTGAAGAAATATTTAATTTCAATGTAAGTGTTCGCGTAAACAAATGCCAAATTGTGTTTACAACCGAAACTGCCATTCTTCAGTATTCTACGTTGAATTCTCGTCACCAATTAGGCAGGGGTTCCACCGGGGTCACCGGCCGTCGCTGGCAGCACGCCAGATACCGTCCAAACTCTTATTTTAACAATTTGCAAGCCCCAGGTCATTTCAGCCACTCACTGCAGCGTTCTGAATCCGCGCCATTGCCAATTTCAACTACCACAGTTTTTGGCTCGAACGCTACTACACACTTATGAAAAAGACAACACAAGTAGAATCACTTCACACTTCATTAAAACTTAGCGTTAATAATATTATTGGCATCGTTAAAACAGATTGCCTGACTTTTAGAACCAATATCGGCATATAAAAATGGCAGACATGGCAGGCATCCATGTTCAAAGTGTTTCAACTACTTAAAAATCAATGTCAACATTTTGCATTCAAATTATATATTTTAAGTGGGATATCTACTGGCCACTAAACTTTAATATATTAAAGATTAAATGGAGTAGCACTCGATAATTTTACACTTCAGCTCCTTGTCTGTTACCACTCGGATTTAACTTGTGCATGTGGGGGATAAGAGCACAGACACTAATTCATGCGCAGGAGTCGATGAAATGCCGCAACTTGATCCTCTACTCATTCGATAAATGTAAATAAGTCCCCCCTATCCCATCAATTACTTGGATATACGTCACTTAATATTTAGCACTGCATTTGCAGTATCTTCTGCATTAACAACATTTCTAAACGTATAATTGCGGTTCCTGGAGTGCGTTAAGCTTACTTGTAAGCTTTAATAGTGGCCTATAATGTAAGGTTATGAATGTAACTAATTAATATTTAGCATTGAGTGAGCATAATCATCTTGTTGTTTTGATTATTCCTCATTTAAATAATTATCTTAGTCTGAAATTACGCTTTATGATTAGCTATGTGCCGTCTTCCTTGATTATAAACAAAATATTATTGTATTTTACTACAAATTAAAAAAAGGTTAAGGAATCAGTACGATTATGTAGAAAATTTGTGGTAAAAAGAAATTTTCTAAATCTTAAAAAAAAACACAACATAGATGTCAAAATCGTAACCATACTCATTTTGTCGAGAGAGTAATGTTTAATCAATTCATGCATAATAAACTGATCATGATTCGTTGAACCGAAACTACGTCTAATGCATCGAGGCGCTTCGCTTAATGTAATTAGGGCCGATATTCCTTCAAAACACAATGACACGACGCCTCGGTGTAACAGGACTCTTGGCTGATTAGCGCACATGACTTGCTGCTTTATTGACTCTCCATCGGGCGTGCATAATAGGCTCTGCGCACGACCCCACGGAAAGTGCATGTTAATGCCCTTAAATTAAGTTTAACCAGAAACTTTTACTCAGAAGTTGAAACAGTTATGTGCAGACATGTTGGCAATTTAAATATTTTATTCCATTTCTGTTAGGAGAAATTACCGAACTTAATAAGAAATGTGCCAAAGACCAAGAAGCACGAAACGAGTTCGAGTGTGTTCTTTAGAAGCGTGGTAATTAAACCATTACCCACAAATTGTAGTGATGACTTGATTTCAACGATGGAAACCTTTGCCCTGCAATAGACCAGTTATAGGCTATTTACTTAGGCCCTTATGGAAAATACAGAGATCTAAATAGTTAGTAATATTTATTTATAAATGCGTTTATTCAACTGAGTTTGACTGAATCAAAGTCCGCTACAATTTTATTAAATATTTTCTACTGACTATTAAAATTTACTTTGAAGTATGTTGTATTGTATGGGATATTAAATTGTATAAACGCTAATGCTGCACATTCCTATGAAATGCCAATTGGAAGTTATCCAGAGAGTAGTAGCCAGAAGCAAGCTGTAATCAAATCAACTGGAGCAACTTATTTCTGACATGGAAATACCCACTCCTATTAATATTTATGCAACAAAACAGTGTCCTTACCCTTACAGAATCCTTAATACCTCTTTGGTCAAATGGTAAGTCTCATCTTAGAAGTCAGATGTCACATGTCCGACTCCTGGCAGGATATATTGCACTCGGTGTGGTAGATATTATGGCTTGTTTCAGGTGGTACCACTATCAAACAGAATGTTTGGTAACAGGCGTATAATCCCGCCGAAACATAACCATGCACCCAGTATTAAGGACACCGTGATAAAATGCAAAATCATACCTATTTAACTACGAAGATTTACTTTTCCATACAAAAACTTAAAATTATTGTATATTTTTTATACTCTGATATGATTTGGCCTTTTTTTTTACTATGATGTTGAAGACCAAGTCCAATGTATCAGCTTCGCAAATTGACAACCCTAGCTTCAGAATTGTCAATTTGTAAATTTACTTAGTAAAAAAAAACCTCAATATCTCGGCCATATGGTGCGTTTCGGGTACGTCCATAATTTTCCGGGGTTTTATGTACGATACCATATCTGCCAAGTTCGAGATTATACAGGTATTACCAAACACTCAGCATATCTGAGTCTGTTTATCTGTCTCTCTCTGTATGTCACCATAACAATACCAACTCCTCAGAGCTTGAGAATTTCGGGTGTAATGCGCTTTCAACTTAGGGTGAAGCAAAATGAAGGCCGAGCGATTCCCTTGAGATTTAAAAAAAACAACAAATATATAGAAGTATCGAACGATAAACTGGAGGTACAAGATTGGAACCACCCCGCGACAAACGACTTTAAAGTTTATACTGACACCCCCCTTACCCCCCAACCTTACGGTTATAAAGTTAGGTGTCAGACATCCTAGCGCAAGTACAAAGGACCATCTGCGTCAGGTCATAACGCCAGATCAGGACGCGCCGAAGCGCATTCTTCATCCGGTACTTTTGAGACTAGTGTCTCGAACGAGTTGCTCCGTGGACACGTAATACCTACCTAATATCCAGATAGGTTACCAGAGCTGAGTAAGCTCGCTCACTTCTCGTTGCACCAAAAGCACAACTTGCAGTTCCACTGCTCGGGTCGTCAACTCTAAAGTCGACTACCAAATGTCCTCATTGGTGGCGGAGCTGTAAGCCCACTCCAGGCACCTCATCAGTTCCAAAATCCTACGCGGCTGATTCACCACGAGTTCAACCCATGTCCGGGACCTGCCGGAGACGCCCGCGAAGGCATAACCGGCAGGGGGCCTAGGATCCGGAACTCCCGTGGTACCCTTGAAAGGACAGCCGGACCCGTAGTTCCAACTGCCATACCCTACCTATCAGGATCAGTAGATAGGGACAGGTAAGATTGGAACCGTCAAAATACGATTAAGATATTGAGTGATGGTAAAAAAAGGTTTCCGATATATAATAACCTTTTATATATTATTATGTTGTCTCCTGACGCCACTTCTGCCCTTCGATCGATTCTGATGTAAACAAGTGAACAACACTCTAGAATTAACATACACAGTGCGGTTCCCTGCCGTTTTATTGAGGACCATTCAATTAATTCGCTTGTCTTGTCACTTGAGGTAAATTAACGAAGTTGATAATGATTGTATTGCAAATTTAGTTTGTCATTTTTAGTTTTTGTTTTACATACTGTGGTTTTAGAGGTTTCTGGGTTTCTATTGATTCAGTGAGTTTTACTGTACAAACATAACAAAGAGTAGAACTCTACAATCTATAATTACTTACTTTACAGTCTTTAATAATGTCTGCTCTTCTGGCAGCCTTTAATTAAGGTTAATTAAAGGCTGCCAGAAGAGCAGACATTATAAAATTTTCTAAATCCTCAGAGATGTTACTCTATATTTGGTAATGATTTTTATAATGTTCATGTAAGTGTATGTTTATACTATTTTTGAGGTAATGAAATTAATTTATTATTGTTATTATTTCCAAGCTAATCTACTTATTAGCTTAATGGTATAGGTACACATTGTTCTTAAAACATACTATTGTTAATATTAAATTTAAAAATATTCTAGACGTAACGATCATTCAGACACTCATGGCATTCGTCACAACCTCGAAACAAAAGGCAGTCGCCACGCTCCCCTTAATTCCTCGCTTTCCCACTCGCTGCTGTTAAAAAGGAAGTCACGGAGTAAGGTCGTTGCTCCTGAGCATTATAGTTTTTACTTTTAGCCGTTAAAGACTATAGAACAAATG